>CM053792.1:43629403-43679403 GCA_028749045.1 Cupressus sempervirens | reverse complement strand
AATGATGGAATATACAAGGTAAAGGAAGGATACAATGTAATAATCAATTCACAAAGATGGGAAACTATAAATATGCCCCTAAATCTCTATTGAGACCTAGCAAAACTTCCAAAGGCAGGCATATTCCTATGTGTAGCCTTACAAAATCGAATCCTAATAGCAAATAGATTGAGGAAAATGAGATTTGAAGGGCCCTCAAGATGTATATTATGTAAAGAAAACTTTTAATTAGTGGAGCATCTATTTTGGCAATTCAAATATGCCAAGGAGTGTTGGGATTGGCTTAAAAAACAACTCAACTGGACTCCTCCCCTTTCAGGGGATTGGCAAAACCACTTAGTTGGGTGGCCCAAAGAATCCAACTACAAAGTGTATGGAAATTTTTTGAAGATCACCCTCGCTATTCTAGTATGGGAGATCTAGAAAGAAAGAAATAGATGATTTTTCAATAATTTAGAACTTAGTGCTTCTTCGCTATTCAACAAAATATAAGCAAGTATTACAAAAGTAATGAATAGTGACCTAAGTAAGACAATAAAAGAAGAAGGCTCATTCTTAGAATGAGATGTAGAAATTAAAAAGAATTGGCAACACTTAGTTAAACACACCCCCCGACCCTTACATACAAAAAATAAGAACAGTAAAGTGAGAAGCGAATGCAAGTGGGAACCTCCACCAATAGGATGGCTAAAACTTAATTTTGATGGAGACTCAAGAGGAAACTCGGGGAAAGTAGGAATCTGTTGTATAATCAAGGAAGATTCTTGAAAATGGATTGTGAAAAGAGCTAAACCTCTGGGGATAGCTACTAACAATGTCATGGAATTAGAAGCCCTCCATGAAGGATTAAAACTTAGTCTTAGATTAAAAATAAATAGAATCATAATAGAAGGAGATTCTCAAATCATATTAAATGCACTTAGAAAAAGGAAAACTCTTAATTGGGTCTTGAACTCTAAACTTGAGAAAATCCTCAACCTTATGGATAAGTTTGAAGAAGTAAGAATTAACCACATTTATAGGGAAGGCAACTCAAAAGAAGATCAATTGGCTAACAAAGGAACTGATGGAAAAAATATATAATTCAATTTGCATCTAAAATAGTTAATAGATGAAACATCCTAAATCAATTCGACTCTCAACATATCCCCCCCTTTTTTGTAGCAATATCGTGATTTCATGATAAAATTAATAATTTTTTTACACACATCTCAAAAAACACTTATAGTATTAAGTATTTAGGCAATACCTTGTAATCATATAACCTAGGTATAGATTTTCTTGCTACCTATAATGATTATCAGGTGATGATATCTCTCGTACTTTTTTATATCTTTCTAGAGCCCCAAAAAGAGTAATTATTACTTGGCTCTACGTCTCCAACTATCGCTTTTTCTTTTGACAATTTAGGCTTTATCTAGGTTGGGTGTGAGGATGGATACAAATATTTGTTTGTTTCATGCCTTAGAGGTCTATTCTATGGCATTTAGAGGAAATGTTAGGCTAGAAAGATGGAATAGGTTACTCCATCCCATAGATGATATAACCAGGGTAGCCATTAGCAGGGTGTTAGGTGAAGGGGTTTTTAACTACAACTACACTTAGGAAACTAATAGAAATATTGTAGGAGCATTTGTTAGGTGTTTAGCAAGGGCTAAAATTGGAAAATGGGAGATCATCCGACTCTGCTACAATTTATTTGACCTAGTTTGGTTGGATGGCTTAGAATAGGTGGTATTAAGCATAGATGAAAAGCTTAGGACCCCCCTGCCAAAATTCTATGTCTCATCCTCCTAAGAGTTTTGATCTTGATGTTGTGCCTAGGCATCCATCTTTGGTCATTCGAGAAAACATCCATTTTTACAAAGAATGGCTAAAAATGGAGGCCAATATACATTTCTTGCTTCGGTGGAGAGGTATCATGGCTGACCCCAACAAGGACTAGCTCCTGCATTACCTTCAATATTCAATGCATACATTCAATTGGGGGTTGAATTCAAAGACCTTGAAGCCTTGGAGCTTTGCCTCCCAAATTTAGATAAATCTAGCAAGGAAAGGAATACATACGAGTTTCGTCCAGGATCCAAGGCTAAAGACTTGAAGGAAGTGCATGAATCATAAAGGTGTATTGGAAGAGGGAAGGAGTAAACTAATTCTAGAGCTCTTTTGAAATGGCAGTTTTGGGGGTATCTAGTATGGGCTTCCAGTTCTGCACACCAAGGCTACTAGCTTAGGGCCCATTTGGTTGCTGGAATACAATTTAGGAATGAGAATATGAAACCCTTGATTTGGGATTCTGGAACTTGAAATCCAGATTATGGTTTTTGAAATTTTTTCAAGACTGTTTGGTTCAAACTTAAAAATATTTGATATTCAAATTTTTTTATTCCAAGCCCATTTGGTTCAAAATACGAATATATGGTTTAAAAAATGAGTATAAAAGTTATAGTGAGAAAGACGATTTGTATCTCTATTTTTTTCAAGGACCTATTCATGATACATTCAACTCCGCACATGTCAAAAATGTCAATATTCATTGCAAAATAAAAATTCAAGAAAATAGTTTTAAAAAAGATGAAATAATTTAGATATGTGCAATACTAATTATTTTATTTAATACAAACATATGAGCAAGTAATAGCGAGAAATTTCCCCCTATTTAAAAAAATTAAATTTCAAAAATTTGTGGAAAAAAAGGTAACCTCAAATGGGCATCTAGATGTCAAAACCAATTAAATTTTACTTTAATTGAAATCCTCATTTTCAAAAAATGGGATTTAAAATGGGAATTAAAATGAGAATTCCAAATAACAAATATTATGAGGAATTTGGAATCCTTGTTTTGGGGGTCAAATGGGGATACTAGATTCTACTTTTTCCCAATTCCAATTCTGGTTGTGCAGACCCAAACAATGGATTAGAATTTTTTTAGAATTCTAAATGCCAATTATATTCTAATTCGAGCTACCAAACGGGCCCTTAGATATTTTCGTCTTCTTCTTATGGTTTTGTTTGTTGGTTGTATATTCTTCTCTAGTTCCCTAGTTTTTTGCTTCTATGGTCTCCTATCAAAGTTTTCTATAGGTTTTTCTAAGCTTTTTATTTTCTAGGTTAGTTGTAATCTTGGTTCCCTATGTAGATTGCTGGTTTTTTCAGTTCATAGGTTTCATACTTTGGTAGTATTTCCTATTGTCAGTGCTAAGGTGTTGGTGTTGGTTTTGGTTTTGGTGCCGAAGGGATCGACCCATATAATCTTGTGTTGGTGTAATTTTGATCTTATCTAATACACACACACACACCCACACACACACACACACACACACACACAAGTTTTGTTGTTACTCTTTTTCACTGTCTCCTATATTTGTTTTTAGTTCTTCATCTAGGCCCCTGCTCTTCATAACATTCATCAAAGTTAGTATCTACTATCGTCCAATGTATGGGTTACTTATAAAGTTGTAGAAAATAAAATGATCTCTGTAAGTATTAATGTGCTCAATAGTATTGTTTCTAGGCTTTACACCTAGTCAATCTTAAAGGTGTATTTCCCTTGATATTTTTTTAATAATGGGCTGCTATATCTACTATTATGCGATCTCTTATAATTTTTCCATTTTTGGACACATTATCTTCATTTAACATAAACAATGGTGTCTACACATTCACCCTCTTCATCTTAGGCTTACTTAGCCAATATATACAGATGATAGCTATTGATGTAAAAATAAATTGGCACACGGTTTGAGTAATTCTGAATATAAACATTTCACACATAGCATATTTAATCTCATAAATGATAAATGGTAATCAATATAGATCAATTGTAGGCAACAATATCTTCAAGAATTTGAAAAATGTGAAATCAAAATTAGGGGAGACAGATTATTGATTCCAAAATAGGGATATTTTTCATTATGATAGTATGAGGATGATAACATATGAACTTTTTATTTATTAGGATACCCTATTATCAATCATTAGTAGAAAAACATGTTATCAAGATCACTAGCAGTTTGGGAGACTATAAAATTACAGTATTAAGAAAAATTGAAATTAAAGGAATATGAATCATAATATATTTTTCAAAAATTAAAACAAACATGAATTTTTGAAGTTGATGAAAGATCA
Source organism: Cupressus sempervirens (assembly GCA_028749045.1). NCBI lineage: Eukaryota > Viridiplantae > Streptophyta > Pinopsida > Cupressales > Cupressaceae > Cupressus > Cupressus sempervirens. The sequence continues at coordinate 43,675,275 of CM053792.1, read as the reverse complement.
ACCCCACAACTCCTAAGAATCACCTGCATGCAAACACCTATTACAAAAAGAGAGAAGCAAAAGCTATGGAGGTAGGAATTGCCAGTTCCATAGATGAGACATTCTTGATGAGCAAAAAAATGAATGCTATTATCAAAAGTGAATGGATAAATTACAAAGAGATCAATCTTTATAAAAGGAGATCAAAACCCTAACAAGGTAAAACCTAGGTTGCATGATAATAATTAATAAGAGAATTAATTATTATATGCCTGAAGTTTAGCTTAAGTAAAATTGAGATAATAAGTGACTTAATAATTAAATCAAAATGATTTAAATAATAAGTCAATACCTTATTACTCTAACACCCCCCCCTTAAGATAAACTTAGGGAGTAGCTAAAAACCTAGAAATTACTGTTGAAAGCAAAATGGGTCCCGAAAACAAGGCCTAATAAGGTACCTAAGCACAACCAAATCTCTGTAAAGAAGAGAAATAGAGAAAACCACATGAGAAAAACCCTACCCTGAAAAAAGATGGAAAGAATGTTCTAGAAGATAGGAAAAAAAGATGATCATGAAGAACATGACTGAAGTATGAAGCTACAAACACAATCAAATTGCTGATATAAAGAACCTCCACTATATAAAACATGACTAGGTAGAAGAGACTAAGTCTAAAGAGCTAATCAATCAAATATGGAAGATATCTTCATGGCCTCCAAAAATAGGAATGAAATAATTTCTATACGGTAAATGATCCATCTCACTGAAATGGATAGGTATCCAACCACTACTATCACCTAGTAAATAGGATCAAATAACCAATAAATAGCTCAGTCCATCGAACCAAGAAAACAATAGAACCAAAATAACCCCCTACAATGGTGAGAGGTAAGACATAAACACTAAAATAGAATGCAATGTCTCTTGCAAAAAGAAGAACCAGGAACATCAAGTGTGCAAAAGAAGTATAAACACCTATAAAGGTACATGTCATCGATACATCATGATTCTAATGTCGTGGAAGGAACACTCACTTGATAAAGGAAAATGGTGAATATGATCAACATGAAATCCCCCAAGGCACTTTATAATGTAGTGCAAGTACAACAAAACACAAAAATGTGCAAGATCCTAGAATGCAATAGAGTGAAAGTTTATCTCAGTGCATTTGCAAAAATACTACAAAAGGATGTCAAAAAAGATAAAAAAAGACATAAGGCTGATATAAAAAATAGTACAACCCATGAAAAATTATCTAAAGTAACAAAATCAATTCTCAGACCCGAAACAACCAAGATATCCACTAGAATGCAAAAACACAAAAGACTAAAAAGAATGTGCTTGGAGCGTAATCTAGATTAAAAAAATGATCACTAGAGAGAGATCTCAAAGACCTTTCCAACAATATAAAGAATTCCCAAATTGGAGATCAGATGCTCAAGCTATGTCCCCTAGAGTGTAAAATATAATTTTTGGATTTGATTGCATAAATAGAAAACCAAATAGCATCAAAAGTTCAAATAACCTACATCATCATAATAGGCTTAGAAAGAGCTTTCTGAAAATATAAGATTTGTCAAAAAAAACAACTTCTGTATGACCAGGATACGACCAAAAAACCACAGACAACTTTTCAAGACAAAACAAATCAAAGAAGAGACATTTTGAAGGCCATCAAATTTTAGTTCCAAAATTGTTGACGTCACACCTGTGACTTTTAGACCTGCTACATCAGTACTTGGACTAACATGTGTCAGTACTTGGACTGACATGCATCAGTACCATGCTAACATATGCATCCTTCAATGATGCAAGCATCACACGATTTAAACAAATGAAAATAAAAATAAAAGAAAGCATGCAAGTGATTTTTGAAACTTTTAAGTTTTTTGGAAAACATGCATTTAAAAAAAAGTTTTTTTTTTTTGTTTTTTTTGTTTTTTGTTTTATTTATTTTTAATAAAAAATAAATTGTCATCTCGTGAAGCATGCCCAAATCTAGGAGCAAATTTTTTGTCTCAAATTTCAAGTGTGTCCAAATTGGACAAATTTTAGATGAAGATATGGGTTTTTGGGTTCTTTGAGCTAACGGTGATGTCTGTTTGGACTCAAAGTGACCCAAAAATTAGTGACCCCCCAGATTCAATACAAAACAACTTTAAAAAATGAAACCCTTTGAAAGAAAAAGTATGGATCTGAAAGTCAAGCCAAAATTCTCATAAACAAAATAGGGGCATGAAGATTTGGAGCTCTAATACCATGTTGAAGTTGATGAAAAATCAACTCCACAGCTCTCAAGAATCACTTGTATGCAAACACCTACCATAGAAAGAGAGAAGCAAAAGCTATGAAGGTAGGAATTGCCAGATCCATAGGTGAGACATTCTTGATGAGAAAAAAAGAGATTGCTATTATCAAAAGTGAATGAATAAATTACAAAGAGACCAATATTTATAAAAGGAGATCAAAACTCTAATAAGTTAAAACCTAGATTGCATGATAATAATCAATAAAAGAATTAATTATTACACGCCTAAAGTTTAGCTTAAGTAAACTAGAGACAATAAGTGACTTAATAATTAAATTCAAAATGATTCAATTAATAAAACAATATCTTATTACTCTAACATGAATCACAATAATATCAATAAAAATCAAGAGGTAGATTTGAAAATTAAGTCACTAATTTCATCATGGAAACTTTTCAAAGCTTACACATTGAATTTAGTAGTAGGAATTAAGCTAGTTAGCAATATATTATAATTTAGTAAGAAGTGAAGAACTAATTAAAGGATAAATTATTAAGGTATATAACTCAAGCTCTTGTTGTTTTAGGAAATTAAGAAACAAATTAGAGTCTAATGTTATTTAAACAAATTTCTAAAAAGTCTTATATTAATTTTTAGTGACATATAACACTAACATAAAAAACAAGTTTGAAGTGGCTTTGTGATTGTAGAGCTGCAACAGAAATACACCATTACCATAGCTCAAATAATAAATATAATCAAAGAGGATGATCTCGGTTGAGGAACTAAGGTCCTAGGCAAGACTGGAGGTTTTCTTCTCCGTTCTTTCTTACTAGTGCCCATTTGAATGGAGACATTTCTAACTTATCTTTATTAGCATCATATATAAGGCTTTAGTCATTTACTGATATATATATATATAGAAATTTATTTATATAATTTAAAAATGAAATAAAAATGTCTTTAATTTAGAGAGAATATTTTAAAAAAATTTAATAAGTTTTTTTAATTAAAATATATTGAGACGACGAATTTTATAAAGAATCTAATTAATACAAAATAAATGTTAAACAATCCATTCAATAGATGAATTTGACTAGAAAGTTATATACTTAAATTTCAATACATATTTTTTCCTATAATTTTTAAGCTTAATAAGCTTTATAATATGTTTTGTCAACTAAAAATCAAAATATTTAATATGCAAAAATTAGATATCAGTTGTAAGCAAATAAATGTGGTGCCATTGTACAAAATCTAAGCAACTTCTCATGCCATTCCAAAATAGCTCCAATTGACTTTCCATCATTTAAAATGCGTTTTAATGAGACAACATGCATTACTCACCAAATTTTGATAAAAATATTGAACACTGATTTAAAAGATGATTTGTGATTCTTTTAGCAAGAAGTGAAATATAAGATAATAACATCAAACTTCTTCATGTTTTAAAAAACCACTTTTCAAGTAATTATACTCCAAATAATTTCAAATCTCATTCATCACTTCTCAAATACAATATGTTCTGGTCTATTTGGTTGCTAGAATAATATTTGAGAATTGGCATGTGGAATTCTAGATTTGAGATATTAGAACTTAAAATCTAGATTACACTTTGGGGAATTTAGTTTGGGATTGTTTAGCTCAAACTCACAAATATTTGATATTTTAAGTTTGGTATTCTGGAATTGTTTGGTTCAAACCGAAAAATCTGACATTACCATCAGATTTAGATCTAATTCTAACAACCAAATAGACTTTCTTAGAATAATTCTGTTAACTTTGGGAAAATATGTCATTATACTCACAATTTTGTGTGGAATATGCACTGGAATTTGTTAGGGACTTGGCTAGAACTTAGATTGGTGAAGAAGAATTTGTTAGGGACTTGGCTAGAATAAGTCTATTAACTTTTTAAGCATACAAATCATGTACTCTCCTTTTTTCTCAAGAATACAATAAATGGTGTGGATATTTTCAATCGTCTTCCATGCCTTATTAGAGATTATTGACTCTTGATTTTCAAATCACGTTTTGGAACTTCAGAGACACCTTTAGTGTACTTCATTTTTTTAAAATACAAAGTTAGAAAATACATAGGCTTATTGCCAGAAATCACATTTGTTAGACTTTTCCCAAAAAAAAATCTTTTCCCATAATTTTCCAACATAATAATTGATCATTATTAGTCCCTGCCTATATATAGGTAGGGAACTAATGTTCCCAGTGGCACATCTCAATTAATTTATGTCTAAAAACATTCTAAGTTTCTAAGTTTTAAAAGATTTATTTTTAAAATCTCTTTTTTATGGATTAATTTCTTTTTTTTTGATTAGATAGAACTAATTTTCTTGGGGTTTAACTATTTTTCCAATTTAAAAAAAAATAGAAATTCAGATATCTCCAAAACTTTCCATTTGAAGGGAGAGGCATCAACTGATTTTCATTTGAAGAAGTGATTCCACTGGGCATCAAGTAGGGGTCGTTCAATCCTTCTTGTTACCTTTACCTTCGATCGACACACAAAGCCAAGCTCTTGTAGACTACTATGAATTTGATCTGTCGGCTCCATTGTGGAATTATGGTATCACAGTCACTATCTTGTGAAAAAAAAAAAAACCTACCTGCCCAATATACATATTATTCCCCAATTTTCTACTCAAAATATAGGTAGCTCAATTCAATGAATGAAGAAGAAATTTTTAAAAAACAATAAATATTTTGTGGTTTCATGCATTATTTGAACAATAGAACTATAGATATATATTTTTTAAACAAAGTTGTTTGTAATTTATTTATTATAATTATATAAATTTATTTGTAATTAATTATAAATTTAATAATAAGTATTATATTATTGATAAATTAATTAGATTAATAAATTCAAAAATAAAACAAACATAATCAAGTTAAAATGGTAAAATTTATTTATTACAATATATGTCTAGAAATTGATTAAATCAACAAAACTTATGAATAAATATAAATTGTATTTATTTAATAAATTATTATATATAAATTCTAATTTTAATGTATATTAACAATACTATTTTGTAAGTAATTCCTGCTATGCTTGTAAGAAGCAGGGGCATTTGGTTAAAAACTGTCCTTCCAAAAGTAAAAACTAGGCTAGCTGTGGTTTGGAAGGGAAAAAGAACAAGGTTTAGCATAAGAAAGTATGGAAACCCAGAGAAGGCCAACACCAAGAACAAAAAAGTAATGAAAAATCTCAAGTTCCATAGGCTGAGGTAGAGAAAGAGCTTGCTTCTGAGGAAGCCAACTCTGAGAAAGAAGGTCTTGATTTACAATCTGAAACCAGTTTACTTGAACAAGAATTGGAAAATCAGGTAGATATATAAAAAAAAATCATTATTTATCAGAGGATAGAAGAACAATGGGGAGATATTGATGACAAAATTGTGCTTGAGGATGGTGAAATCTTGGCTGATATTGGAAATTTACCTGAGGAAGGAGATCCTTCTTTTTCTCAATCCAGGGAGATTCAGGTGTAAACCTAGGTAGAAAATGACCTTTCTATGGTGGAGCCGCCTCCCTTGGATGATGTACAAGAAAATGACTCAATTCATAAACCAAACCAAAGGAAAAGGGCTGAAAAAAAGAACAATAATAAGGGGGTAGAGACTAGAAGCGACAAAATAGATTAGCATATCAAGGAAAAACCTCCTGTTTCTAATCTAGAGAAAATTGGGAAAAGAATAGAACAACACACTAAGGTGAAACCGGATGTTGGTTCCCCAAAAAACCCTAGAAGAAGATCTACTAAGAAAACTAGAGAGTTAGAAAGTATGCAAAATATTGTTGATGGTAGGCGGGCAACTATTTTGGATTTTACTCCTAAAAATTGGATATGAAGATCATAACTTGGAATATTAGGGGGTTGAATAGTACTCATAAACTGGACATTGTTAGGAATTTTTTTAGAGAACAAAAGCCTAATTTTCTCCTGCTTCAAGAGACTAAGATGAATAAAGAGAAAGTGAAATAGATTACAACTTTTAAAAACTATTCAATAAATGCTAGCAGTTCAGAAGGGGCATCAGGGGGAACTTTGATGTTATGGAAGAAGAACTGTTTCTCTGGAACAATTTTGATTGCTAGTAAACACCTTATGATAGCCAAAATTACTAGTTCAGACCAGAAGGAAGATTGGTATATTGCAAATATTTATGCTCCAAACTCAAAGCATCAAAGGAAAAAGGTCTGGGATTTTGTTTCTAATTTTAAAAGCAAAGACTATTTTGGTCGATGGATCACTATGGGAGATTTTAATTTCCCTCTTTATGACCTTGAGAAAATGGGAGGCAACACTACTCAGTTGGAAGGAAGATTGGATTTAATGGATTTCATAAATCACGAGGGCTTAATGGATTTGGACCTGTATGGAATCCAGCTCATGTGGAGCAACAAGAGAGTTGGTAATGAATGTATTCAGGCTAGGCTTGACTATGCTCTTATTTCTCCTAATTGGACTAAAGACTTCATTTGTAAGCTGGAGGCTTGTCAGAAAATTGGATTGGATCATTTCCCTCTTATATTCATTGCTAAGAAGATTAACCTCAAGAAGAATTTTCCTTTTAGATTTGAGAAGATGTGGATGTAGCATCCACAGTTTGAAACTAAATTGAAAGAATGGTGGAATATTGATTTTGAAGGCACTGCCCTCTTTAGAGTTGCTTCCAAGCTTAAAAATGTTAAAAGGGAAGTCAAAAAATGGAACAAGAACAACTTTGGGAGCATTTTTGAGAACAAAACTGCTATTAAGGAGGAAATTCTAAATATACAGGAAAAAATCCAGATGGAAGGTTATACTTCTGATCTCCTCCTTGAAGAAAATGAAAAGCTTGCCCAATACAATGACATCATCACTAAAGAAGAAATCTATTGGAGACAGAGATCACGATTGATATGGTTGAGGGAAGGAGATAAAAATACAAAGTTTTTCCATCTCTCACTCTGAAGCATAGGGCAAAAACTTGCATTTCATATTTTAAAAAGGGAGATGTGAAAATTGTTGAAGACAAGGCTATCATGAATGAGATGGTGACTTTTTTCTCCTCCCTTATGATGACTGATTCCAACATTAATGTGGATAGTCAGGCTGTATTCCTCAAAGTGATTCCTCCACTAATTACTAAGGAACATAATAAAATTTTATGCTCAATTCCTAAGGATGATGAAATTCTCAAAGCTGTTAGCTCTCTGGGAGGAGATAAAGCCCGTGGTCCTGATGGATTCCCCATGTTTTTCTTCCAAAAGCTTTGGAAAGTTGCTGGTAAAGATGTTTGTGATGCTGTTAAGGAATTCTATGGGGCAAAATAGACGCTTAAAGAAATCAATTCCACCTTTCTGTGCCTTATTCCTAAGAAATTTGGGGTTGACTCTCTGGATCAGTTTAGACCGATCAGCATATGTACTTCTTTCTATAAAATTATTTCCAAGGTTCTCAACTCCAGACTTGTTCAAGTGATCCTGTTGATTATTGCAGAACAACAGAATGGTTTTGTCCCTGGTAGACAAATCCTTAACTCTATCATCTCTACTCATGAGAATATTCATTCCTTGTCTTGTTCTAACAATCAGGGCTTCATTATGAAAGTGGACTTTGCTAAGGCCTATGATAGAGTGGATTGGTCTTTCCTCTATAATATTTTTCTTGCTTTTGGCTTTGATCATAAGGTTGTGGGTCTGATCCATCAATTGGTTTCTTCTGTCTCTAATGCGTTCTTGGTTAATGGTAGCTCCTCTCCTTTCTTTTTTCCTTCTCGAGGGCTGAGACAAGGTGATCCTTTATCCCCCATCCTTTTTGTTATTATGGCTGATTTCTTGGGGAGATTTATTGGGGACTTGGTCCAAAGAGGTTTGATTAAGGGCTTACAACCATATTCCCATCCGTTAATTTGTTCTCATGGAAAATTTGTTTATGATACCATCTTCATGGGTAAGGCTGAAGTAAAGGAAGCCAAGATTTTAAAGCAAGCTATTAACTTATATTCTACCGCTTCCGGACAAGGGGTTAACTAGAGTAAAAGTGTTGTGTTCTTCATTAACACCCCTATCCATAGACAATTTGAAATTGCTAAAATCCTAGGATGTTCTATATGATCTCTCCCATCCTCTTACTTGGGGCTCCCCCTAGGCTTGAAGGTCCTTGATGCTTTCTAGGAAGATCTTATTAACAAATTTAGCAAAAAGTTGACAGGATGGAAAGGAATTCTCTTAAGCCAGGCTGGTAAGTTAACTCTTCTCAAAGCTTGTCTCCAAAGTATTCCTACTTATGCTCTAAGTCTTTTCAGAATTCCTTTTAAATTTGCTAAGTCAATTGATAAAATTCAAAGAAACTTCCTATGGACTAGCTTTGAGGAAAAAAAGAGAATGCCTTTAATTGCTTGGGATCAAGTATGTAAACCCTACAATGAAGGGGGATTGGGAATTCGAAAAATTAGAAGTTTGAATAAAGCCCTTTTAGCCAAACAGGGGTGGAGAGTTTACCATGACAACAAAGAGTGGAGTACCATTTAGAAACATAAGTATCTCTTCAATGCTTATTCCCTTCTAGATTACCTCAACTCTCCTGATGTTATTCACTCTTCCTCCATATGGGGAGCTGTTCAGGGGACCAAGAAAACTTTAGAAAAAGGCTATTCCTAGAAAGTTGGTAATGGGCTAAAAGTAAAATTTTGGGAGGATACCTGGCTTATGGACCATCCTTTGATTGAAGTTTTTCATGACAAGGCCTAATTAATTGATCAATGCAAGCAGAGATTTGGCCTTCTTGTTGGTCATTACTGGCAGAATGATTCATGGGTGAATTTAATTGATGTTGATCAAGGCTTTAGTAATATCCAATTATCCCTAAATGCTCTCTTTACCCTTATCTTGAGGATGAGATTATCTGCTATGCTAATCCTAGTGGGAAATTTAAAGTCTCTTCTATCTTTGCTTCTAAGGATAAGAGTAATCAACCTCTCTGGTCACAAGCTTGGATTAAGGGTCTCATACCCAAAATTAACATTTTCTTTTGGACTCTTCTCCAAAACAAAATTATGACCCTAGAAAACTTGCAAAAAAGAGGTATAAATTTGGTAAATAGGTGTTCTTTATGCAGAAAGGGACTTGAAGATAGAGATCATATGTTTTTGAGGTGCTCTTATACCTAGGAAGGCTGGACTGAGATTTTGAATTTTTGGGGTATGACATGGGTCCATCAAAACAATGTGGATCTTTCTTTCAAGAGTTGGAGATGCTCCTCAAAGGATTCTGATGCTCAATTTCTTTGGAAACTAACCCTCCCCCACCTTTGGTGGGGCATATGGAAAGAAAGAAATAACAGGATATTGAGAAATAAAGATCTTCCAGGATGGGTGCTTGGTCAGAATATCATCAAAGCCTTCAAGGAGAATTTTAAATCCCAGAGGGACCCTGCTCAAACCTTCCAACTTGATTACCCTTTAAGATCTCAAGGATCTAAGTTGAAAATTGGTAATCCTACATCGATTATAAAATGGCTTGTTGCTCCTAATGGATGGATCAAAGGGAATTTTGATGGAGCTGCTAAGGGCAACCCGGGAAGAGCAGGATGTGGAGGTGTTCTTAGAGATCATATGGGAAATGTTATTAATGCTATTTCTATCCCTATTGGTCACTCAAATAGCCATATTGTTGAAGCTACTGCTGCCCTTTATACCACTATTTTAGCTATTGAATTGGTATATTCCAAATTATGGTTGGAAGGTGATTCTTTGAATATTATTTATATCCTTAATAATAAAAATTCTATCTCATGGTCTATAGAGGCAACTGTTATGAAAATCAAAACCTTATTTCAAAATTTTGAAAAAGTGGTCATTTCCCATACTTATGGAGAAGCCAACAGGGTCACTGATTGGATAGAAAATCAAGCAGTTCAAACGGGGAAAAAGATGAGGTGGCTCGATGAATTAAACAAGCATGTGGATCTTAAAGAAATTATTAATTATGATGTTATTCATTCCAAAGTGGGAAAGATTTGCTTGGATTATAAATTTAATGATTTGCGGGAGTGGCCTTACGACTATCAGATTACCATCCCCAAGGAGGCACATTCATGTGAAGGTTATGTGTTCTCTACACGTATCATAAAAAAGACAACCTCGATATCGTGTCACAAAAAATTGGTCTCACTTCAACCTCTTTATTGTCAGTATCTGGGTGTCTCTAGTTTTTTGCTCGCTCTGTAATATGGGGCGTGAATTGAGAAAGTAGGAACCCAAAAAATGTGATGATTGGAAGGCTAGGCAAGACATTTGGAAGATTCTCCAGAAAGGGAAGGTGGTCAGCTACCTGGAGCGATTGCATGGATTTAAACCCCATGTCACCACCGCCTTCTTCAAAAATTGGGTGGACGACAAAGTTACTTTACCTGGAGTCTCTGTAAAGCTTACTGAGGAATGCATTGCCGAGGTCACTAGTCTCTCCATGAAAGGTATCAAATTCTCGAAGTAGACCAGTATTTCCAATGCGGCCTACAAAAAAATCTCGAAGATAGATGAAGAGGAGAAGAATGGAGACTTCTTTGATGTGCAACAGATTAAAGGTATTTGGCATGATGTGCTTGGTTGTATTCGTGAGTATTTTATCATTGATGGAAGGAATAAAAGGGTGCATAAATTCCACTTTGTCTTTGTCAACCATTTCAGGTACAAGGACAAAATTTCCTTCCCTTTCTATTTGCAGTTTTCTTTGCTCCAAAGTTTGAATGCCCATAGAAAGAAATAGTCTCGACCCATCTTACATGAAGATCTGATTTTTCTCATTGAGGGTTTTTGAAAAAAATAAATCCATTGCTTCGTCTCCTTCCACTAGCAAGCATAAGAATCCTAAACCCTTAAAAGGTAAAACTGATGAGAATGTTAAAGAGAAAGTTAAGGCTAAACTAAAACCCTCTAGCTCTCGAAGACAAATTGTGGAAGAGGATATAGAGGTGGAGAGTACTGAAGGCTTAGATAAGGATGTCCCTAAGGAAGAGGATGGGACATATGCTGGAGATTTTAGCTCTAACTTGGAAGGTTATTCGGATACGAAAGACAAAAATGAGGAAGGGAGAGAGGAAGATACTACTGAGGATAACTCGAAACAGAGCAAGTCTGATAATGAGGGTACTCATATTGTGTCTGGGGGAGGTGATAAAGAGAAAGAAAATTTAATCAATGATCCAGCCATTTTGAGTGAGGAGGAAAACATGGGGATAGCTTCCACTCTTGTAAAGGAGACTAAGGGACAAGATAAGGAGGTCCCGAGCCAACATATCCCTGCAGAGTCTGGTGAGGAGGATTCATTGGATGGGGAGGTACAAATTGATAAAATTGGCCCCTTACCACACACCACTACTGATGACGCAGGTGATTCCTTGGTGAGGGAAACCAAACTTTCCTTCCTACACTCAGCCAAACAAAAAGATGACTCTTTCCTTCAGGTTGACTCCTGGATATATAATGAAATAATGGGGCTGAAAAGGAAAGTGGAAACCTTGCAACATAACCAGGAGGCCGACTAGACTATTATTCAACACATGGAGGTGAAAATGGTAGATATCCCAAAAAAACTTAAGGATTATGAGTAGAATCTTAGAATGCTTATCAAGGAAAGTGGAACAAAAATGGAGCAGGTAACCTCAAGCATCTGTGCTGCTGTGGTGACATTAGGAAAAAGAGAAAATGAAGGAATCATATCTTTAGAGGGCCCTAGCAAGAGGACAAGACAAAGTTCGAGGAAGAAAGCTTTGATTGTTGCTGCTTCTTTGGCTACTAACTCCATCCAGGACATGGCTAAGATTGGTAAGAAGGCAGTTAAGTTGATTACGTAACTGCAATAGTTTCTTAGGTCTTCTTTTCTGGTTGAGTTCCTGTTTAGGTCCTATTTTTTGGTTGTTACTTCTGGTTCCTGTGTTTGATCCTATTTTTTGGCTTTTAGTTTTTAAACTGTATTGATGGTTCTAGGTCCTTGTAAAACCTGGGTTCTTTATTTGGACTTTGTTAATGGTTTCAGGTCCTTGTAAAATCTGATTTTGGTACTGCTTCTAGTAGGTATAAGGACTCTTTCTTGATGGATGGCTTGTTTTTTCCTTTTTTGAGGATGTGAAAGGGTTTCAGGGCCCCTTCAAAACCTATTTTTACCGTAATCTAAAATAATACTATTTTTTTAAAAAATTATTTTATTTCTTATATCAATGATTTTAATGATGTTCATTTTTATTTTGCTTGCAATAGAATTGTATAAATGTGTCGTTTAAATTTGCTTCCTCTTTTCTTGATATATCCTCTTCTCCTTAGTCTAGATAGAACTTATCACCACCAAGTTCATATATGTTATAGATCATACAATAGACCAAAGACCCACTTTGGTATGAACAGTTGCTTTGTCTAATCTTAAAAACAAGAGTTCTTTATTTCCCTGTGTGTATGGCAACTTATTATAAAAATCATTAAAAAAAAAGTTTGTAAACAAATTCTTCTCTTTCCAATCCTATTTGCCACTAGAACATAAGGTAGGGACTGAAGCTCATATGATTTCTTATTTCTAAAATACCTGAAATAAGTCAGGTGTGTGGTTGGCTGCCTTTTACTTCCAGTGTGTTGGGAGTCTCAGAGGGAGGTGTTACCTAGATGTGAGTCAAGAGAGGAAAGGTAGGTGTTACCTAGTCTTTTTTCTTTCCTTTTGCCCAGATATATTATATTTCATGTAAAATCCAATTTATAGAGAGGTAACGTTCTCTCCATTATTAATACTTTCACATAATCAAATTTATCATTTAAGAATTTTATATCTAAATAATAATATGCATAATATTTTAAAATAAACTATTTCAGTTCATCTATTTATTTTAACTTTGGAAAATTCTAGTTTTTAATTTGATGTCTTTTGTTGGAATGACTTAATGGAAAGAATGCTTCTGATAGTGGGGGGTGAATCAGAAGTACTTGCTTTTGACCTATTTTTATACCCTTAATAACATATTATTGGAATGAACATGCATACATATCAACATTAAGCAATCATGAGAAACACATATGCATCACCACATAACACTTGAGATTTTGGTAACCTAAGAACCCTCCAGGAATAAGAAGGTAAAACTGGGGTGGGGATGATACCCACAAAATCACTGCAGCAATAATGTTTGACCACTTTTGATGGTCTACCCTATTAAAGGGCTACCCTGTTAAAGGCTTTACACTGTATCAATAGTGACCTAGTTAAAGGTTTTACAAACACTTCACATGAAGTGTTACCCTATTAAAGAATTTAATCACCTATTTAAAGGATCTACAAAATAGCTGTTAAGCTAACCTATCACCATAGGGTTTCCTTTCTAATACAATTGCTAGAGAGTATTAGGTATAATAAACCTGATAGCTTACAATCCTTGATTGTTGAATTCAGGCACTTGATCTGCTTTCTCTGATCTTGATTCTATGAAATCTAATGTCTGTTCATATTCCTTGCTTAGTTTTGATCAACTGAATATTTTACTGTTGCTCTCTTCCTCTAAGTCTTTTTACTCTTCACTCTGAAATAGTTTCCCTTACACTCCTTCGTCCATCACACATACAATGAAATTTTATCTTCCTTATAAAGACATTCAAAGACTTAGGGTTAGGTGTGGATCTACGATCCATATTGAATCTCTATTTCCTGCTCATTCCTTGCACTTTTATTATTGGTTGCATGCCTTCTCCATTTTTCTTATAGGCTGCATGTAGATTGCATAGGCAATACAAAAGATTCGATCTTATCACTTAGATCCTTCGAGATTCATCATATGTCAGCCATAAAAATGGATTACATAAGAGTTTGTGCCTTATCAAACTCATATACACATTTTGTGTTACTTGGCACTTACTAATTCTTGATGCTCGACACATATAACAAAACTATCTCACTCAGCTCCTATTGCATTCCTGTTTTGCTCGGCATTGTTTATGACTCAAAACCTAAATATTACTCGGCACTTGTATCATGCTCGACACTTGAAGTCACTCGGCACTTGATCTTCACTCAGCACCTGAAGGCTGCTTGACACTTGAAGATCACTCGACACCTGTTGGATTTTCTGACTCAGCTCATGCTATGGCTCGTCATACATAGTGTTCTTGGCTCCAATGTAGAGAATGGTTAAGTGTGTTGGCACTCAAATGTCAAAACCACTAATAGTATTTGTTATAATTTTTATATAGAAATATTTATTTCACTAATTTTAGAATGTATTTAATTTTATTATGGGTTATTATTTAATTTTTGATCTATAAAATCCAAATTTATTTTTAGAAAAAGTTATCAAACAATTTTTTTATACATAATTTTTCTTCTTCTTTCTATTTAGATAAGATTTATACCACAACTTAATTTTTCATACTATTGATGTGTATTTCAAGTGCATACAAACTCAAATACATCAAAATCCTCTCTCTTAAGATATATAGTAAATTCCAAGGATTTTTTTTATCAATTACACATATTAAATTTTCTTAGGATTTGTTTTATGTACTATTTGTAAAGGGAAAAATAATTCCTTTCTTCTATTTGACATAAAAATTATTCTTTAGAAATTTGTCTAAATATTTACAAATTTCAAAATACTTAGTGAAGGTTTTGCAAATGGGGTTGCAGGAAGAGTGGGTTTAACCATGGAGGAAACTCTATAGTTAATCGTGCTCAAGCTGGAGTAGTACTGGGATGGGTGACCTCCTAGGAAGTCCCGGTGCTTCACCTCTATGAGCATCACCTAGATCCAATACGTGACAAGTGTTCTATTTATTTTCATGAGAGATGGATTCATGTTGAATCACTACTCATGAAACATGAGTCAATGAATTTGACTCAAAAACTACACAATTTAATCCTAATAGCAATATCATAAATTGACTTGTTGTGGAAATTATCTCTACTTATCAATTAACGAGCTTAAGGGGCTTTCTAATGAATTGTTCATAAGGCACAACACTTGGTGAAGGTTTTTCAAATGGGGTTGCAAGAAGAGTGGGTTTAACTATGGAGGAAACTTCATAGTTAATTACACTCAAGCTGGAGTAGTACTAGGATGGGTGACCTCCTAGGAAGTCCCAATGCTTCACCTAGATCCAATGAGTGCTAAGTGTTCCATTTATTCTCATTAGATATGGATTCATGTTGAATCACTACTCATGAAATATGGGTCAATGAGTTTGACTCAAAAACTACACAGTTAAATCCTAATATCAATATCACAAATTTCATATAATTTCCAACTTCTAAAAGTTGACAATTTCTTCTTACAAATTATGTCCAATTTACACAAGTCATTAGTAAAATGTAAAATATTTACTTTCAGTTTTCAATCATTTATCTATTTAATAGATTTTTAGTAAAATATAAAATATTTACTTCCATTTTCCAATCATTTTTTCTTTTTAATAGATTTCAAATTAGTTTTAAATAAAAATATAAGAATTTGGTGTTAAGTAGAAAAACATTTATAGATTTAAGGTGTTGCACACATATATTAAAATTAGTAGGACAACTTACATAAAATGACCAAAAAGAAAATACATACACTTATTAGAAAACTTGCACAACTACATACAAATTGTGTAATTTTAGAAAGAAAATTTCAATCAATTAGCAAAACTGATTTTGACATGTCAAGGAAACAACACAATGTTGATATTTCCACAAAATTCAATCAGCAAGATAAATTGTACAATTACAATATTTTAGAAATTGACATCTCCTATCGGCTCATTCTTTGCATGCACAAAAACATGTGACTGCTATTAACTAACAATTTCCATAGACCAATAGTTTTTCATGAATCAAGAGAATATAAACCTGCTTCCCCATAACCAAATTTTCTTTACAGAAGGAAGGAGAAAATCTTGAACCAATTAGGAGATGTTTAGCATTTAAAGTTGTTAGGGATAGTTACATTTAGGTTCTAAATATAATCACCCAAAAATGGTCACCTAGACTATTAGCCCCCTACTTTGTATTTTTGCTAAATTATTAAATCATTTACCTAGATCAAATCTTTAAAAAAATTAATTTATTTGATTTTATCCTATAGTTTGACCACTATATCCTAAGTTCATATTTAATTAAAAGGAACATGTTCTCCTTTAATTAAATTAAATACCCCTTTCACCTTTTATCCTAAGTTCCTCGCTTAAAGTAATTTTCCCATTTTAGAAATAAAAGAAAAGGATTTTTGTCTCACATGGAGATGCAAAAGTTGACTCTTTCTTATTGGTGAAAATGACCTTGCACATGGATCATGCAAAAGCCAACTCCCCCCCTTGATTAGATCTCCTTGTCCCATGATCTCTAAGTTGTCTGTACTTCTTTAAAATAGAGAACTCTCTCCTCATCTAAGGATCCATCGTCTTTGCATTAGTGTTATGTTGCTGGTTTTTCTATAGGTACTCTTCGAGCTTTTGGAGTATCTTGTGGCTTCATCTTCATACTTGTAAAGCATTATAGCTTAGTATCATATGGCATTAGCATAGTTTTTCTTTATGCATTAGAATAACACACATAGTTTAATTAAATGAATTGTAATACTTTCATCTTGTCAACTTAGTTTTCATTTCATATAGTCTAGTTACATTTTGCATAGCATTTCATGGTAGTCGTTGGAAACTAGCATTATTTCTCTTGTCTTTGGACCTCCCATTTCATGGTGTACTTGCAAGGGGTTGTATTTCTTAGGCTCATGTGAGAGCCATTTTCATTGCTATTGGCATTCCTTTGCACTCCATGACGAAGGAGATCTAGATCACCATTTGGCACTCTCAATCCATGAGATCTCCCAAATAGAAGGACTTTGAAAAGTGCACATTTTTGGCACCCATTGTGGGGCATAATAGCTCTGTTTTCCTTTCTTCATATGTTTTCATCACTTATTTAATTGTTGTTTCATCTATTTTTTTCTTTTTTGTTGATGGAGTTATTGTACGATTTTCAAATAGGAGTTAGAAAAGTGCACATTTCGAATTTACATTTTTGGCACTCACTATGGGGCATGATAGCTCTATTTTTCCTTTCTTCATATGTTTTCATCACTTATTCATTTGTTGTTTTGTCTATTTTTTTCTTTTTTGTTGATGGAGTTATTGTGAGATTCTTTTCCAGTATCGGGTGATACTTTGTTTGATATTTGTGTGATACTTTACTAGTTAAAAGTATTGCACACTATATAAAAGTATGTCATATGGTAGTTTATAATTTTGTTGCCTGCTTTAATACATAGCATTGCTTAGGGATAACGTATAGCTTGACAATACAATGAAGTATCGCATGATATCTGTGCAATCATAAAATATTGCCTATTTCAAGGGAGAAGCCTATTTTAAAATTTTATTAGTGTTTTGAATTCT
Organism: Cupressus sempervirens; assembly: GCA_028749045.1. Lineage (NCBI taxonomy): Eukaryota > Viridiplantae > Streptophyta > Pinopsida > Cupressales > Cupressaceae > Cupressus > Cupressus sempervirens. The sequence goes on along the minus strand of CM053792.1, from coordinate 43,657,636 downwards.
TGAAGTATCTACTTTCTAGGTTTTTTGTATTACTTATTGTTTGACTAGTTCTTTGTAGGCTTATCATAGATTTTGGCTAACCCCTTCTTGATGTACTAACTCATTGGTTTTGTAGGGTTGCCTAGGTCACTTACAAAATTGCTTACTAAAAGAAAGCATGTCAAAAACAAATTGCTAAAAGAGGCTACTAACATTTTGTAGGGATTCCCAAGAAAATAAAAAACAAACAAACCAAGTGTGTTTGATTTTCGTTTCATTTCCATGTGTGGTGTATACTAGACTTGTTGTGATAAAAAAATTTGACCTTTCATTGAGTCTCAAAAGTGAGTGGTATATTCCAATTTTTAGTGGTCTTAATTAACCTTCTTGGCATGTTTGGGGGAAACGCTTGGAATAGGAGAGTATGCTCTTCACCCTTTGGATGAATTAGAAATCTTGACCTCTTGGTGTGGATCCATTTTGTTTCTATCTCCTAGTGAGGTACTAACTTTAGAGGGTTTTTTATTGGTGGAAAGATACCAATATGAATGACCCAAAGTTAGAACAAACACAACCTAGCTAACCTGACCCACTATAATCACAAACCCCTTGACAAAGGCCAAATCCTTGGGGGCATAACACTTTTCTTTGTTTAGTAGAAGTACTTGTGGGATTAGGACCATTAGGAAAATATTAAGTGGGAATGCTTAAGGTTCTCGTTTGATCGTGAGGTTCGTTACTTGTCTATAAAAAGGTGTCCTATTATCAAGTGCAAGAGGAGTATTATAAATAGGACCCTTTCTAAACACCTTAGGATTAGAAGTTACCCTTATTATCTACTCAACATCTTGGTACAAGGATCGATCCTAGTGGACTACCCAGATCACCCCAAGCTTTTACACTCACTATTTTTTTTCCTTTGGCCGTGTTAGTGATGCCTCTGTGACAAAGCCAACATCTATTTTGGGAAACCACTTTGTGTGAGACGAGGGGGCATCAAGCATGGGCCCAATTTTTGATAATGAGCTGTGACCTTTAGGTAGTTTTTCTTGATGTATTTTTGAATGTGATAGACCCATGGAAATATTTTGGACATATACATGACTATGGCATTCATAGGGTTTTATTTTTGATATTACAAGTGCTTGTATTAACAAGGTTTCTCTGTCCCTTGTTCAACTATTGGAAGAAATATACCCACTTGTTCTCAATCCTTTGCATATATTGTTACAAGCTGGGGTTTTATTCTATCATGATTCTATTTTGGCCTGAAACACTCAAAAAACTAAACCAAAACATAGACATTCTAGGCAGCAAGTTGCATACTACAAAGTTTACTAGCCCTTTATTGCATGCCTATTCTGAGAAATACGGTATAATACTTTTGATTTTCCAATAGTATCACACTACTTTACAAATTTTATCACCCTTCTATGTTATGTTTAATTGTACAACCTACTAAAAATTAATGCATGTCAAAGAAGTATTGCCTGCCTTACGTACGAAATATCGCACGATATAATTTCTTGAACTTATATTGCCTAGTGTGTTTTGAAATACCACATGTAGCTTTTTATGCTTGTAGTATTGAACTTGGATTGTGTTTTAGCTGAATTAGAGGAGTTTTTACCTAGTCTTACCATAGTCTAGTCTGAAACCTTCATGTCTAGTATAGTCTTGAGCTGAAAAGATGAGTTTAGTCTCTTAGATACGAAATTAATGTCTCTTTCATTCACTTATCAAAAAATTGATTACCTTATTCTTTGGCTACTTGCTATCAAGCTTCTTGCTCAATTTTTGGTTGGAATCATTAGTGTTGTAAATTCTTGAGCACTTTTGACAAGTGATTTTTTCCATTCTATCTTTTGACAAGTTATCATTTGACTATACAAGTTTTAACCTTGAAAGGCTCTATTTTGTCTCTCTACACTAAAGACTTGTCCTTACATGCTAGTTGCGATTAGGATCCAAGTTGGTCAAGGAAGTCATCCCTCATTTAATTTTGCATGATTTTCCCCTCTAGCTAGACATCCTTGTAAGAAAACTTATGAGGAAGAACCTATCCTTGATAGGCAGGAAGAGGCTAACACTACTACTTGGCATAATCCATTGTACCACTTTGATAATTTCTTTGATACCCTCTTTGATACCCCTAGGGCTATAGATAGTGTTTCACTCACCATGAATCCCAAAGAGAGGAACTACCACCTAGAGGACCCTTTTGTACATAGAGAAGAATAAGCTTGCTTGGATAGAGAGAGACTAGAAGCTAGGTGCATAGCCACTAGAGAAATGTCTCACCCACATTCTAAAACTAGTACTCTCATGCATGATTTTGAAAACTAACAAGCTCATGGTAACTATAACAACCCATTCTATGGCAAAAATGAGAATAACACGCCACCAAGATCCCCAAGGAAATACATTGTGTGATGTCACTCACCACCTAGATCTTCATAATTGCATCATGAGAATTAGGTAGATAATGAGGTTACTAGTGAGGACCTCATGAGATTTCAACAAGATGAACTTTTCCAAAAACTCATGCTAAAGGACTTAGAGAAAAATGGAGACCAATACTTTCAATACATGACCTCTCGGGGATGGAAACTCCCTCATGACTATGACGTTCAAAGGATCATACATAAAAGAGAACAAACTGAGGTTGAGATACTAATAAAAGAAATGCAAGAGCTAAGAAGTCAAATTTCTCAACTACGAATGGTAGAAAAGAAAGCAAAAAAATCTTTTGTGGAATCTATATGTGCTCTCCCATTTGATAGGATTCTCTACATTGCACCATTTCCTAGGGATATTGAGGTTGCCAGATATGACAAATATGATGGAAATGGTGACCTGCATGACCATATATGTCACTTCTACATGATTAGAATTTACTTCATGTAAAAGGACACACACCTTATGATATTATCTCCTAGAATCTTAAGGGGATGAGTCATGAAGCTGTTTACCAAATTGTCACCTCTCTTTAAGATATTTGACAAACTTGCACAATGATTTATCCAACAATATTCCTACATCATACACCATCTTATTACTATGTTGGATTTGTTCAATAAAAAAAAAAAAACAAGTGGAACCATTTGCTACATATTTACAACATTGGAGATCATTACATTCTAGGTATCCTCAAAAAATTCTTGAGATTGAGAAAATTAGCATTTTTGTTAACACACTTGTGCCTGAGTTATACTATGATCTTAGGAAGAAAATATCTTCCTGATCATTCAATGATATGGTTGAAAGTGTGTATCACATTGAGGATGTTGTGGTAAAAAAAGGTAACATTGTTCTCAATAAGGACAAAAATGGAAATGGTGATGGTAATGATAAGGGAAAACCTTGGAATAGAAACAAGTATGTAGTCAATCATGGAGTTTTAGATGCTCCTAATACTAAGTAATTGTATTTTAACTTATGCAATGCCATATATTCTACTAAACAACAAGAGATCTCAAAACCACAATCTTTTGACAAAGCTAAGAGACCTTCTAAACCAAAACAAACCTACACACCATTGGTCGAATAATATGAAGTGGTCTTGAAAACTTTTCTCGCCAATAAGCTCATCATGTTGCCTGACAATTCATAACCTTATGGCCCATCCATAAAACCTAATTGGTGGAGAGATGATCAATATTGAAATTACCATAGGAATAAGGGTCATGACATTGATAATGAGAGAGAAGTTTTCATGGATGGCTTCGTTAAGAATTATGAACATAAGGCTATCAAACAACCAAAACATCCAAAGCTAACAAAAAGGGTAATGACACCTACATTAGCTTTGCATATGCCAACATAGATAATGTGATCAACATTCTTGAGCCCATAAGTGAAAGCATTTACATGATGGGCCCTAAATTTGATGAGGAACCTAATTATGAAACTAACTATGTGAAACCTAAGATGGTCTTGAGAAAACACAACTTTCATCAAAACTTCACAGATACTAGGCCTGGGGTGTCCCTTAGGGTGGTGGATTCCTCCTCTTCTCATGGTGAGACCTTGAATGCTGTCACTAGGGGGAATCTAAGGTTTTCCTCAAAGTGGCTACAATCCCAAGTATGCTTCATCTTTGAAGTAGGTGACTCCATCTACTATATCTAGTTATGACCTTGTAAGTCAATTACAGTAGACTCCCACACAAATCTCCACTTTTATGTTTCTAGAGTTGTCTACTTTGCACAAGGAGATCTTAGAGAAATCTTTGTGCACTACTAATGTTCTTGAATGGTTCTTGTAGAATTTGATGAAAGCCAACTTCACAGTGCACCAAGATCACCTGTATGCAAATAACTTGTTGAAGGGAAACCAAAGAAGGAAGGGTGGAGCTTGGAGAAACTAAATGGATTGAGAGAGAAGATATTGCAATAATGAAAAATGTATTGCTGCACAATATTGATATGCAAAAAGATGTGAAATTATGATAGGAGAGCCTATTTATAAAGGCATATAGGAAGCTTGTAGAACAAGCTAGAAAGTGCTAGGAGATAAGGTTGACAATTAAGCATATGTCCACAAAAGGTGGAATATCCTCGATTAAGGTGAGGAGATAAGTATGAATTAAATAGGAGAAAAATCTTGTGTTGTCAAAAACTCCTAAACTAAAAATAATAAAAAAATGTATTAACCTAAGTAACACAAGTAAAAGTGTAAATGATAATAATTTACCTAACACCCCCCCTTAAGTGCAACTTAGGGGAATGCACTTAAGCTTACAATAGCTAAGATGAAATGCATAATGGGTCCTAAAAATTAGGCCATATTAGGTACCCATGTGTAATGAAAATAAATGAAACCTCTAAAAATAGGGAAAGAGAGAAAACCTCAAGGGAAAACCTTCCCCCAAAAAGACATAAGAAAACCTAGTGAAGGACTAAAGAAGCCTCCAACTAAAGGAATGTCCTAGAAAACAAGAACAAAGAGAAGATCATGAAGAGCATCACTGAAGCATGAAGAAGCCACCAACTCTATCAAAAATAAACCATTGATCTAAAGAACCTCCATGAAAATAGAAGGCATGAATTGAGAGTGTCTATATGGTAGATGATCCATCTCACCGAAATGCATAGGTAGCCAACCACTACAATCACTTAGTATATAGGATCAAATACTAAATACATATCTCACACTATCAAACCATCAAACTAAGGAAGAATTAGAAACAACAAAATAACCCCCCCTTAATGTAGATGGGGTGATGTGACATGCAACTGAGAAAGTGGGCCAAAATCCTTTGCAAAAAGAACCAAGACTAGTAAGAGAGAGGAAGAGGTACAAATACCTATAAAGGCATGTGTAATCAACACATAATGAGGCTAATTTTGTGAAAGGGACACTCACTTGGCAAAGGAAGAGGGCACAAAAATGGCAACAACTAACCCCCCCATGGTGCTTTATAAAATAGTGTGAGTACAACTATCTCAAAACAATGTTCATGAACTCAAAATGCAAGAGTGACACTTTATCTTAGTGCATTGGCATAAAAATGCTTACAAATGATATCAAAAATGATTAGAAAGGGAAAAAAGCTGATACAATAGATAGCATAGCCCAAAAAAAAAGATCCCATGCCATGAAAATGATCCTCAGACCTGGAACACCCAAGATATCCACCATAGAGAAAAAAAACAAAAAACATGATAGAAAGAGCATGGGGCAAAATCTAAAGGAAATGATAGCATTTCTACAAATATGATAAAACTATCTTTCCAAAAATATAATGTCAATTAATATAATGACAACATTTGTAAGTCAATTACAGTAGACTCCCACACAAATCTCCATTTTTATGTTTCTAGAGTTGTCTCCTTTGCACACAGAGATCTTAGAGAAATATTTGTGCACTACCAATGTTCTTGAATGGTTCCTATAGAAGTTGATGAAAGCCAAATTCACAGTGCACCAAGATCACCTATATGCAAATAACTTGTTGAAGGGAAACCAAAGAAGGAAGGGTGGAGCTTGGAGAAACTAAACGGATTGAGAGAGAAGATATTGCAATAATGAAAAATGTATTGCTGCACAATATTGATATGCAGAATATGTGAAATTATGATAGGAGAGCCTATTTATAAAGGCATCTAGAAAGCTTGTAGAACAAGCTAGAAAGTGCTAGGAGATAAGGTTGACAATTAAGCATATGTCCACAAAAGGTGGAATATCCTCGATTAAGGTGAGGAGATAAGTATGAATTAAATAGGAACAAACTCTCGTGTTGTCAACAACTCCTAAACTACAACTAATAAATAAATGTATTAACCTAAGTAACACAAGTAAAAGTGTAAATAATAATAATTTACTCTAACACCCCCCCCCTTAAGTGCAACTTAGGGGAATGCACTTAAGCTTACAATAGCTAAGATGAAATGCAGAATGGGTCCCGACAACTAGGCCATGTTAGGTACCCATGTTTAATGCAAATAAATGCAACCTCTAAAAATAGGGAAAGAGAGAAAACCTCAAGGGAAAACCTTCCTCCAAAAAGACGTAAGAAAACCTAGTGAAGGACTAAAGAAGCCTCCACCTAAAGGAATGTCCTAGAAAAAAAAAACAAAGAGAAGATCATGAAGAGCATCACTAAAGCATGAAGAAGCCACAAAATTTTTCAGAAAAAAACCATTGATCTCAAGAACCTCCACAAAAATAGAAGGCATGAATTGAGAGTGTCTATATGGTAGATGATCCATCTCACCGAAATGCATAGATAGCCAGCCACTACAATCACTTAGTATATAGGATCAAATACTAAATACATAGCTCACACTATAAAACCATCAAACTAAGGAAGCATTAAAAACAAACCCTCCCCCCCCCCCCCCCCCCCCCCCCCCCCCCTTAATGTAGATTGGGTGAGGTGACATGCAACTGAGAAAGTGGGCCAAAATCCTTTGCAAAAAGAACCAAGAATAACAAGAGAGAGGAAGAGGTACAAACACCTATAAAGGAATGTGTAATCAACACATCATGGGGCTAATGTTGTGGAAGGGACACTCACTTGGAAAAGAAAGAGGGCACAAAAATGGCAACAACTAACCCCCCCATGGTGCTTTATAAAATAGTGTGAGTATAACTGTCTCAAAACAATGTTCATGAACTCAAAATGCAAGACTAACACTTTATCTCAGTGCAGTGGCATAAAAATGCTTAAAAATGATATCAATAATGATTAGAAAGGGAAAAAAGCTAATACAACAAATAGTACAGCCCAAAACAAAAGATCCCATGCCATGAAAATGATCCTCAGACCTAAAACACCCAAGATATCCACCATAGAGAAAAAACAAAAAAATATGATAGAAAGAGCATGGGGTAGAATTTGAAGGAAATGATAGCATTTCTAAAAAGATGATAAAATTATCTTTCCAAAAATATAACGTTTTCAAAAAATTATATTTTCAAAAAATAGAGATGGGATGCACAAGATAAGCTCACCAGAGTGAAAAATAGAACATTCAACTTTGACTACAAAAAAAGGAAACAAAACTACATCAAAATCACAAAATACGTACACCAATGTCTCCATCTTGGAACCAGCTTTCCAGTGTTTCTTTTAGATTGGAAAAATACCTTTGTATGCTCAAGTTATGGCCAAAAAAATACAAGTAGGTCAAAAAAGGACTTGGAGTGTTGGCAAGAAGGTGCTAATGTAGTCATGATGTCATGCTGATGTTAGCAAGTCATGATGCTAAAATTGATGGCTAGGGGGTTGTCACAGAAAAAAAAGTGCCACATGGCATGCCATGTGGTAGGGAGCTAATTGGACACTGATGTGGCATGGGCCATGTGGTAAGTGCCAATGTGGCACATGTGCCACATGGTACACAAAAAATTGGCCAACTATGCAAGAATTCAATACAGGCTACAGATGTGGCAAGGGCCACAAGTAGGCAACGAAACCTAGTGAAGGCAGTGGTGGAGCTACAAAATAGGACAACATGCGGGCCACGGTGGGTGGTGGGAGGCTCAATGGCAATGCAGTGGTGGCCGCAGAGTGGTGGTCATAGATAGTAGTGCCACAACGACTCCATAATGCTATTGCCAATGGTGGTGGTGCTAGGTGGCACGCTAGCCAAGCTGTGGTGGTGCCAAAAAAAATTAATTTTTTTTGGAAAAATCACAATAAATGCATCCATATGGGTCTGTATAGCCTCCCAAAAAAATTTTGTTTGCCTCTCGGAGCCATAGTCAACAAAATGGACAAATTTTATATGGGTCCTAATTGTAATAGGCCTTTTGAACTCAATGAAAATGTCCGTTTAGGCCCAAAGTGCTTAAAAAAAATGCTCTTCCTCTTGATTGAAGAAAAAAAATCACAAAAAAACTAGGGTTTGTGTCTCTAAATCGCGGCTTTAAAAAAACCTTCAAACTAGGAAGCAATAGGGAGGCTTTGATACCATGTAGAAGTTGATGAAAGCCAACTTCACAGTTTACCAAGATCACCTATGTACAAATAACCTATTGAAGGGAAACCAAAGAAGGAAGGGTGGAGCTTGGAGAAACTAAATGGATTGAGAGAGAAGATATTGCAACAATGAAAAATGTATTGCTGTAAAATATTGATATGCAAAAGATATGAAATTACAATAGGAGAGCCTATTTACAAAGGCCTCTAGGAAGCTTGTAGAACAAGCTAGAAAGTGCTAGGAGATAAGGTTGACAACTAAGCATACATCCACAAAAGGTGGAATATCCTCAATCAAGGTGAGGAGATAAGTATGAATTAAATAGGAATAAATTCTCATGTTGTCAACAACTCCTAAACTAGAACTAATAAATAAATGCATTAACCTAAGTGAACTTAAGTAAAAGTGTAAATAATAATAATTTACTCTAACAGTTCCAAGATATGGTTAACCCTTTTTCCTTGCCTCATTATCTTACATTTTCTGAAGAAGATAAAAAATCTCTTAGTCATTCCCATAATATCACTCTCCATATCAAAGAACAATTCAATAGCACCCAAGTCTAAAGAGTCTTCACAGACATTGGTGTCAGGTTAAACATTATTTTTCATTGACGTAATTCAACAACTAGGAATGTTATAATTTGTAATTAAGCCTAGATGCAAGATAAATATTAAAGCCTATGATGAGGTTGAATGATCTTCAAAAGGCCTAATTGTGCTCCCTATTTGCATTGGTCCTATGGAAATGACATAGTATTCCAACTATTAGATGTCCCATTTTCTTATACTAATTTTCTAGGTAGACCATGGATCCATGAAATGCAAGCTGTACCATCAACATATCACCAATGTATCAAATTTACTTTTAATGGTACATTAATAGTAATCCCAAGAGACAATTCTATGTCCATCAAAATGCTTACTACCATATAGTCACTAGTACCACATAATAAACCCTCTAGTGACATTAGACCATCTCTTGTAGAATGTGAATGGAAGTTAAGAATGATGAGCATCAGGATGGGGGAGTATATTTTGGACTCCATTGTAGTGTTACCTATTTCTCCATGTTCCTATGGGAAACCATCCAAGAAAATGAAGCCTTCAGCTTCCACTATGACCATCTTTGGTACTTTTGTACAACCATAAATTCCTTTAGAAGATGAGAAGGAAGATCAAGCTATGAGAGATTGGATCTATAGAGAGGAAGAGGATAATAATGAAGTCATCTTAACTACCCTCATTTATCCTAAAAGATATGGGAAAGGCTACCAATTTTTGAAAAAATGGGCTATCATGGTCAAGGACCTATGAATGACAAAAGAATGCTCTTGTAGAACCCATAAGTCACACTAAATGATGAAATAACAAAGCTACTATAGGCCTAGGGTATAGTGTTGAAGATAACTTGACATGATTTGATAGAGAAGTCCCTACAACTAGTTCATCTGAACATGATATTCAACCAACTACTATTACTTTGTCACATGAAGAGGACTTCACCCCTTCTACCTCCCTTCTTTGGGAAGAAGATATGTTATTTCATGACAAAACTATTGAGGCATCCACATCTAGGTAGCTTGAATTTGATGAGTCAAATGTTGAAAATCCTAATACAGAGAGAATTAGAAGAAACATTAAATGACTTGTGGCCAATGATCAAAGTACTAAATCTTAAGAGTATGAGTGGGAGTCCCTTTCTGACACCTCTTGTGAATTGGGTGTGGATATGATACATGCTTATGTACCCAACCAATTACAGTTGATGAGTCTCATGTAGGATCAGTTGAGTTGGATTCACAACTTGCCTTAGTGGATGATGTTGATCCCCGTAGGCCTTATCTTGGTTTGGTCTCCTTTAGAGCCTTCTCTATAGGCTCAACCTCTCTTGTCACCAAATATTATTTATCTTGCATCAAAAACCTTGAAGCTTCCACCTTACTTTCACTCATGTACCCAAATCTCATAGATTGGACTAGTCAAAATCAAAGACCATAGCTATCCTCATTCCAAAACTATTATGAAATTTCATGTTACTTAAATGCCATTAAACCTGTGGTATCTTCCACCAATGAGTTGACAACCAATATGACCAAAATAGACATCCAATACATCAATCACAAATTAAAGAGACAAATGAAAAATAAGAGTTTAGATGGCAAATATCACCTTGTGGTAGTATTTGAACCAAAAAAGAATAAAAATGAAGGTGAAAACCTCTTTCAAGCACTTGAGTATGAGGTATTCGGTAGTCTTAAAAGCTAATTTTAGGATAGATAATTGGTTTTGATAAAACTAACACAACCAATAAAATTGGGTACTAAGGAATCTGCCAAGATTATACATGTAGCTGAATCTTTATTTGTAGAGGAGAAAGAACAATTCACACAATTATTCAAGGAGAAAAAGATCAACTTTGCATGGACCTACGTTGATATGCCTTGTTAGTCAAAGATGAACTAGAGACATTTCTAAGTGCCAAGTTTATAAGAGCTATTGACTATGGAGAATGGATATCCAACATAGTACCTATTTTCAAACATGATAAGTTTATTCGTGTCTACACTAATTTTATGGATTTAAACAAATCATCCCCAAAGGATAACTTTTTGCTACCAAACATAGATATGATAATAGAAATTACTACAATCTTTAAAATGTATTCCCTCATGGATGACTTCTCAGGATATAATCAAATAAATATAGCACTTAAGGATCAGGAGAAAATGACTTTCACATGTACATGGTGAAGTTTTTGCTAGAAAATCATGCCTTTTGGTCTAAAAAATGTAGGAGCCACATACTAAAGGGATATGACCATAATATTTCATGATATGATGCATAGAAATATGGAGGATTATATTGATGATACCCTCACAAAATCCAAATAATGAAGCACTCACTTGTTTGACTTGACTTTGATACTAGACCATATGGTACAATTTTAACTTAGGCTTAATCCCAAAAAATATGTTTTTGGTGTCATGGAAGGCAAACAGTTAGGGTACATAATCTCAACTAAGGGCATAGAGCTTCTTTGATTGGTTATATACTCAAAATGGTGCCAATGTCAGAATTCTATTTTTCACACCTCATGGTTACACCATTCCAAAATATTATAAGCTATTATTCCCATGCACAAATAATATAGTTGAATATGAAGCTCTAACTAATGGAATCAAGCTAGCCCTAGAATGGGGAATAACATAGCTACATATCTATGGAGATTCCTAACTTGTCATCAATCAAGTGAATAATGTGTACCAAACTAAGGATGACAAGGAAATACCTTACAAGAAATTGATTGATTCCTTGAGGAATTGCTTCACATTTGTTACCTTTTAGTAAATCACTAGAGTAGAAAGTATGGTTGTCAATGCTATGACAACTTTGGGATCTATCTTGAAAATACAAGAGCATGAATCTCACTTTGAGTTCCTAGTGGAAAAACTATGCCATCCTGCTTATGAATCCCTTGATGATTGAGAAATTTTCAATATTATCAATCATGATTCCTCTTGCTACTCTACCATTTTGTCTTATTTTTGAGACAAAATAATTTATGAAAAACTTATGCACAATGAAAAATGCTAGCTTATCCACAATGCCTCTCACTACACTCATATCTCCAGTGACGTGTCTAGAAAGAACTTAGAAGGAATGCTTCTTAGTTGTCTAGAGATAGATGAGTCTAAAAAGGAATTAGTCAAAGTTAATTATGAAATTTGTTGGTCACATTTTAATGGCCTTGCACTTGCTTTTAAATTTCTTAGGGTGGGTTACTATTGGCTCACTATGCAAGTTGACGCTATCCAATAGACTAAATCCTATAAGAAGTGTTAGTTACATGGAAACTTGATTCATGCTCCTGGGATTGAACTCATCTATTCTATTACACATTTTCATTTCTAGTAATGGGCCTTTAACTTGGTTGCAAATATCCATCCAAGTTCATCTAGTGGACACAAGTTCATAATCACAACAACTGAGCATTTCACGAAGTGGGTTAAAGTTGTTCTACTTTTTGTAGCTACAAACAAACATGTTTCCTTATTCATACTAAATAAAATCATTTTCTGATACAATATTCCTTCTTCCATAGTCACTAATAATGGAGGGCAGTTTAAGAATAATGACCTAAGGCAACTTTGTAAAAGGTTTAAAATGAAGCAACACCGGTCCTCAATATGCCATCCCCAAGGTAATGTCCAATTTGAGGCCTCAAACAAAATACTACTAATTTTTTTGCATAAAATAATTCATAAGTCAAGAAGGGATTGACACCTGCAAACTAATTTGGCATCATGGGCCTATAGAACTACCATACATACTCCCACTGGGGCTACGCCCTTTGTACTAGTCTATGGTTATAAGGTTGTCCTCCCCTTAGAAGTTGAGATTACCACTCTATGAAACTCTTTGCATGGATTAATCATTTATGAGGACCATAGGGCTATGAGAGTTCACAAACTTGAAGCTCTAGATGAGCGCCAAAAGGCTTCTTTTGACCACATGCAAGATTATCAGAAGAGGATGTCTACCATAGATAATAAGAAAGTCCATCCTCATGAATTCCAAGTGGGTGAGCTTTTCTTAGAGAAAATCCAAAGAATTAGTAGAACAAAGAGCATAAATGTAAGTTTGAGCCTTAATGGTTGGGTCCCTACACTGTCACAGTTGCATTTGGATCTAGTGCCTATCAACTATATACACCTGAGGGTGAATAACCCCCTGATCTTATCAATATTGTCCAATTGAAGAAGTTCTATGCCAAAGGCTCTTATTGCTTAGTTTTTTGTACATATTCTATGATCTTGAAAAAATCCAAAGAATCATATATCATGTTGAAAAAATCCTAAAAATATAAAATGTGGTGAAAAAATGACTATCTTATTGAACCTAGAAATAGGTGATCTGATGTATCACCTAGAAAAAAAATCATAAAAAGTCTTGAAAAAAATTACCAAGTGGTGAAAACTTGGAAATAGGTTCTACTTGAGACAATTGCACTTATGTCTATCAATTTTTCTTTCCACTCATTCACTTCATTCTCACTTCACCTCACCTAACTTGGAATTGATTCTCACATCTATATTTAGGGAGCACAAAATGTTTCTCTTATCAAGGTCTCCTTGTGCATTGGTGTTTCTTTGGAAACTTGTCTAATAGTGTTTCTCAACACTTTTCCTTGACATTGAGTGTTTCTTAGCACTTTTCAGATGCTTTAGCTATGGTATGGGATGTTGCAATATTTCTCACTACCATATTTGAATTTTAAAAGAGATGCTCATTTGACTTACATACACACTTGAATATTAAACCTACCCAGATATAATTGAATTTATTATCTTTGTATGCTGTCTATGATGACTTCTTTGTTGAGTGTTCCCTCCCTAATAGTCTTTCAAGGATGTAATGGACTAGAAGTTGGGGGTATATGGCATGTTTTACTTATTTTTCTACTTGTGGGTATACTTTATTAATCTAAAAGTGTCACGAGAAAACATGCTTTCCCTACTTGACATTTTGGATCGACAATGTATCAACCTCGTCTATTTTGCAAGATCACACTCAGTAGTTATCTTGACACTTATGCCTCGATACATGTGTAATCTTGCTACATCATACTTAGGGAGCTTTACTGCATTAGTCATCCTGATCTATATGTATTTTATGCCTAGGTTGGGCTCCCACATTTTATCCAATATAGATCATATTCATATCACCATAGTTATACTAGTGATGATTGTATTATCTTTCAATGCCCCTGAATAATGCATGATGATGAAAATTAGAATCTAAATAATGCATCCCTTGCAAATACACCTTTTTGCATACTAGTTTACATTTTAGGGTTCATTTTAGTTTATCTTTTGCATCTTGCATATTGAGAGAGAGCTCTCTTAATCTTTCAGAGACATGTCGGCTAACTATGTTCACCTTCTTTCACTTCTTCTCAATCACATCTTTCACTTCTTATCAATCATATCAACTTAATACTTCTATTATTATCATCACAAGTACTTTATCTCATTATCATATCTAATCTATCCAAGTACTACATTTTCAAATCACAAGTCTATATCATAAACATGAGAGCCAAAAACATATATGAGAGAGATACATCCATGAGCATATAAACATAAAACATGAGCATACATAAAAAAATTATATGGAAAATTAAGTGTTGAAACATCTATCACATGAGCAAGAAAAGAGAAAAATTCACAAAGTCATAAATTGAATATAGTATCTCATATATATAATGATCAATTGAATACAATATGGGATCCAAAATTTAGACAGTTGTCTCAAAATATATATCGAAAGTGCCACAAGGGCATCAAAACCTATATCTAAACCTAGACCTATGACTGGATCCCTCCCTCATGAGTAGTTTGTACTAGTTACAAAGGGGGTGCCTATGTCCTATTTGGGGGGTATACTACTCCTTCAAATATCCTCACTATCTTTGAATAGAGATGCACCCATTGCTCTACTAAAACCATTGCAATATAAACTCTATGATAGTATGCAGCCCAAACTCCATGTATCTCTAACTCTTGTCTACTAGATCCTCTCATGAGGATCTCTCCCACCTATCTACCTCTACCCAAGCATCCACCAGCTATTGGTCCTTCACTACAATTGTCATCCACAACTGTTGTACCTCTAGCTCTAGAGTCTAGATCTAAGCATCTGACAGATCCTCCTTCTCTCCATGTGTAGGCTTCTTTAGTCTTTGCTTAGCTCTCAACCCCTTGGACCTCTCTACCCATGGCCACCCAATTAGTCTCTCCTCTATCTACTTGTTCTTCTCTTCCTTCTCCATCTCTACTTGACTATATTCTTGAGGCTTGCTACTCGATGCACCTCCAAAACTACTACCACTCTCCCTCCTCTAAACACCTCCATGATTAGCACCACTCGACAATGCATCTAGAATAGTAAACCTAGGGAATTAATACATGTACCTCTCTTGCGCATAAGTAAGATTGACTCTTGCATCTTTGACATCTATGAGGTAATCCCACCCCTTTAACTATAACCCTATTGTCTTCTCTACTACTGCAAAATAGTCTAGCATAAGGATCCATTTGAGGTTCTCCTCCCCTCTGAACCTCACATAGGTGATCATCTTTGTTGACACCACCTAAAACTATATGAACTACCTCCATACTCATATAATAACAAATCTCTCAATAATCTTTGACTATCATCCTAGTAGTGGTCTGCTATAGAACATATAGTCCAAATCATGCATGACCTCTCACCAAACCTCACATACCCCATATGGCCTACACTCAAAGGATGATAGCTCATCAAAGAGTCATTGGTAATACATGATATCCACACTATGAGGCTGCACTATGAAACATGAATATTTGTAAATATATTGGTATCTCTACTCTTAGGGCTGCACTCTTAGTCAAATCACTACAATATGATCCCATGCCCATATTTGTGCCAACATAGCTCTACATGCCCATGTTTTTTCCTCTTGGTAGATGATCTCATGCAGCTCATGATACATGTCTACTAGGATAGCTTCCCCCCACACCATCCATCTCGAATGCCCCAACCAAGTCCATCACTAGTCTTTCCCAACCTAATGGGAAACTGTTCTAGCTCCTATCAATCACCAAAGGATGTGCTACCAAGGAGCAAGCTATACAAGCCACTAGGTTTTTCTCCACATACTCCTCCACTAACCTCTCCCAACTCAAATGCCTGTCCAAGATAGGGACATCTTGAAATAGATTTTGTACTCCAATCCTCCTCTTTGTTGTCTAGTGTGGAGTCTAATTAGCCCCCAAGTGGGAGATTGTTAGTTTATGGTGAATGATCAGGGAAGTAATGTACATACTTCATAAATTCTTTGGGGCTCAAAAAAAAATTGGGCCCTATTTGATTGGGATTTTGGGCCAGCATGTAGTTTTTAATTATAACCCTAAAGCGATAAAAATAATTGTATAAAAGGGCTTAGGGTTAGGGATTGTTTCATAAGGTGATGCAAAAATTGGTTCTTTGGATGGTATTGAGCTATAAGGGATTACATATTTTAATTAGGTTGTAATCATTGGATCATAAAAACATTGGACTTGTTGTTTGGTGGACGTAGCCTAGGGTTTGGGTGAACCATGTAAAATCTTGGTGTCTTGTGTTCTTTTCTATGTGATCTATTATTTTCTAATATTATTTATATTTTCATGTAATTTCTATTTCTATCCATGGTTCAATCCTAGCACCCTCTATTAGAGACTAATCATTGTGCACCTATGACACACAAAACTCTTATCAACACTCATGATAATGACAACAATGAAGTTCAAGTAAAATATCTAAATATACTTAGCACACTCATCAACTCTCCTTGATAGGGCACTTGAAAGATGTGATACACATTCTCCAAGGTAATCATCACCTCCCCAGTAGGAAAATGGAAGGTGTTATGCTTGTTATGCCACCTCTCTGTAAGTGCTATCAGAAGACCATGGTTTTCTTGGATATGATGGATCTGTAGAAACCACTCGAACCCCATGGTCACTAGTTCTCTCCCTTGATCAAGACTCAAAAATTGCACTAATCTTTGCCCCACACCCTTGGTGACCCTAATGATAAAACCTGGAAAAATCATTTGTGCAAATAAAACCATGTAAAAACATATGAGTATCTATCACGATGTATCAAAACAAGCCCATAAATACTCCTACTCTAGTGTGCAAGAGTGAAACTGGACTAAATGACTAAAAACATGGAAAAAAAATCAAAACTAAACTATGTGATACTTTTCAAAGTACCTATGTGATATTTTTTAGTTGTGTGATATTTTGTACCATCTCATGTGACTACAAGGTGGTGCTTGTACAATAAAAATTCCTATACTCATGCAATACTTTATTGTATTGTGCAATAGTTCATACAACTATCATGTGATACTTGAAAAGTATCACATGACATTAAATGGAAAACCTATAAAACCTAACAAAAAAGACCAAAAATGCTCAAAAAATGACCTAAAAGTCTTGGAAAAGTGAAAATTTACCAGAGCACCATAGTCGACAAGCCAATTGTGCAACCGGTTGTGCTTGAAATGATGTTTATTAGTCAAAATCCCTACCTATTCCATCTCTATCTTTTCAAATTCACAAAATCTCTCAAAATCACAAGAAGAAAAATTAATTGAAAATGACATTTGGAGCCCTTATATAGCCTTCTAACCCAATTTTGACCTAATCTTTGAACTCCTCTGAATTGTGCAAAAATTGTACTCCTAGCTAATTTCAACATCCTGGATCCATTTTTAGGATCAAAATCAAAATCCAAGTTCATCTTGATGGTAAAAAACATATTTTAAAATTCTATGCAGTTGACTAACCCTTTGAGGTCTAATCTTTGAATCTCACTAGGGCATCATCAATTTTTCATTCCTTCATCATTCCTAATCTCTCCCACATTTATTTCTCATTTCATTTCACTTCTATATCATCTTCCTCCTTGATTTGACCTAGTTCTAATGCTCTATCTTCCTTTTTCAAACTTAGTCAAATTGGTGCATACTTACACTTCTTAGTGGTCGCTCTTGGTTTTTTAATCCTTTATTTGTTATCATGGACCTTTCTTTATCTCAATTTGATCATATTTTTCTCATTTTTGCATCCCCTATACCTCATTTTGATTTTGATCCTGAGGTGGTAGGAATATTCTATCATCACTACAAATTGCTTGCTTACTATGGCTATCTATTTCTCAAGAGCATATGATTGACCTTTCCATATGCTCTTGATCTATCTTCTTTGGTTGATGTTAGTATTCTTCTTGAGTTCTAATATCATTTCTCTCTCCTAGTTTTTAGTACTATCACTATTAGGTAGTTCATTCAAGATTTTCTATCTTTCTCTTTGAGCCTTAGTAATGCTCTTCTTTCTAGTAAACCATGAAATGAGAGGTTCTTTGAGACAAGAGCAAGAATGCAAGTGTCAAAAATGAGAACTCTCAAAAATTAATGCAAATATGAAGCAAGCTAAATGAAATGCAAAGGGCAACTATGTTAACAAGAATGAGAGTGGTACAAATCCAAGTATTATTCTATGTGGTTTAAGCTATTGAAAGATTAAAGCTAAGATACATGCAACATGATTCTAAGCTAAAATGTTATGATATGAGAAAATGTAGACAAGAAATAGAAGTTCTCTAGAAAAGCTCTCAAGAATTTGAATGGTAAACTTGCAACATAACAATACTCAAGAGTGTGGATCCTTTGACAAGGGGAGAGCTCTTTCTTCTAAAGTTGTATGGATGATAGAGATCAAATTCAAGATGATGGATGATCAATGGTGGAGTTTGAAAATGGGAGTGATCCATGTGCACACACAAGTCAACCAATAAAATAGAAGTTGACTTCCCATATAAGACAAAAGTCACAAAGCCTTTTCTTTTAATTTGTAATTTAGAAAAAGGACTTTATGTGTGCACTTTAAGTGGTTTAGAAGAATGGGGTCTTTTATTTAATTAAAAGGGGAAATGTTCTTTTAATCAAATAATGAACTTAGGACAACATAGTCAAACTATAAAGAAGTTCTGGAGGTATGTTTTATATGCCCTCATTGATTATGTTACCCTGAACCCTAGGTCTGATCAGGTCAGAACTCACCATTTTGTGATTTTAAATCATTTTCACCATAAGAGTAGAATTTCCATTCCCTTTTACCTTCTCACTTCTATGAACAAGGCAATCTCTAGTTTCAAGAAGAAAGCCATTGTTAACCCTGTTTTGCATGAGGGATTATTGCTCCTCATCCATGAGCATTTCAAAGCTTAGTCTATATGAAATAACCCTCCTCAAGTTGATGTTGACAAAGGAAGCTCCAGTTTTTCTTCAGACTCTGATGACATTGAGAGCATTAGCTCAGAGGAGGAGAATGTTTCCTCAAGAAAGAAGAAAAAAGGTCAAGATAGGAAAAAATCCACAACTACAACTCCCAGCAGGAAAAGCCCTAGGGATCATGGCCACACTCAAGCTAAAGAGGGTTATGCTGAGGAGGAGGAGGAAATGGATACGGAAGATTCTGAAAAAGTGTCGGAGGAGGAGTTGAAAGAGGAGAAACCTAGGAAAAAATGGAAGAGGGAGGCAGTGAGAATTGAGGAGACTAGAAATTAGAGGATGGATGCTATTCCTCTTCCCCTCTCCCCTGTCCAGTCTCAGCCTCCTTCGAAGGAAAAAGTGAACGTCATCACCAGAGAGAATGAGGGGGAAGTGTAGGTCAATAATAGAAGAAAGGCCTGGAAAAATTTCAATGTGAGAACTACTATTATGGGGATTTATAGGGAAGTTATGAACCCTCAGATCCTGGTGGACAACTTGGAGTAGCCTAGGCTCAATGAGCTCATTGACCCTGCTATCCTGGCCATTTCAGACAATGCAAGGGATATTGGAATGAACCTTTTGAATAATGCCCGTAGTAGTATGATTGACAACTTCAGATCAATCAAATGGCTCTTCCATGAGCTTGAGGAAGTTAGAGAAAGGGTATCCCAGATGGAAAGTACTAAGAATAAGACAAGTAATGACAGCCAGGAGGACCAAGATAACAGGGAAAGCTTAAATGAAAGGAGATTAAGAAATCTTGAAAACTACAACCACAACCTAGCAAGTCAGATGATTTCTCTCCTGAGTTCGATGAATGACAACATCCAATCCCTTGCTGGTAAACTTAAGGACAGGGGCTTACTGGTGGAGGAGGGAGGATAGAATAGGGATAAGGCCAGGCTGGATGATGACAAGGCCACAAACAGTATGCTCACCAGTTTGGATCAGGGCATGGAGAAGGTCCAGGATCAAATGGCAAAGGAGCAAAAAAAGATAGTTGAGGCAGCTCAAACTATGCAGGATATGGAGAAGATAACTGAAGACTAGTTTTCTTGTCTTTTGTCTTTTCGTCTTCCTGGCTTTTGGCTTTTGGACAGGCTTTCTGTTGTCTGGTTTAGTTTGTTTTTTTTCTAGCCTTTCTGTGGGCCTTTGTTTTGGGCTGGGCCTTTGGGCTTTTTTTCAGTTGTTGGACCTCTGTTTTGGTTGGGCTTCTATTGCTTATTATCAACCTTGTTTTTGTAAAACTTATGGGTTTTAGGATCCCTTAAAACCTGTTTATCTTATCAAAAACATAGTCAAACTATAGGTTATAATCAAATTAATTGATTATTAGCAATTTGGTCTATGTAAAATGATTAGTTAAATTAGCCAAAATGTCGAGAAGGGGAATAATAGTCCAAATGACCATTTTAAGGTGATTACATTTTCCCCTCTTTGACTAATGTATGATCAATCTAGGAACACATTATGTCAAAGAAAATAGAAGCCAAGTAGGCAACAATAGATATAGATATTTGATTCCAAGAATTAAATGTAGAAAGAGATAGCAAATCCTAAATGTACAACCTAGTAGCGATAGTACTGAACACTAGGAAAAAAGATGATATTAGAATTCAAGAAGAATTCTAACACTTACTCAAGTAGATAGATTGAGAGAAAATGAAAAGATCAAACATAGGCTCCTAAGAAATAGATAGTTGTAGCAAGAAATGATAGAGTATTTCTACAAAAAATGTGGAAAATGTAGAAATACAACAAGATGAAGAGAAAAACTAGGACATTAAGCCCCATGGTGGGTGCCAAAAATGTACACTAAGAAAATGTCACATTCTACACCCTTCTATCCAAGGGATTCCATGAGTTTGGGATGCTTGGATGCTAGCTTCGAGCTCCCTATCCAAAGAGTGCAAGAGAGTATGATTCAAATGTGAGGGCTCTCAGTTGAGCCTTAGGAATGCTCTTCTTGCTAGTAAACCATGCAACAGGAGGTTCTTTAAGACAAGAGTGAGAATGCAAGTGTCTACAATGAGAACTCTAAAAATGAAATGCAAATATGAAGTAAGCTAAATGAAATGCAAAGTGTAACTATGTTAACAAGAATGAGAGTGTTACAAATCCAACAATTATGCTCTGTGGTTTAAGCTATTGCAAAATGAAATCTAAGCTACATGCAAGATAATTCTAAGCTAAAATGTTATGATATGAGATAATCTAGACAAGAAATATAAGTTCTCTACAAAATCTCTCAAGAATTCGAATGGTAAACTTGTAGCATAACAATACTCAAGAGTGTGGATCCTTTGACAAGGGGAGAGCTTCTTCTTTTAAAGTCGTACCGATGGTAGAGATCAAAGTCAAGATGATGGATGATCATTGGTGGAGTTCAAAAATGGGAGTGATCCATGTGCACACACAAGTCAACCAATAAAATAGAAGTTGACTTCCCATATAAGACAAATGTCACAAAGCCTTTTCTTTTAATTTTTAATTTAGAGAATGGACTTTATATGTGCACTTTGAGTGGGTTAGAAGAATGGGGTCTTTTATTTAATTAAAAGGGGACATGCTCTTTTAATCAAATAATGAACTTAAGATAGCATAGTCAAACTATAGGTTATAATAAAATCAATTGATTATTAGCAATTTGGTCTAGGTAAAATGATTAGTTAAATTAGCCAAAATGCTGAGAAGGGGGTTAATAGTCTAGATGACCATTTTTAGGTGATTCCACATTTCATTCTTCAAAATCAGATCTCTCTATCTATTGTTACCTACTTGGCTTCTTCATTCTTTGACATGATTTATTCCCAAATTGATCACATGTTAGTAAAAAAGGGGAAAATGTTATCACCCAAAAGTGGTCACCTAGACTATTAGCCCCCTTCTTAGAATTTTTGCTAAAATATTAAATCAATTACTTATATCAAATCTTTAAAAAATCATTTTGTTTGATTTTATACTATAGTTTGACCACTATATCCTAAGTTCATATTTAATTAAAAGGAACATGCCCCCCTTTAATTAAATAAAAGAGCTCTTTCACCTCTTATCCTAAGTTGCATGCATAAAGTCATTTTCTTATTTTAGAAATAAAAGAAAGACTTTTTGTCTCACATGGAGATGCAAAAGTCAACCCTTTCTTATTGGTGGAAATGATCTTGCACATGGATCATGCAAAACTCAATTCCCAAACATCAATTAGATCTCCTTGTCCTATGATCTCTAGTGTCCACACTTCTTTAAAATGGATAGTTCTCTCCTCATCGAAGGACCCATCTTCTTTGCATTAGTGTTATATTGTAGTTTTTTCTATAAGCACTCTTGGAGCTTCTCAAGGATCTTGTGGCTTCATCTTCATACTTGCATAACATTATAAATTATTATCATATGGCATTAGCATATTTTTTCTTTATGCATTAGAATAACACACCTAGTTAAATTAGAGGGATTGTAATACTTTTGTATTGTTAGCTTAGTTTTCATTTCTAGTATAGTTGCATTTTGAATAGCATTCCATGGTAGTCCTTGGACAATAGTATCCTTGCTCTTGTATTTGAACCTCTCATTTCATGGTGTACTTGCAAGGGTCTACATTTCTTAGGCTCAACTAGAGCCATTTTCATTTCTATTGGCATTCCTTTGCACTCCATGACTAGGAAGCTCTAGGTCACCATTTGGGATTATCAATCCATGAGATCTCTTAAATAGAAGGACTTAGAGAAGTGTACATTTCAAGTGTAGACTAATAATATTAAATTAGTTTCACATCATTTAAAAAAAGGATGTTTTAGTATAATAATTTTAAAGATAATGTTAAATGCCTTAAATATTTGGGTAATTTTTTGAAGTAGAGTGTACATTTACATAATATTTTATATATATATTATAATTTTTTTAGAGGAGTAGCTCTTATAGCATACAATTAATTAAGGTATTCGAATATCAAATTATCTAAGATAATTTTTTATAATGTAAACAAATATTTAAGTTTTTTTGATATTTAACAAAGAGGTTTTATAATGTATGGTTTATAAGTTCATGTTTTGTAAATGGAATAGCAAGCTAAATGGGTTTAATCTTGGAGAAAACTTAAAATGTGATTGAGTTGGAGTAGTATTGCACTAGGTGGCTTTTGGGGAAAGTTTACCAATGCATCCCTATGAGTGTTGAGTGTTCCATTCATTCTTGTGAGAGATGGGTTCTCATGAACCTGTATTCATGAAATATGGGTAAATGAGTTTGAATCAAAAACTACACAATTGAATTTTGATAACAATGTCTAATTTGACCTATGGAAATTTTCACCTTATCAATTTATGAGCTATATGGGTTCTATAATGAATGGTTTGTAAGGAACACAACTTTTTAAAGGTTTTGCAAATGAGGTAGTAATATAAGAAGGCTTTTCCATGGAAGAAACTCCATAGTCAAGTACACTAAGTTAAAGTAGTACCAATATGGGTGCTTTCAAAGTAATTTTTGATGCATTACCCTTGTGAGCATCACCTAGATGTAGTGAATTCTAACTATTGCATAAAAAATATATCTTACTTACCTATTGATGAGATTAGGAGGCTCTAAAAATGAATAGTTCATAAGGTGCAATTCTTGAAGGTTTTACAAATGGGTTAGAAAGCTATGTGGACTTAACCTTGGAGGAAAACTAATGGTTAAGTGTGCTTGAGTTGGACTACTGGGATGATAAACATATTTTAAAGTTTTGATGCTTCAACCATATGAAAATTAACTAGTTTTAAATAGTGTTAAATGTGTCATTCATTCTAATTAGAGATGGGTTCTTGTAAATCACTACTTGTGAAACATAGGACAATGATTTGACTATAAAACTAGACTGTTAAATACTAATTGCAATATCATAATTTGACTGCTTGTGGAAAACATGTGTTATGAATTGATGAGATAAAGAAACTTTACAATGAATGGTTCATAAAGCAACACTTGTTGAAGGTTTTGTAAATGAGGTAGAAATCTAAGTGGGGCTTAAAATTGGATGAAAATCCATGGTTAAGTGTGTTTGAGTTGTACTAGTACTAGAATGGGTGATCATCTCCTCATCCTTTAGATTCATCTCTACTTTCATTTGCTTCTCTATTATCAACTCGTCATCCATCTCCTCTAGTAGTTCTTGCACTTGTCTCTAGAGGATTCTAAAATTGTCTTTTGTTGCACTAACTATTCTTCCACCATAGTTCCTTTGTGGATGCATGTTCTTCAATTATCTCTTAGACCCACAACCATGATCCAAATGCAAACTTACTTATATTTAATGATCTTGTTACACACTCATAAACTTTGGGTTTGATACCACTTGATGAAGGGTACTCACTTATTCACCCAAACACACACTCAACTAAATAGTTAAATAAGCCAAAAATTGCAAGAACAAACACTTTCTTTCTATTATCTTCACTATATTATAGAAGTAACTTGCAACAACCACATGGGCCTTCTTATTTGAATAATTTATTAGACATAGCCATAATCAACACTTATGGAACTATCTTAAAACCCTCATTTATCCTTGTTTATCTAATACTAAAAACAAACTTAGAATGTTCTAAAAAATGCAAATTTTTTCTTTTGGAGCCTAATGGTCCATTAGTTCGCTTTCCTTGGGTGTATTTTTTTTTTTTTTTTTTGAAACTTGAGTTTTGATTACACAACTTTTGGGGCTCATAACTTTTGATTCAAGTGCCCTATTCCTTTTTATAATATATCATTGGAAATCTTGCAAAGAGATCTACGATAATACATACATCAAAGATCTGTGTCAAGATTTTCAACCTTATAGGGGTCTCTAGGTTCTTCAATTTTGAGTGTGAATCCAAAAAATCCTCATGAAAAAAATGTAAATATTTTTCAAACCATATAGAATATTGAGGTGATTAATTTTCAAGATGTCTCATTTTTCAAATTTTCTCATTGGGACCAGTTTTCATGTCAATATGACCCTACACAAGAAAAAGTCCTCAAAATATCACATGTTTCTTTTCACTATTTTGGGCTTGTCCATGCCTTATAGAGTGAAGATGTTATAATGAGATCTACAAAAACTAAAGAACCACAAAACAAAAGGAAAATACAAAATTTCTTTCTTGGGTGATGCAAGATCACTCATAAATCTCAGATGCTCCTACATTAAATTAACCCTACTTTCCTAATTATAGACACTTCACATGGGAAAATTAATCCCTAATTGATCCCCTCTTACTTACATAAGAGACAAATTAATTTACTCCACCTTTGTAAACACTAATGAAATCCTTGACCACCTCATACCCTTTTTGAATTTGGGTTTCAACCCCTCAGATTAGCAGTCCTCTACATCTAGCATTTGGTCTAGACCTTTGGAAACCAAAAAGAGATGCTTCAAATGGAGACTTTTGTTTCTTAAATTGATAATCTTGGCTAATTATGGTGAACCTAACTTGTGTCCAATATGTAGGCTTCTTAAAACTATAGTTCATGTTTTCGTCTATTGCTATTTTGCAAAAAAAAGTATGGAAAATATTTGGGTTTAACATTGGCTATAACTGGAGGTGGTTGTCTTGATGGTTGAAGAGGGGTGGATCCCTCTAGAAAACACCATAATAAATCCTCTCCTCATTTCAATATGAATTTTCACTCCTAGAAGAAGAGAGGTAAAGAAAAATCCTAGTGTTTTTTCTATTTTATTTGGTTGAGGGTTTCTCATCCTCGAGGCTAATTGGGACTTCTTTTCCCTTTCGCAGTTGGTATGTCTTTGATCTAGCTTTCTTAATTTTTGTTCATTGATTTTTAGTGGGTTTTTATACCTTTTTTTATTTACTTGGTGGTAGATATTTATGTTGGCAAGGTTTTAGATCCCCTTTAAAATCTATTTGTTTAGGGTTTCAAGTCCCCTCAAAACATGCTTTTACCCTAATTTGAAAACATTGGCTACAAAATCATTCTATGAGAAATTGTTGTAGGTAATATCTAGTGCTTAAATAAAGATGCTAATTATTTTCTATCTATATTAGCATGTGAAATTTTCCAATGGGTGTACTAGGTTTCTTACTAAGTCTCTTAGGAGAATCATTAGAGATGACATTGCATGGTAGGTTAATATTACTTTAATGATTTGAAGAATAAGTTTGAAAGACTACTAGGAGATGGTTAAGTAAGAGTATATGTCATTGAAATCTTATATTAAGTAGAAGATTAGTTGAGAGTACTTCATTCAAGATCGGTTTGGAGGATTTATCGACAAATTTGGAGACACAAAGAAGAGAACAAGAAAATGAACAAGTACTTATTGCAACAACTCCTAAGGCATTAATACCTCTAAAAATGACAATTCTAATAGAGATTTAGCACCTAATCCAATCATAGGCAATGTAATTGTTCTTAAATGGTTTGATGGATCATTGCCATGTACAACCTAGATCAAATAGTTATAAATACAATCTCTTAGTGATTATCTCTCATTGTATTCTATATATATATATATATATATATATATATATATATATATATATATATATATATATATATATATATATATATATATATATATATATATATATATATATATATATATATATATATGTCACATCCATCTACACCATGCATCATTTTTCTTGTTGAGTGAGCTATTGTATTTTTTGTATTGGATAAAATAGTTGGTGGATAAAGATGCATAAGATATTATAATAGGAGAAACTTTCTCAAGTGAAACAAGACTACGAACACTAATGCATTTTGATTTATTATTTGTAATACAAAAAAAAAATTAACACCTTGCCATAGTCCATTATGAGAAAAATGCTCAATAGATCTAGTTCATATGACTTTGCATGCATGTCGTACTATTTGTAAGCAGGGACCCCACCTGCACCACCCCACCCCCACTCTCCCCTACCTGGTTTGTCTTTTAACCTCCATGTTTACTGCAAATATAAATATGTTCAACAATAAAATACTAAATAATTATGTCCACACACAGAAGGACATCCACTTCCATCCTTCTCATTTTCTTTTGAGTACATTCAGTATTTACTATATACAATTATTTCAATATTTTATAATTTCAAGGTGAATGTCATTCATCTTAGAATTTTACAACTTGAAATTTATATTTAAATCACTTAAAAAAGATACAAAATAAATCAAATATATGAAAAATGACCCTCATTCTTCTTTTGTGAAGAAAAAAATCTCCACATGTTCATTTTTATTTAGGAGGAAACCTACAAATTTGTGTGGGCATCAACAATTGGCAAGATGGTCACACCATTCTTTTTCATCTCACATACAATCATATTGAATACCAATGTGATCAATAGAGACATGATATATGGGGTTATTGGCCAAACATATAATACTCTAACTATCACACTAGATTACACATAATCAACAACATTTCTTCAACTTAGTCTTTATATGCATACCTCCTTAGAAAAATGTATAACAACCATA
This sequence comes from Cupressus sempervirens, assembly GCA_028749045.1. Classification (NCBI taxonomy): domain Eukaryota; kingdom Viridiplantae; phylum Streptophyta; class Pinopsida; order Cupressales; family Cupressaceae; genus Cupressus; species Cupressus sempervirens. The sequence continues at coordinate 43,629,896 of CM053792.1, read as the reverse complement.
TATATTCTAATTTTGTGGTGAGATACCTATTATTCATCCAGCTCATTTTACCAATGAATAAAGGTAGTGCATAGTAATTAAATTTCAACTATCCAACTCACATATTTAATTTGCATCAACAAACACCCACATGTTTAATGTTTTATCCACATCATTGTGGTCATCACAACAGAAATGATAACTTATAAATATTTGAACTCTTGTCATCACTACTTTTTAGCAAGGTTGATGCCAACTTAAATCTTCATTCCCTGGGAAATATCAAGTCTAGTGCAAATCATTACATATCATCATTTGATTTGGGACACATGTTAAAAAAAAGTTTAGTAAATCAATGCAAAATTGAATACTTGGGTACTTCAATTCATGCACACTAAACTACTATAAAATCACATCAATACACTTGTAACTCCAAAAAAATTGTGAATATGATATCTAATAGTCTCAATTTTAAAAATAAGTTTGTAGACCTCATATCATTCAAATCAAATGT
>CM053792.1:43231903-43624403 GCA_028749045.1 Cupressus sempervirens | reverse complement strand
GTGGACCAATGTCCCTTATAGGGTTTGTGACATAGCTTAACTACCTCTTGTCGTTCTATAAGACCATTGGTTGTAGCAAGTATTAAAAAGTCAATCTTTTGGTGCAATGACAATCCTATCCTTTCTAACAATAGGGTATGGTAGGTATCTATGTTGATGGTCTTGTTACTATTACACCTCGTGTCACTCCACTATCTATAGCCAATGGCTTGGAAACAAGAACATTTGTTTGTCAACTTGCCTTCATTACTAATGTAATTTTTATGGCTTACTTGAATTATTCTTTTCTCATTACAAATTATTTCAATATGATATCAATATTTTTTCAACTCTTTTCTTTATATCTTTACTATGTAGTTCACTGAAAAATTCCTTTACTTTTTCCACATATGCGACCCATCTAGTATGCTCCTTTTCTCTCTCTAACTCTAGGATTATCTTTGCATAACATTCTACTAGTTCTTCATTCATCTCATATCACATGGGGTCAATGAATTTGACTCTAGGCTCAACTAATTCCATAGACGTGTATCTTTGTTTTATTTGTTCTTCAAAAAATTTCATCATTTTGGTTATGTACTTTGTTATCCTATCCTCTAAATGTTTTATATAATAATGAGTAATTAGATTCATTTTATTATTGTTTGTGTTCCATTCATAATCTAGCATTTTGGGAAATCTTCTTATCACTTGGGAGAAAAAAATATGTTATCATTCTTTATTTTCTTTATTCTGTCAACATCTTCTAGTAATTGTTGTCTCAAAATCTCACACATATTTACTTTTTCCTTCTTAGCAATCATTAGATAAGTTGCATGGATAAATCTAGTAGGTACTAAATTCAACATCACATGGGTTTTGACAAGGTAGTGACAAAACACTTAGTCATTATTCCATATAATTTTAGTGCAAGCTAAGTAATCAAAGCATGTCAAGCATAAGTTACCAAACAATACATGCAAAGTAATATACCCAGTTAGCGTCGAGTAACTAATGTGCTGAGAAGATAGTTAGTGCCAAGTCACTCATGAGCTGAGAAGTCTATACATGTTGAGTGAGTCAAGTACTGAGTAAACAATGGATGTTGAGTCATTCAAAAGTTGAGTTACAAAATTAAAGATATAGTGGATGTCGAGCACTAAAGACTTCAAGTGTCAAGTGAACAATTTTGGACATAGTTGTTTGTGTTGGCATGAACTTCTACATAAACCATTTTTGGTTGACTTAACAATTGTATTACAATTCTAGGAGATGTATACATAGGTATATTACAAATCCTTATATAGTACATGCAACCAATCAAATTGAGGGATTTTCTAAGTAGAAAAATGGATCAACCTTAATCATTGATTCCTACCAAACCCTAACCCACTTGTTTTTACTTAAGGAGACAAACCCTAAACAATTTTTATGCGTGAAGAAAGAAAAGAAGATGCAAGAGAGATCAATGCTAAGTGTAGAGAAGGTATTCATGGTGGCTATGGAGGTTATGATAATGTTATGAATTGCAAAATTAGTTAGAGAGAAAAGAGAAAAGTAGAGAGAGGAAAAAGATAACATATCTAATTAGAAGGATCAAGTACACATCAAGAAAGATAAGATATGACATCTAGCGATAAGCTGCTAATGAAAGGATCATGGTGCTAAATCATTCTAATAGGTGATGTAGAGAGAAAATCTCCTAATAGAATAGTCTTAACAAGCTTGTATAAATCACTTAACCAAGTTCCTTCTCTATTGTAAGTTTAAGTCCTCTAACAAGGCACACTTTTAGTAGGGTGTTTAAATCCTTTAACAGGGTGAGACTTAACAGTCTTTGTAAGCCTTTAATAGGAAAAACCTTTTATAGGGTAGATCATAGTTTATGGTCAAACTTCTTGTAACCTTAATTGGCTACACTTTATAGTTGTAGTAGTGAAGATTTGTGGGTATCATCCCCACCTCAATTTTACCTTCTCATTGGAGAGTTCTTGGGAAAAAATATATTGTGTTATGTGTTATTTGTTTCATGTTATGGATGAACATGTGTAGTTAGCTATTTCATTTTATATGCTAAATTGTGAGATGAATGTGTGGCGAATGTTTTATGGTTAAAGTTTTCAAGTGTTAATTCAATCCCCTTTCTCAGAGGTTAGTTTTCCATTGTTATTTCCAACATTTGGTATTAGAGCCCTGTTCTATGAAAAGGAAAGCTTTACGACTTTGAGGAAATATCTTGAAGATGGAAGTCTACAAGTTGGGAAAGACTATTGAGAAATAGAAGATTGAAATCCATCTTTCCCTATACGAACTCATGGAAGCAAGAGAAGAAATGCATCATTCATTGAGGAGAAGGAAAGAGATATCTATTAAGAAAAATTATACTCATTACCAAGAGGAAGATTCTACTGAATTGTTTAAAAATGGAAACTTGAGTGAGTTTAATGCAACAGTTGAAGATTTGATGGAAAAGAATGGTGCCCTAACTGAAGAGGTCAAAAATCTTAAGATAGAGAAAGAAGTCTAATTAGTATAGCTATGTGAGGTGGCCAAGGAAAAAAAGAAATTTGAGGAAGACAAAGTTATGATTGAAGATGACACAAGAATATTGACAAATAGAGTGGAAGAGAAGACATCAAATCTACAAAAGATTGCTAACATGCAATTGGATACAATGAATCAATTGATGATTGTAAACCATGAATAAAATAGAAAAGATATTTAGATCACAAGCTTGAAGTTACATAATGAACAACTAAGGAATGAACTAAGAATAGAAAAGTAATTTTTCAAAAGTTTCAACAAACATAGTGAAGCCATCAAATACTTTGAGAAATTGATGAGATCTCTAATTTCTAACAATGATACCGTTGGATTGGGATACACCAATAGTGAGGAAGGAGAATCATCTAAAAGTGGTGAACAATGAAACAAAAAATGTAAGAACTAAAAACCCATTTTTCATAATTATGGAAAGTTAGGTCATACAACAAATGTTTACATGAGAAATAATGCAAATCAAAACCCTAAACAAAAATCCAAGGGTTACTACCATAAGTACAACAAGCAAGGATATCAGGCACATGAATGTAGGACCAAGACTTTAAGTACAAAATGATTTGAAGGATACTACCACAATTTTTAGAAGTATGGACATAAAGCATATGAATGTAGATCTAATGCCAAGTGGACTTTAAAAAAACAAACCAAGGTACAATAAAATGGAAAATCCTACAATGAGGATTACAACACAAGGTACAATTGTCACTATTGTCAAGAATATAGACATGTTCCTAAGAATTGCATTAAAATACATTTCAGAGGCAACTACCATACATGGTTGAGTGAGATTACATGCTTTAGTTGTTTGAAGACTGGTCATATTACCAGAAATTGTCAACCTAGGTCACCAACATTGAGTAATGGAAACAATAAAGGAAAAGAAAAGGTCAATGTTGAGAAGGTCAAAGTGTAGATGAACAAGACATGGAAGAATAAGGAAGATTGCAGCACATCAAGTTTAGATGAAGTCACTTCATCCAATGGATTAGGTGATCACATCACCACCAACTAGGAAATCAAAAGGTATGTGTGGGACTAATATTTCAATTTTATATTATACATCAATTCCAAGAATCTAAGTTATAAAAAGATTATCTATTCATAAATTAAGATGCAATGTATTGGTTAGAATCTAGAAGAAATCTATAGTTTTGTTAGTTTTTATGTTGTTGCTGAGCATGGAAGGTTTCACAGTTACTATTGAGCATGAATGGAATTTTAGTTGTTATCGAGCAATAGAAGTATGGTAGTATTGGCCAAGCTTGCTATATGAACCAAGCAATATGTAAATCATGTGTAAGTTGAGTAAGTTAGAATCCCTATGGTAATCAAGCTTATATATGTGTAAGCATTAAGCATTTATTGAAAAATTCTAAGGGTTATATAGTCATTTCTTTTGACTTATTTGCATTCACCAAGTGATTGAAGAGAGCATGAAGAGCACGAAGGAGAATTATAATAGGAGATTCTTGCATTTAAAAAAAAATTTAACTACAATTTGATGAAATTCATTAGATTGAAAGGTATTTTACTAGTGCCAAGTTTCAATGTTTGAATTTTTGTAAACCCTAAGTAGAAAATATGGAAACTAACTTTTCTACGAATGTTAGGAAGGAAGGAAAGGAAGTATTTAATGTGCAACTAATTAGTAATGATGTAGGACAACCACCTTGCCAATAAATACTTTAAATAACATATAAGGGAGACCCGTTTGGGGTGTTATCCATGATACCACCAAAAGTTCTCATGATTTAGGATGTCAAGTGTTGTTATACTTGTAAAGTTGGAAGTATAGGAGACATGGAGATAAGGGAATTGTACAACAAACTTTGTGAGGATTGATTCTTAAGGGAAGAAAACAATATTGTAGAAAAGAAAGGGTTGACCTATGCCCTAGATTTCCCTAATGTATTCAAGACTAAATGGATAAAGATTTAGCTTAGTAGAATACATGATGACTTCATATAGTTAGAAAATGGACCAATTAAGATCACCAAAAGGATCATCAACCAAGTAATAGGGTATCCTACCCTAGATAGACCTAAGAGCATGCATAGTGATTCAAAGGAGATAAAAAAGAAAAATACAAGTGTAGTATGGAATAAGAGAGGGATGTCTATAGATTCTATGTCAAAATGCCTAATATGCATTTGTAGTGAGTGTGATTGCACATAAGTTCTTTCATCCTAGCCAACCAAATAGTGTATCCTGCATCACTATGGATTTCAAATACAAGATAGTGAAGAGAGACCACACCTATGACCTTGCTGAGTTGCAACTTCAACAACTATCTAAAAACTTGGAAGCCATAAGGAAAATAAAGAATGCATCTTGAAAAGTTTGTTCTCTACTAGTCTGTATATTCTTTTATGTGCAGAACACATTTCCAACATTTGGAAAAGTTTCTTGGAAGACCAATAGGTCTATTAAAGTTTATATTACAGAGTTAATAGAGAAACATGGAGACAATTTTGAGTTAGTAATGACTAGTTATTTTGAGGATTTTTAGAAATCAATGAAACAAAGACTAAGGATTCTTGTATCACTAGTAGAGAAACATTATAATGATGTTTACTTCTTAGTTGATGCAAATTATACATATGTGCAAGCAACTATTCCTAGGGCCAAATGGCTTAAGCCCTTACCATATGAGATTAATGTAGATGAGACATTTGTAGCTATCAAAACTCTACTAGTAGAAGAAATTGATAAAAGTACCACCTCATTTAAGAACTATGAGGAAACCAAGTTGAGGATTACAATTGACTTGAAAATAACTATTGTTCCTAGGAAGAAGAATAAACTTGTGAAAAAGCTGAAAGAAAGATTTTGCAAAGGGGGAGAAGAAGAAGAAGATGAAGATGATGAAGAGGACAAACAAGTCTAAGACCCATTAGCACTCACTCAAGGACAAGGAGAAGATGAGGAAGTTAATAAAGAAGTTTTTGAGGAAGAAGAAGCTAAGGAAGCATCTAAAGCAGCTAGGATGAAGAAGAGAAAGGAAACAGAGCCTAAAGTGGAGAAAACCAAGAAGCTTGTGAAAGTTTCACAATAGAAGCCAAGTTAAGATAGCTGAGAAACCAAAGGGAAAAAGGACTATTTCCTTAGTAGAGCTGAGCCAACTTGCGAAGAAGACATACACAAGGAGATAATACACTCTAGTAGCTAATTTAGATGAGGAGAAAATATAGTCTAATGAAATGAGTCAATTCAAGGTGGTAAGGCACAATACCTCCTCTTACTTAGATAACCTATGTGATAATATCAAGTCAAATGCAGATTTATCTGGTTTCACACATGTTGAATTTGATAAGCTAGGGAAAGTTGAACAAAATATTGTTGAGGAAGTCATATATGTGATGATGGCTACATTTTAATCAATACCTATTGAGATTTCCAACTTAGTACCCAAGAGTCTATATGACCAAGTTCATAAGAAATGGCAATGCAACTTGGAAATGGAGAGATAAACCAAGAGATTCACTCTAGCCCAAGTTATGCTAGCATTGGACAAAAGGAAGATTTCTAACGCTATAGAAAAGCACAAGTTTCAATGTGCCCCTAAATATAAAGCTTTCCATATCTTGAATAAGAAACTTGAGGATGTGGTAACCCAAAGCATAACTATTTGGAAATCTATTTATGGGTCACTCACTCCTACTATAAATGAGAAAGGTGAGAAAGAAATGAAAGACCTTAAGCAAGATGAACAAGAGACAAAAAAAATTGTACAAGTGGTATCAGTCAAGGATGGTAGTGTAGGAGGTATTGAGGAAGTAACAAAAAAAGAGGCCATAGCTAAAGAAGAGCAACAAGATGAACATAATGTACAAGATGTACAAGTGTTGAGTAAAAATCCCCCATATATAGACCAAGTGCGTCAAAAAGACAAAATAGAAATAAAGGATGTTCTTGATAATTTTGCTTGGAATATCAATCCTTTAACTGATGATGATTTGAAAAAGATATTGAGGGATACCACCATGGCAACACAATTATGCACAAATCTTGTATTGGTGAGAACTAATAAAATTGAAAAGGAAGAAGTGCCATCAGCAGGGGATAAACAAATTAACACATCCAATGTTCCCCCTCTAACTATAGAAGTAAAATAGATAGAAGACCATAGTGCAAGCCTTAGTCACAGTTGAGAAAGATGGAACTAAAGTCAAACTAGGTTAGAAATCAAGTCCTACACCTACTTCACAAACTATAGGTGAAGAACAATAGGAAGTAAGACAAGATGATAAATTTGAAGAGTTGAAGGTGACTACTACCCAAAAAGAACAAATTTCCATATAGACTCTAGTTACCTTATTAGTTTCTGTTACTCCTACTAGTAGTCAATTTCTTCAAAGGTCAAGTACTCATGCCACACTCTTGTAGATATCAAGGCCAAGTGCAAAAACATAAAGGAGCTCAAATGCACTATCTTATGGAGATGTAAGCCTAGATGAGCTAATTGAACTACCAAAGTTTGATCTTAACATAATCACCATTGATAAGATGAGAATTTTATAGGAATTTCTACAGAAGAAGAAACAACAAGAGTTGCTAAGAAGAGAGCATAGGCAAAAGAAAGTTCTTCATGAAATCAAATATATCTTTCTTGATGCTTTCAACCTTCCAACTACTAGTGAAGAAAAAGAAATTATTGAACAACTGGTAAATATTGTTGATAAGATTAGTGATGAAGGCCTAGAATCCAATACTAAACTTTTAGAATGGTCTAAAAGAAAATTTCACACTAAGGTACTTGAAAAGATATCTAGTCCCATTTCACTATGACAGGTTGATTTAGTAAGCAAGATAGAATGTGTGAAGAAGGTGTTGGAGAAAATTATCTCTCTCTACACCAAGTTATGTGATGTGAATATTTTCATACAGGATATTAAGAGGGATATTGACCAACTGGAGAGAGATCTAAAAACTACAAGTGATACCTTAAAACTATCTCCTAGTCAAAGTCAGTCACATTTTCAGAGACTAATATCCACTAAAGGTAGGCTTGCCAAGCTAAAAGCACAAGATGCCAACATTCAAGCTACCTTGATCAGCATCCAATCCATGTTGACCCACACATGGAAGTATTGCACAAGGAACTAGCTCATGCTAAAACCTTGATGAAGAAAGATTCTCATCTTTCCACTCATGATGGATTAGTTAACCTTGTTGTCAAGCTAGATATTCAATATCATTCTCTAGTGGTAGTGTGCAAAAATTGGAATGCAATGTTGAACACCATAATGGAGATCCATAAGTTATTTTTGCATAAACACATTATAAGTGTACCACCCATGACATAAGTGTCAAAAAAGGGGGATTATTTGTTGATAAAGATTATGAAGTTTTGAGTAAGGGCGACTACTAATGTAGAAACAAGCTACAACAAATATACTCAACATGAGTATCAAATTTAGATACAATAAGGAAACATTTACTTAGTGGGAGTAATAGAGAAATAAGGTATGATAGTTCATCATCAATTTTTGCAAACTTTTGAATTTTTGAATTTTTGTATACAAATCAAGTCACAGATATATATTATTTGAGTTATGTTCATAATAATGATTGTATTGTACAACAACGTGTTTTTTCCACTCACGTCAAAGGGGGAGATTGCTAATCTCAAATTAGCATTCACAAGGTAGCAACAAAATACTTAGTTATTATTCTTCAACATTTTACTACAATCTGAGTAATCAAAGCATGTCAAGCATAAGTTTCTAGACAATACATGTTGAGTAATATACCTAGTTAGTGTCAAGCACCAGTATGTGCCAAGAAGATAGTTAGTGCTGAGTCACTCATGAGCCAAGTAGTCTATACATACTGAGTGATTCAAGTGTTGAGTAAACAATGGATGTTGAGTCATTTAGAATCCAAGTTACAACATTGAATATATAATGGATGCTGAGCATCAGAAATTTTGAGTGCCAAGTGAACAATTTTGGACATACTTGTTTATAATGGCAAAAACTTTTATGTAAACCATTTTTGGGTCGACTTAACGATTGTTTATGATTCTAAAACATGTATATAGAGGTATATTATGAATCCCTATGTAGTACATGCAACCAATAAAATTGAGGGATGTTCTAAATTGAAAAATGGATTAACCTTAGCCATTGATTCCTACCTTACCCTAGCCCACTTGTGTTTATTGAAGGAGACAAAGTGTAAATAGTTTGAATGTGTGAAGAAAGAAAAGGAAACACAAGAGAGATGAATTCTAAGTGTAGAGAAGAAATTCATGGTGGCTATGGAGGTTGTGATAATGTTATGAATTGTAAAATTAGTTAGAGAGAATAGAGAAAAGTAGAGAGAGGACAAATAAGACATATCTGATCAAAAGGATTGTACAGATTAGGAAAGAGAAGATCTAACATCTATTAGTAAGGTGCTAACAGAAGGATCATGGTGTTGAATCATTCTAATAGGTGATGTAGAGAAAATCTCCTAAGAGAGTAGTCTTAACAGACTTGTATAAATCTCTTAATCAAGTGTTTCCTTTATTGTAAGTTTAAGTCCTTTAACAAGGCATACTTTTAGTAGGGTTTTAAATCCTTCAACAGGGTGAGACCTAATAGTCTTTGTAAGCCTTTAACAAGGTAGATCATAGTTTATGATCAAACTTCTTGTAACCTTAATTGGCTACACTTTATAGTTGCAGTAGTGAAGATTTGTGGGTGTCATCCCCATTGCAGTTTTATCTTCTCAATGGAGGGTTTTTGTGTAACAAATATATTGTGCTATGCGTTATTTATTTCATGCTATGGATAAACATGTGTATCTAGCTATTTCAATTTACATGCTTAATTGTGAGATAGATGTGTGGTGAATGTTTTATGGTTAAAGTTTTGAAGTGCTAGTTTAGCCTTGTTAGAAATATGAATTACTGAGAGGGGGGAGGGGGCTGAATTAGTAATTTACAAACTTTAGTCACCAAATGGATATTATTTGTTACTTTAAACCATTATTAATAAAGTAATAAAGTAATATTGAATAGTAACAATAACCATGCACAATGATAACTCATAACACCATATTTTTTTAATTAGGGAAACCCTGGCCAAGGGAAAACCCCAGTGGGGATGATACCCACTAGATAATATAGTAATATATAAGTTCCTTGTTAGAGGATGGAACCTGCTAGGAATCAGTGAGAAAATTCATTATAGAGAGTCCCTATTAGGAGACTTTGGATCCCTGTTAGGAGTTGTGCCAACCCTGTTAGGAGTTGTAGTATAGTATATGCAAGATGAGCCCACTGCCGAAACATGCACTTCCAATTACAAGAAGAGTTCACTACCAAAACAAGTAATCAAACATCTGGAGTATAAATTTTTTCTTAGTTCAATCTTGGATCACAAAATAGCTTCAGAAACTTTGCATATATCGCTTTCACAAAAGTTTGCATACAATTTCTCAACATAATTTCTCCAAGATAGCACATTTGAATTCACAAGATGTCCTTTGCATAAATACCATGCCTTTACACAAATTACTGCTAGGTTAGATAATACCATAATACACTTTTCCAACTTATTATAAACATCTAGGATGTTGGTCCTAATTGGACAAGTAATTATTTTGTAAACAAAATAATTCCTTTCCTTTAATTTTATTGTCCTGTTTCACTAGTAAAACATCAATGTCTCTTTTCCCTATAATCTATACTAACTTTTGAGGTTATAAACATCATCATTAACATGTATAAAATCTCCATCTAACTTTTCTAATCATTATGTGATGTTAGTAACAAGTTTCAAACAAAACAATACACTGGCATATACCAAATTCCATACTTAGACAATTTCTTAGTACCAAAAGCAAAGTACCTTTATTTTTGAGGTTTCCAGTAAGCATGTATTTCATGTGTTGCCATAAATGACAATAATTACATATCTCTGTTAGCCAATTTTCAACAAGCCCTCCCTCTTAGAGTTTGCTTTCCCATTGTTATTTCCAACACTATAGTTCATATTATAGCAAATTATCTTTCTTATCAATCTAACAACAGTTTCATTCATCATATCCAATTTTCATATCCCATTCATAGGATTTGGTTTTTAGATTAGTTTCTACTAACTTCTTTAGATGCTTCTCATTCAAAATTTTTCTAACTTCATTACTTAGTCCAATTAGTTAGTGAATCATATCATTGTCTATAATGACTGGTATGTCTCCAACCAAGAGCATATCCTTGTGAATTCAACTTAGGATAATTCTTGTCCACTCATGGTTGTCAAAATCCATCTAGAACACATCCCTAATAATTTTTAGTTCATTTAGGTGCTCAAACCCTTGTTTAAGTGATAAGTCATTGTTACAGACTAAATCCAAGTCACTATGAATGATGTTATCACCTATACTCTCAAACTTGTAGTGAATGTATACCCTAATGTCTTCTATGTATAAAATATTGTGGGGAACTTGTGAGAATGTTCCTAGTGTGTCATACTCCATTGAAAAATAGGATTGCTTCTTGAATTTATATGTAGGCCTCTCACTAACATCACATATTTTTGGGATTGCCATTCTTTCAAATTAAAACACCAAATTACAATTGTGCAAGGGACAAATGCCTTAATTCCATGAAAATAGGGATTGTTGAATTCACTTCTTATAACACTTCAATTTTGCCTTAAATTTTCTCTCAAGTTCTTTAACACTTTCACAATCAAATGGTACCTCAACAACTCAATTTCAACCTTTAAATCACATCTAATTCATTTATGCATTAATTGTGCAAGTACACAATCAACAAAAAGTTGTTTTTATTTCCTAGTGAACTTTGTTTGCTTTGTGTACTCACATGTGAACTCTAAATCTTATGTGCACTTAACAATAGCTTCTTCAAATCATTTTCTACATCATTCTAACTATAGAAGTCTCAATTATTCTCCTATATTTCTAACTAAAGCTCATATCATAAATTCCTAATGTTTTGTTTATATAATAGGTTTCTCAAATAGATAATGATTGGTTACCAACTATCATTGACTTCAATTTGTTATCAGATGCTTCACTTGATTGAATTTCCAACACAATATATGAACTTGATGGTTCTTAAGATTTAACAAATGATTCCTCAACATTTCTTATAAGTTCTTTCACATTTTCTCTTTGATTGTTACGGTTATCCTCATTCTTTTTGCTTTTGTTCATATTCCTTTTAGGGTTATGGTTTCTCATGGTTTTCATCATGTTCATCCTGTATAATCTATTATCTATCCCATGTTATTGCAAATCTGATAGACTATAACATTATTTCTATATTGAGGTCTTGACTAACCAATTTGTGATTTGTAATCTCTAGCAATATGTCCAAAATTGTTGCACTTATAACACATAATACCATTATTTATAAAATTGGCTCCTCCAATAGGTCTATTCACTTCAAGGTTAGTACCTCTAAACATTCTACCATTATTATTATCAAACTTATGCTTTCTACAATTTATTTCTCTATGACCAAAAACATGAAAATTATAAAAATAACTAGAAATAGGTTTAAATAACTTACTTGTATAGTGTCTTTACATATGACCAAATTCATTACATGCATAGAATTTGCCTTTGAATTTGTTCCCCACTTATTTAGGTGATTCATCTTGCTTAGGTTGCTTAGGTACATCAACTTTCTCAAGCTGATTAACTTGCTCAACTTGCTTAGGTACTTCTTTAGATTGACTTGACTCAATCTTGTTCTAATTATCCTACTTATGTTCAGGCTAATGGATCATAAGATCTGGTTCTTTTCTTGCTTTGGACTTCTTAACTAACTTTCCTCCAAGGTATCTAAGACCTATCTTATCATAAGAGGGCCTCATTATAAAGATTTGTTCATTAATATTTTCTCTACTAGAGTATAACTTCTCAAGTTGTTGCTTAGAATGTGTTAACTCTACTTTCACAATAGTATTGTAATTCTCATGTTCTACATATTACAACTTTGTAGACTCAACCTTATATGTCACTTTGGTAAGGTTGGATCTCATATCTATTATTTTCAACTTTCAAATATGACTTAACTTCAGATTAGTAATATTTAGTTAATGCTTTAGGATCTCATTTTCATTCTTCGGTCTTGAAACTTCATCATTGTCCTTGATTTATATTTAGGCTCTTACTTGGACTTAAGATAATCTATCTTGTCTTTTAGCTTCCCAATATCGTCTATAACATCTTCATGCCTATCTTTCAAAGTATTTCTTACTTCAGTAAGAATATCAATATTCTCAAGAGATTTTTCTAGATTCTTATGTAATTTTTACATATCTATAGGGATCTTACTCAAGCTATTAGACCTTCTCTAAGTAATTTTACTCTGATACCAATTGTTAAAAATAGGAAAAAATGAGGGGTGGGGGTGGGGGTGAATTAATATTTCAAAATTTTCCCCAAAACTAGATATCTTCAACCAACTTATAACTTTAATGTGAAAGTAAACTAATTATGTTGAATAGTAAGCATAATCATAAAACAAAGTAACTCATAAAATCGTATTTTATTAGCTAAGGAAACCTTGGCCAAGGGAAACCCTAGTGGGGATGTGTTGGAAATATAGGAGGAGTAACTAAGAGGGGAGGGGTGAATCTGTTACCACAAAAATAATTCCAATTCCCTTGAATGCCTTTACAAACTTCTTACTAAGCCAAGATTTTGTACTAGACTCAATTAGAACTAGATATATACTATAACTTAGTTAACAAAGAAAAATTGATACATTAATGTGTATTAACCTTTAGTAACTTAGTTTTAGAAAAATAAAGCAATAAGAAAATAACATGAACATATGAGACACCGAGATTTAACATGGAAACCCAATTTGGGAAAACTACCAATGCAACTAGTTACAACTTTTCACTCTTCTAAAGTGATCCCTATTAGGAGTCAACCTTGTTAAAGGTTACAAAATACATTGTTAGGTGTGAGCTTGTTAAATGATTTGGATCACCTTATTAGTAGTGGCCTTGTTGGAGGTCTTAAGACACTTAAATCTAGAAATGCCACCTTGTTAGAGGATTTACAAAATGAATGCAAAGTCAACTCTATTAAGAGTTTTTTTCACTGCTATAATGGTCAGAGAGTAACAATGATTGACCTGATTAATGAAGTAACTAGTTTGTAGATTAAGATCACTATTCTAGATTATCCTCTAGATTCTCCCTTATTAGAATATTGTTTGCAACTCCTTAGTTGTTCTGCCCTTAATCAAATTTTTTTTTTTATTTGCATCTTATTATCTTCCACTACTTCATATTTCAATCAACAACTTGATCTTTCATATATATGAAATATCATGTCAAGTTGGCTTGAATACCTTCTTCAAACTATAGGAGTAGAAAAAGAGTAAATTTGCATAATGAAAGCAACCACAACATTTCAAATAAATTCAAATCAATCTAATCTACCATTGAAGCCATTAAAATAAAAGTGTATAAATAAACATGAAAAACTCATAAAAGTACACCCTTCACATGATGCTCCAATGTTATCCTTTCTTCTCTATAGAGTTGAAGTTGATGTAACTCCAATTGATAAGATTCACCTACAACTAAGAGCAAGAGGATATGATATGATAGCAAGATGATATGATAACGAGAACACTTGGATCGTGGTTAGCCAAAACAAGTGCATAATGGCTCAATTTATAGGATTTTAAAGCCAAATGCAAGAAATGGAAAGAAAGAATGGAAAAGAGAAAGATGTCATAATCATGTGTGAATTTTGGAAATTACTATGACAAAGAGGTGAAATTGGAAAATTATGACACAATATGAAAAAATATGACAATGTGAAAGAATTATGCATAGAAATGTGTAAGAAGAATGGAAGAAGAAAGTGTAAGAAAAACTCATAGAAAAATGTAAGAGGTGTAAGCTAAAAATTAGGAATGTGTAAGAGTGGGAAATTTTGAATTTTAAAAACTCATAGTTCTCTCTAAAGCAAAAATTATAAATTATAGAATTAGGAAAATGAAAAATGGAAAATGGGAAATTAGAATATAGGAAGATGAGAAATTAGAATTAGAATTTAGGAAATTAGGAATTCCCATAATTCATTAAAATGGAATCAATTAATTAATAAAGATTAATTAATTGATAATAGATAGTAAAGAGGAATAATTAAGAAGAGGGTATGAAATTAAATGATTAAGACATAGCAATAAACTATGGGTTATCTAATCCTATAGGAGAAATTAACAAATTGATTAGCCAAGATGATGAAATTAATGCAAGATAACCCCATTGAAGGATCATGATGAAAATACAAATCAAATGTGATGATATAAAGAAATGATCAAATGAAATAACCGATGCTAGATGAATGATAGGAAATGGTGACTTGTCAAGGACACATGACAAGGGTTGATGACATATGACATTTAATGGACATTGTAAATGCCACAAGATGGGTTGAAATTTATTGATATAGGTTAATCATAATAACATCAATAGACATAGTCAATTCTATCAAATTGATTGAATAAAGACATGATTAGACATTGAAGGACTCAAAAATGTTGAGGATTTCCTTGATGAAAAATGATGATATGCCAAGGATACATGACATATATTAATGAATGTTGATAAGGCACTGAAGGACACAACAATGTCTAAAGGATTGATAATGATAACACGACATTGAAATAGTTTTGAATTAATTTTGAGATGGTCTAAATTTTGATTGAATGATGATCAAGTCGGCCAAAATATCAAAGTTAGTGAAATGAAAAAATGGGACAAATTAGGATGTAAAGATGATAAAAGAGTAAGCACGAACCATTTTTGACCATACACATTTTGCTCCTCTTTGATACAATGCAATTATGAGCATTGTGTCAAAGAATAATAACAAAAAATATCAATGCCCTAGTGAAATTAAAAGAAGGATGTAGGGTGCCCCTCAAAAAAATGGGCAAGAAATTGACTCGAGGACAATTTTTCAAAAGGAAAAGATGATGAGAGAAAGAGATTAATTAAAGAAACATTAGTAGAAGAAGGAAATGAGACTAAGAAGAGTGATGAAGCTTGCTTTCATAGGTGTACTTCATGTCATAAGAGCTTTATTTTTATGTGGCAAATGGAATACAATACATCATGACATAGAAAGCCTAAGTGAAAATGCAATCCTTTGTGCATAAACAAACAAGATGCAAACATAAAATGACCTTATCCACCCTGAGACATAGAGTTGTGCTCCAAACTATCAAAAGACATTTGAAAAAAAAAGAAAAAACCAATCACAAACCATCCTGGCCACTCTCATAAATTAGTTTATATCATCAAGTAACATAGGAACATGATCAAAAGAAAACTAAGCAAAAAATAAAACACTCACTAAACAGTGTTCACGAGCTAACAACCATTCTGATTGTTATTACTCGCTTTATTAAGTGTTGGGTGGGATTTCAAAGATTAATGTTTCACAGGTTGATTGTTGAAGGTTGGTTGAAGCAGTTATGTGCGGACCTTGTCAAAGCATGATTGTGTTGAAGTGCAAAATTTAAGTATGGGTGTGCACATCCAAGTGTTTAGCAAAAGAAGTGATTAGTTACAATGATTATTTACAAGGTTTATTGCAAATTTTTAGGATTTTTCATTTTTTTGGGGTTTTCAAAAATATTTGATTTTTTTTGTGTTGTAGGTTTTTCCAGGACATTTTGCAATTCTTAGGTTTTTTTTTTTTCAATTTCATATTTAATTTTTAGTGTTTTGTTCAGGACATTTTATAAATTTTTTGGATTTTTTCAGAATATTTTATGATTTTTAGAGATTTCTTCAAGATCATATTTGTTTTTTTTGAATTTTTTAGGATCATTTTTTATTTTATTTTTAAAAAAATTAGGATCATATTTGATTTTTAAAATATTTTTTTCAGGATCATATGTGATTTTTTTCCACGATCTTTAAGGTATGTACAGAGAAACAATTGCCCCCAATGTCTAGCAAGGCAAGGGTATTGTGAATGGATGAGTAGAAAAGTAATGGATGATGGAAAAAAGTTACTTAGAAGGGTTTTGAGGTTGGGTGACCAAGGACTATCTACATAAATGGGAGGACATGTTTTATGAAAGCTCAAGGACTCGATATGACAATGATAGGCTATTGTAACTTTATAAATTGAATGGTAGGTGATGCATGGGGATGGACATGCAAAGAGGTGTGTTTTAAAATGTGTTGTGTAATTTGTGTCCTTATTTTCATCAAGAGCAAGATAGGAAGTGTGATAGGATATGGATAGGATAAGTAAGATCATTAATGGACAAGGGGATATGGAGTAGAGGTTATGATAGGATAGGAAAATTTTGACCAAGGGGATAGGATACTATAAAGAATATAGGAAATGAGGATCTTCTAAGATATTTGTATCTTTGTCAAGATCAATGTCGGGAAAAAAGGAAATGTGGAGTTTTGATAGGATAAGGGGTATAATTGACATATGATAAAATGAGGGAAATGATAGGGGAAAATATGAGTAAAACCCACTATTAAGTATGGAATGCAAGATGTTCATATACTACACATGATGCTCATTTTCTAGGTTTTCACCATGGTACTTGCCCAAAGAACCTATTTTCCAAGTTTTCACTATTGGACGAAATGATTTTTCTTTATTCTTTTTTTTCCTTTTTTTCGTTTTTCCAATTTTTTTTTAGCTTGTTGACATTTTTTAGAAGATAAAGGACACATGAAATGACATGGAGAAAGGACTCAAGCATCTTATTCTTTGGATAATCCTCTAGAAAGGTATGCAACAATGGACCATGACTATGATAGTAGTGCAGAGATGTTGGTCAAGTAATGAAAATAGAGATAAAAGGGATTTAGGAAAGGGAACAAATAGGCTCAATTAAAGAATAGGAAAAGTATGTAGGATGATGGGGGGAATGAAAGAAGGCTTGATGTTTAGTGGATGAAAAAGGGTGCAAGAAAAACATTGGCACACACCTTGAAGGGTGATGGAATGATAGAGGAAAATGAGATATTGAATTTGGAAGAGGAAAAAATATGGATTTTAGGACATAAGGACCCAGCATAGATTTGGAATATGGAAGGCTTTTTGATGGAAAGATAGTATTTTTTGATGCTATCTTTGATCTTTTGTTAGGAATTTGTGCATCAAGAAGCCTTTTTGGAATCCACATGTATTTTGACTTTTCATTCATGTGTAGGTACTTTGATTGCATTGTTTGTAAAAGAGATTTAGGAACCCATATTTCTTTTGACTTTTATTTTTGATTTATGGGCTTTTATGGCCTTTTTGATATTTCTTTTTCTTTTGGGATCATATTTTTCATTGTATTCACATCAATTATACTGGACGTGTTGATCCTTGATTGCATGTGAATTTCTTAACTTATAGACCTTATGCTTGGCATCCAAATTACTTGTAGAGGGAATAGAATTAAGGGATGGGTATGAATTGTGTGGAGAACCTTTGGATGGATGAAGGGCTCTCAATGATGTGTGCCTTTGTGTACATGCAAATGGTAAAGTGTAAGTGGATTGTGAACTAGTGGATGGAGGAACATATGTACCTAAAATGGATGGAAGGGGTGAAGGAGGAGGTATACGTGTGGATCTAGATTTGGAAGGGACACCAACACCTTGAGAGTGAGCTTAGGACTTAAGTCATGACCTTTAGAATTCTCTTTGATATGAAAGGGTTTTGACATACTTTTTTCTTCAATGTTAGACCCTTGGACTCAATAAATCTTTTGACCAGTGGATACTTGCTACTAGATGTGAGTCCATATTTAGGTGTATATGATATGGAAGACTTGCTAGGACAATTAATTGGACTAGACTTTATAGAACTAGGGGAACCCATTTGAAGTGAAGGGGGTTCATGAAAATCTTGCACAAATGTGTGTAAACCATGAGGGGGATCAAGTAGAACAATGAGATCCTTCAGTTTAATGGGAGTAGTGATAGGATCATCTAGTAGAATGGGATCTTGTGGAGGATTTGGAGGGATGACATGATTTTGTAAAGGATATAAAGGAATGATGGGGTCTTTTGGATGATCTATGAGTGAAGGAATACTTTGATCTTGACTTAGATTTGGATCAGTGGGAAATATGGAAGGGTGATCTTGGTCTTGCTTAGAAAGTGAACAGTCAAGGGGAAATGGATCATCTTGGAAAATGAGGTTATTATAAAGCTTAATGGAAATGGGGTCTTGATCAAAGATTGGATATTTTTTGATATTTTTTGGATCTTGATCATGATTATTTTTAGGACACATTTCTATATTGTTTAAATCATCCTCTTGACATGGGGTATAAAAGTTTGAGGAGGGATTAATGTTTGAATTTGATGGATCTAGACTTTGAGTTGGACTATTTGAAATAGGATCTAGAAATTGGGTTTCATGAAATGGACTTATGTCAAGGATGGGACTAGTTGGAAGTTTTTTTATGGATAGTCCTTGGGAGGTTTCAACATTAGAAGTTAAAATTGAGGGTGATGAAGGAAAATGTTCCAGTGAGTTTTTGGGAGATGAAGGGATAGATGGAGACATGGATGTTTCTTGAAGGTAAGTATTCTGAGGGGACATTGGTGTTGCATCAATGTGAATGTTTTGGGATGAGCCATTGCTAGACATGGGTGAATCTTTATCATCATCTTTTTCAAACAACTTTTGAAATATTTTCTTAACAATATAATACTTGGATTTCTTTTGCTTGGGTGATCTTGCTGGTGTTTTAGGATTGATATGTACATTTTTTTTGGATTTATTTGGTTGAATATGTTCCTCAAAAGGAATTTGATTAATTATTTTTTCTTGATGTGAAAAAGTTGACATGCTTGAGTTTGTGCTTATTTGAGAAAAAATTATTAGATTTGAAGACATAAAGTGTTGTTGATCATATGTAGTTGAAGGCCAAATTGTTTGTGATTGAATTGTTGGGACCAAAGGTTGTGACAATTCTTGAGGTTGACTTGCTTTAAATGCAATAGGATTGGATTGATCATATTTAAATTCTTCATTTGGAAGTATTTGGTTGAATCTTTTCTTTGCCTCTACAAGTTGTGGAATAAATTTTAGCTTTTTTGATGTATCCATGAGATATTTTATGTAAGCTTTAGGAAAAGCTTGCAATGGACAATTATAAAGTTTAGCCATTTTGTAGCCTTGTTTTATACTAGATTCCATTTGGTCTTGAACCTTTTTGGCTTCTTTATCCAATTTATTTTTTAACTTTTCAATAAGGAGTATGTAAGATTCAAGTGACTGATGATAAGTTG
The DNA here is from genome assembly GCA_028749045.1 of Cupressus sempervirens. Lineage (NCBI taxonomy): Eukaryota > Viridiplantae > Streptophyta > Pinopsida > Cupressales > Cupressaceae > Cupressus > Cupressus sempervirens. The sequence continues at coordinate 43,604,598 of CM053792.1, read as the reverse complement.
TTGAGGGTGTCATTTGTGTTTGATGACAAGAGGTAATGCCATTTGAAGTGTATGTCACATTTGGGTCAAAACCTTATGTTGAGTCAAAACGTGTTTGTGAAGTATCCATGATGTTTGGGTGAAAACCTTGTTATTGGACATGCATGTCTTGTGTTGGGTCAAAGAATGTTTTTGGGTTCTTGTCACTCAAAATGTACATGGTTTAATATTGACCTTTTTTCCTTGTCAGAGTTAGTCATCTTGTGAAAATTAGCATGATGTCTAAGAATGTATGCAAATGTACCTAACTATGAGGGTGTATGAAAATGCACTTTATTTTTGAAATTTTTAATTTTTAAATGAAAATGCAAGATAAGGGCATGCAAAGGTTTGACTATGCAAAGAAATGATGGTTTGAAATGTTTGGAAATGACAAAGTTGGTGTTTGGAAATGCTCCTTGGACTTTGGAGGCTTTTGATGTTTGGACAATGTTTTTGGATATTATATGAAAATGTTTTGGATATTGATATGCAAATGCAGCATGCAATTTTTTTTGGATTTTTGGACTAAGTAGATGAAATGAAAACCTAGGTTTATGCAAATATGGTTTTAGAAAACTAAGATAATGAAAAATGAGGACAAGGTTATGCATGATGAGGACTATGAAAACTTTAAACATGCAAAATAAGGTTTTAATTTTGAGGAAAATACAAGGCTAAGAGTCTAACCTTACAAGGATGAATATTGGATCTTGACCAAGAAAGAAAGGACAAAATCAAAATGAAAAAAGTTGATAAAAGGACTAAGTCAAATCAATCAAGACATAGATAAAATTTGAGTCAAAGAAAATGATAAAAGGACAAATGATAATAAGACCAAGGTTAAGATCCTTTATTCATCAAAATAAGAGAATACTCTAGGACTCATATTATGTTTGGATTTCATCAAAAGCTTGAAAATGAGAGCTATGCTGGGATCAAAATGATGACTATGAGGATTAGGTTGTGTGAAATGAGGATAATGTAGGGATCAGGATTATGATATGAAAAAGAGATTGTAAGTGCAAGATAATAATTATGCAAGGAATATGATAAAACATGATATGAAATATGCAATATGGATATGCAAAATGATTTCTAAGAGACATGTCATAAGATCCTAACGGAAAAAGTTTGAGTTTCAATGTGTTTGCAATGTTTTGGACAAGTATTGACAAGTGTATGTTTACACAATATTTTTGAAGTTTTTGAACAAATTTGACAAGTGTATATTTACAAAATATTTTGAAAGTTTTTGAACAAATTTGACAAGTGTATATTTTGCAAATGTTTTAAATGTTTTTGAAAATTGTTTGCAAATTTATCAATTTGGAAATTATCTTGATTAGTGAAAATACTCACACAAGACACAATAGACAAAATGGCTATTTGTAAAAGTGAACAAACACACCACAACCTAGGCTAAAAGGACAATATCCACTAAATTCTCACTTGAACTAAAGTTTATCCATGCTTATCCAGAGTGGACAACATAGAATCTTGGTAGCACGGGTACCCCCTTACAGTGCACTCACTTCTCAGGCATACCAAGATCCACTTCCCAAGGGGCATTACTTCCCAAGGGACTATTGTCTCTATTAAGGATTGCAAAAGTGTGAGATGTCTTTATAGGCATGGGTGACCCCTTGAGCCAATGGATAGAAAGTTTTTGGCCACTACAACAAAGGTTTTTAGTCCAGGAATTTATGTTCAATAGCTGGATGATAAACTCTCACATGAGGTCTCCTAGCCCTGAGAACCAAGGTTTTGATGCACCTCTAAGGGTACTAGAGGAGAAATATCACCCACCCATACCACTGATTGAGAATTACCCACAATTAAGCCTTTATATAGTGGTTAGAGTGGAGACCTAGCTTTGTCTTGTTACCACTCCAAAGTCACCCCCTGGCATACCCAATATTAGATATCTTATTGCAAGGGAAGCTTCTCTAAAAGAATTATATAGATTTCTCTTACACCAAAGATCTATGAAGGCAAAGGGAGAGGATACATCTATATAACCCTTTAGGATTTTAGACACTATAGACATGCCAAGTAGAATAGAAAATGTTCATTTTAGGACCCAAATAAAGTGTTTGCTAATCTAAGAAATCAAACACACATTGATTTTAAGGCAAACACACAAGGTCTTCAAACAACATCCTACATCTAATACATTAGTAGTTTTATGATATGATCTTTATCCCACAATTGCCACAAGCTAAAAAGATACCATTAGTAACATGAAAAATGCTACTTTAAAAGAACTATGTAGATTTCTCTTCACCCAGGTTCCACAAAGGCAAGGGGAGAGGATACGTCTATATAGCCTTTTGAGATTACAAATGATAGGAAATACAAACACTTAAAATAAAAAGTTCATTTTAAGCACATAAGCACATGGTTCTTAATCCAATTAGATGGAAATTATGGTAGAAAATACAACTTTATGGTTATTTTCCTTCCTAATTAAAATTGCATGAAATTTGTTGTTCATTAACCCATTAGGAAAGGAAGTTTGACAAAATATGAAAATTTGTTGTTCTTTTCCTTCCTAATTAAATCTAAGTGAGAATTATAGAGTTCTTTTATCCTCCTACTTAGACTATGTGACTTTTTTGTTCATTTGAAATTTGAGAGCATCCAAAAAAAATTGTTGTTCTTTGATCCTCCTAATTAGGCTAAATGACATTTGTTGTAATTCACCTTCTAATTAGACTATGTGACTTTGTTGTTCATTTTAAATATCCAAAATAAAGAAATTGCACAAATGAACAATGTTAGACTCCAAGATTTCTCCAAGCTTTCTTCTTGCACCTACAAGTGCACAAGAAAAAGAAAGAAGATTAGTAAAGCATTTTTCACATACGGTTCACCAGATGTAGGACTAGAAAAAGAGTAAATTTGCATAATGAAATCAATTACAAACTTTCAAATAAATACAAATCAATCTAATCTACCATTTAAGCCATTGAAATGAAAGTGTATAAATAAACATGAAAAACTCATAAAAACACTCCCTTCAAATGATGCTCCAATGTTATCCTTTCTTCTCCATAGAGTTGAAGTTGATATAGCTCCAATTGACAAGATGCATCTACAACTGAAATTAAGAGGATATGATATGATAGCAAGATGATATGATAGTTAGAATACTTGGATTGTGGTTAGCCAAAAGAAATGCATAATGGCTCAATTTATAGGATTTTGAAGTCAAACACAAGAAATGGAAAGAAAGAATGGAAAAGAGAAAGATGTTGTAATCATGTGTGAACTTTGGAAATTTTTATGACAAAGGGGTGAAATTGGAAAATAATGAAACAATATGAAAAATTATGAAAACGTGAAAGAATTATGCATAGAAATATGTAAGAAAAACGGAACAAGAAAGTGTAAGAAAAATGCAAAGAACGATGTAAGAGGTATAAGCTAAAAATTAGGAATGTGTAAGAAGGGGAAATTTGAATTTTAAAAACTCAAAATTCCTCTAAAGTGGAAATTATAAATTATAGAATGAGAAAAATGAAAAATGGGAAATGGGAAATTAGAATATAGGAAGATGGTCCCATAATTCATGAAAATGGAATCAATTCATTAATAAAGATTAATTAATTGATAATAGTTAGTAAAGAGGAATAATTAATAAGAGGGGATGAAATTAAATGATTAAGACATAGGAATAGACTATGGGTTATCTAATCCTTTAGGAGAAATTAATAAATTGATTGGACAAGATGATGAAATAAATGCAAGGTAACCCCATTTAAGGATCATGATGAAAATACAAATCAAATGTGATGATATAAAGAAATTATCGAATGAAATAACCGATGCTAGACGAATGATAGGAAATGGTGACTTGTCAAGGACACATGACAAGGGTTGATGACATAGGACATTTAATGAACATTGTAAATGCCACAAGATGGTTTGAAATTGATTGATAGGGATTAATGAAAATAACATTGACAGACACAATCAATGCTATCAAATTGATCGAATAAAGACATGATTAGACATTGAAGGACTCAACAATGTCAAGGATTTCCTTGATGAAAAATGATGATATGTCAAGGACACATGACATATATTAATGAATGTTGATAAGGCACTGAAGGACACAACAATGCCTAAAGGATCGATGATGATAAGATGACAATGAAATGGTTTTGAATTAATTTCGAGATGATCTACAATTTGATTGAATGATGATCAAGTTGGCCAAAATATCAAAGTTAGTGAAATGATAAAATGGGACAAGTTAGTATGTAAAGGTGATAAAAGAGTAGGCACAAACCATTTTTGAGCTTCTATAAAAAAATAAAAAAAATCCACTAGGTTGTCTTGCATAAAAAAATAATAAACAAATTACTTTGCTGTCAGTCAGTTGATACTAAAATTGAGTCACTAGGTTAACATTGGGTTCCTGTGGTAACCAACCTAACTCGGTTTATACTAGAATCCTTTATTGACCGATGTAAATTAGTTTACAATGGATCTCTAAACTTGGTACCTTCTAAATCTTGATAGGATGATAGTGGAGTCTTTTTATCTCAATTAGCAATAGAGTGTGACATTTGTGTAACATCAATGACAACATAAAATTGAATAATTAATTTCAACAGGATGGACCCCATAAAATGATCCACTAATCAAGAGTATCTTGTGAATTATATTGACCCTATTAGGAGTCTGTTACAACCATATAGTGTCTTAGTCCTTTTTAGAGGACTTATGCCCACTTAGAATTCTTAACCTTTTTAGGATTTTTTATTAAAATTTACAAATGTATTCAAGATGAGCCCACCATCCAAACATGCAATATATAATGAAATTTAGTTTCCAAAGAGTAGATACAAAAACCTCTTCAAAAATTGCTTATATCTTCAATAGCTTCTATTATTCTAGCTATTTCATACACTCTTACTAGTGTATCAAATGTCTTAGTGTGACCTGTTTCCTCTAATGGATCTTATCATTAGTCCTACTTAAACTATTTCTTCTTTGCAACAATAACTTGCTTCCTTTACTCAATCCAAGTTTAATGTACCTACATGTGATATGGGTAGTCCTTTGCCTTGTGACATTATCCATAACACTGATCCTCAATAGGATGATATGCCTCACCTTGATACTTATAATGGTAAAGATGACACTGTGACTCATCTTAAAACTATGTTTTATATAGTCACTAGTAAATCTACAACTATTTTTTGATGAGGGTTGGTCAATTTTTTCACTGTCAATGGTTGAAATATTTTATCACTATAATTTAATCAAAATTTTGACAAAATCTAGGGTTGTTTATTTATTGAAAACTAACCCTGTAAAAAATGAGCCCAATCTCTAATAAGAGGTGGCATTAGACCATAACTAGAAAATGTCAAAACTTTGACGATTAGGAGTGGCTATCAATGAGCTTTCCATCCCATCGATGGTAGGCCTTGTCAAAACATCAAAAAAACTTTATCTAAATCGTATGAGATTTTGATGGCATTTCCATGTCATGGAGGACAAAAAATATCAATAGATCGACTAATGGTCATTGGAATTTTGATGAAAGCCCTTGTTTGTAAAAAAAGTCATAAAAATATTTGTTGTTTGGTGATCCAAGGTAATTGGTGACTATCATACTGGCAGAATTAGGAGTGTAATAATCTTATTTGTTTGGTGATCCAAGGTAAGCCAATTTTTGGTTTATGGGGAGTAAGTGTCCCTATTGATTTAAGAGTGGGGGAATACATTTTCTAGCTTGATAGGTGAGTGTTGCATATGTTTAGTTGATTGTCACAAGTTTGAAAAATTTAAGGATACTATTGGGGGTTTAGTGTTAGATGTTATTTTAAGGGTATGTCACAAGTAACTTCCTTAGGCTTAAAGAGAGTCAAGGACTGAAGGGTCAAGGGTTGATCCAAGGACTGGATAAATGAAAAGATGTAATGTGGGTTGGTTGGGAGAGAGGGAAAGTAATATTTTATTGTCTACATGATGATAGTGATGGTAGTTTTCAATGTGCATTAAGGATGGAAAATAGTGTGTTTTAATAACCCAAACGTGTGGACATAGGTAAGGACAAGATGTTTCATGATGAGAGTGTAATAAAAAATTGTGATTGAGATAAGAAGTTGGACCTTGTAATATGATCAAAATTGATGGATTGATCAAAGTTTGAGTTCTTGATGTTTAAGGAGTTGAGTTTTTAATAGTGACATTGGAAAGGGTAGATGATGTGAGAAGTTGTATCTTACAAATAATTGAGAACTTATCCTTATTTAAACATTGTGTAACACCCACTTATAACCAACCAATCTATGCTTTGAGAGGTGTTTCTCCTTGAATCCTTGCAAGATGTAAAATTGAATTCAAACTCTTTCAAGGGCGGATTAGCTAGATATTTTTATATTACAATATTATCCTTTACAAATTACTACAATTAGAGAAACTTTAATAACATTCTATCCAATTGGAATAAGAAGGAGAGGATCATCGATTGAATTCTTTAATTATTCTAAGTTATGGGGTAATTACGAAGGAGCAGAACACTGACATGAAAAATGATCCCAGTCAGCAAGTGTTGGAACTAGCTGTCCCAATTTTGAAATTAATCTAAGGCTACACTCAATCTAGGTGGACATATAGATATGGAGTGCACATATATGACTCAGTAGTAAGTGAAAAGATATTGAATGAGATGAGGAGATAAACATAATTAAACTCATAACCATAGTAGAAATAAACAAAGTCAACCCAACATGTTTCCTATTAGGAGATAGAATCCAACTCAACCCTAATATCATTTGATGTAGATAGCCAACATTCAAAAACATCAAATTGGAAGAAGATCAAGGAGAAGACAAGAAAACTACCTACTTGAGGGAATAAAAAATACATGTCAACTGATAATACATGATGCAAATCATTATTTTCTATAATATATAAATGCTTCGAGGGTCTTTCCTAAGTTGTATATAAAGCTTTGATGAAAACATTATATGTTAGAAGAATGACTATCTCATACTCAAAAAATAGAGATAATTATAGTCAAAGGTACATGGACTCAATAGGTGCAAGAACCCAAAAGGTATTGAAACATCCATCTCTAACATGGAATGGGGGATAAGATTTACCAAGTACCTCCAGGAAGGAAATAGAATTTGAATTCAATAATCAGATATTATGTACAATATGCAAATGGAGAATAGTGATGTGATAATAATAAAATCATTTCCAAAATATTGTTGCCATCTCAAAGCATTTACTTCTACTATATGAAGTTTAAACTTATATTCTAACTTATACCAATCACTCTATAATCAACTTATATATTTGATATACTAATATAGTGGATATAAATGACATAGAGGCCAACTTTAGGATTATTCTTGTTTTATCTTCTTAGATATGATGGGTGATATTACTGGAAGGCTTGAATAAAGACAAATACATGGAAAATAGATGAGATTATTCAAAAAAATACATCAATCAAGAAGGTCTTTAATAAGTTATAAAATTCTAAAAGAATTAATCAAAATCCTTGTATCAAATCAATCCTTAATGATGATATTAGGAATAATATTGGTAACAAATTAACCCAATGTCTCTTAATTCTAGTAGGGGCATTACATTAGAGAACGTAACAATCACAATTAGTTTGAAGTGAAAATATTCCACAAACAAAATGAATCCTAAAAGAATGACCAAAGAAAAATGTTCCTTTCGATTTGGAAAATAACTCTACCTAAGATATGCAAGCTATGTTTTTTATATTTTTCTAGGCTAAAATGATGACTATGAAAAGAAAATAAAGGTTCTAAATGCAAGATACCAATTACCTCTATTTGTATGTTAACCACTTGAGAGGTACATGTTCTAAAAAGAGAATGGTTGGGATATGGTTTAGAAATACATAAATTATTTAGGAAAAAAATAGAAATTCATGAGCAAGAGAGGTACAAGTACACAACATCCCTCATTCAACACCAAACATGTAAAAAAACAACATTATGTAGGAACCTTAAAAAACATTGTTGTTGATACTTTCCTTCTACATTCAAACCATCAATAGATTCAGTTTTTACCTAGAATTACCCTCAAATGATGGAGAGATGATTTCTTTACCCTATAACCTCAATTTCTCATTTAGTTCTATTTCTTGGTATCCTATAACCAAATATGATGAAATAATGATCAATTAGCATTACAAAAGATGTTGGAAAATTTCAAGATATGTTCTTGTTTTGTTACATTGGTGAGTGTGCTAAATGCATATTAGGATCTATAGTGTTATAGAAACAAATTTAAGAAGACTAGGATCTTCATGTTAACAATATGGTTACAATTAGTAGAGATCAATTTTAGTTAATTAAGGCATGACACATTTCAACAAAAGAAACAAAATATTACTTTCAATAACATCAAAATGTAGAATATAGCAATAGTCAAAATAAGGAACTCAATGATAGAACTACAATGTAAATAGTGATGAATCAAATGTCTTTGGATTCTCTCTGTCCCATCCAAAATAAGATTCAATCACTATGAATCAAGAATACATGCACAAAAGTATTCCATATGCATGGATAGTAGGTGGAGCTGAAAAATTCACCATGTTTACATTAATTGCCTATATAAAAAATACAAATAGGTTGTATTTTCAGCTCTGCTTGATGTTCTATGTATATCAATTGAGATTTCATATTGAACTAGGGCCTCTTTCTACATTGCCTAAAACCAAGAGATTGACATAGTTAACATCTAATACTATCTCTATTAATTTGGTCCACTCAAGCATAATATTTTTATTTTTTCTTTGAAACATAAATAGTAAAGGATATCCAACATATTAATTGTCAATTTCTCTTGAATATGTTCACTAATAGGATCAACTCATAGATAGTGGTGTATGCATCTCATCAAGACCTAAAAAATAATCATATATACAATGTATTATCTTTTTAAAATATAGACTACAAAAGCATGACAACAGTAATATAAAACTATCAATAATAATCATGGAGAAATAATGGTGTATTTTTGACTATTAATGGACTATAATAGAGAAGCATTGGTGATTTTGATGATGTCCCTTTTGATAGTTGAAAATTGAAATCACATACCTTTAGGAGTTGTATTGGTACCCATGTTAAGAGGAACAACTCAGTGAGGTCTCACAAAATGATGTAACAACACATACATATTTTGGTTCATGATCCATAAACTAGTATAAAACATAAAGCTTTATTGAACTATTATCCTAACTAAAGATTCATTATTGCTTACTTCTAGAAAATGTGTTCTTTGACACAATTCATTTCTTGTTGCCTCTTTCTCTTCGGCTAGATTTGGATCCATCACAAGTGCAAGAATTTGTAGATTGATGCTTTTGAGGCTCTTTTTACACATGCTTATAGGGTCATCATTGCATAATAATGTGGCTACCATATCAATAACTAATTTCTCTTGTGTAAATGGTTCTTTTCCCTTTCCCTAAGCATCAAATTGTGACAAAAACATTAGTAAAATAATCAATACAAGTCCAAAAACTTAACAAAAATAACATAATAATATAAAATTCTATAAATTTACAATTACACAATTTTTTATACAAAAGGATTACCAATCTTGAAGAAGGGTTAGGAGTAACATCCCTGGCTCTATCATCGGATGGATCGGCCATGTCACCTTATGACAAAGAATATATATAAAAACATTAGCATATTGAATGGAATAGTTAACTTAGCAAAAAAAATTATCAATAAAATGGTATATTGTATACTGGAGTTATTAATTGAAAGTAATTAGTTTAAATATTATATATATAGTACTTACAAGTCCCATGATAGTAAGTTTCTCTATATATATGTGATTCAAATTGTAATCTATTAGTAGCTCTTTCCCTACACTTATTGATTTTATCACACATACAAAGACATGATTTCCCTCACATGTCTCAAAAATGAAATTGGGTTACTTATTAGTTGACCAAGGATGTGTACTATTTATAAAATTGATAGTGTTCCCTATTTCTTTTGGCCTTCCATCAATGTACACAAAAAGTCTTTTACTTTGATCATTTTCTATCCATTGTAGATAATTTTCTAACAGTGCATACCTATGCATACATTTGTAATATCGAACTATCTGTTAGAATACAAACACCACTAAGAGAGGGGGTGAATCAATGGTTTAAAATACTTTTCAAAACTTGAAACAATTATAAGTTATAAAAATTTAACTCATGAGCAAGATAATTAATGAATATCAAAGTGACACAATATTTTAATGTGGAAAACCCCTTAGGGTAAAACACCATTTTGAATCTAAAGCTTTATTAGCCTCTTGGGAAAATCTTTTAGAGTTGAAACTCTAGAAAGCACTAACACACTGTTTTAGAAATACCAATTTCAAGGAACACCAATCCCTTACACTTGAAGCACCAACTTCATGAATACAAGAAGGACAAAATTTCAAAATGAAAAAATGAGATATAAAATTAGAGGGTCATCTCCATTACAACATAAATCATGAATTGCTAATTTCAACTTCTTGTTGAAAACATAATATAGGATATACTTCTATTCTCCTCAAAACATCCAATATCCAAATATATTATATTTTTATATTAAAAGATCTGATCAAATACTGATATGAATGAATGAAGAAGCAATATATAACTCTTCTTCTACCTTTGATAAACTTTTGCAATGAAAATCAAATCAAAAATATGAAAAAAGAAACATAAAGCATTACCCTCTTCTTTGTTATTAAAAATCTGTCTACAAATTGTTTGGTCTACAAGGAATTCCACACCAATCCTGCAACTTCTGTCAAAATATCTTATTGGATATTTTATAATAATGTATTCTCTACTTATAAACTAGGAAAGTCAAAATTTTGGAGGTAGTTAAATACCCCAAACTTCCATTAGACCAAAACCGCTCAAAACTGCTAAAACTGTCATAACAATTTGGTAACTGCTTCTGATAAACAAACTTTTTCTCTTTCCGTCCATGTGTTATGCAACAAATAACAAAGACCCATTTTACTTAATACAAATATCTTTAAAAAAAGGAATGATAGTTGGGCTCTAACTAATAAAAATCCCTGTCAACTTTCTAATAGACCAACACTATTTTTTATATTCGTTTTCTAAATCAATGTGAACATTAAGTGTTAATTGTATAACACTTAAATGTTTGTCTTCAATATGTTTTGAACAATATCGAAGAACATCAAATAAGATAATTACATGATGTTAAGCATACCATATGATCATTATAATTGCATTATTGACATCAATACCAAGGGTTCAACATACTCCCCCTTTGGTATTGATTTCAATATCAACTTCTACCTATATATCCATGTGTACTTGTATATTCTATATCTATACTTGTATATCCATGTGTACCTATATATCCTATATCTGTACCTGTATATCCATGTGCAGACATCTTCATCTTCATTTTTCTCCCCCCTGGCATCAATGACAAAGGAGATATACCAAGGTTTCAGTGTAATAAAAAGATAAGAAAAATCTGCTCCCCCTTAAACCTATCACTCATTTATTAACTTATACAAGAAAAGAGAGGGATAAAACCCCCAATCTTGTTCTTAACCCTTCAAATATGGCTCTTGAGAGAGATTTTGTAAATATGTTAACCAGCTGATTTGAAGAAGGAACAAATTCTAATTCAACATTACCATTCAAGACATGTTCCCTCATGAAATGATAACAAACATCAATGTGCTTGGTGCATGAATGCATAACTAGATTCTTATAAATATTGATTACACTTTGATCATCGCAATAGATAGGAGCTAGTTTAGACACTATTACTTTCATATCTGACAAAGTTTAAACCATCCAAAGAACCTATTGACAACAAGAACATGTGGCTATATATTCAACCTCTATAGTAGAAAGTGTAGTAGATTCTTGATTCTTACTATGCCAGCACACTGTCCTATTACCCAAGAAAAATGCTACTCTTGAAGTACTTTTTCTTTCATCTAGACAATCTGCCCAATATGAGTCGGTATAAGCAACAAATCTGAAATCATCATGTTTAGGATACCAAATCCCATAATCCAAAGTACCTTGAATATATTGAAAATTCTTTTAACTTCCATAAAATGAGATTCTTTATGTGAAGATTAAAATCTTGCAACCAAACATACAACATGCATGATAAAAGGCCTTGAAGCTGTGAGATATAGTAAACTACTAATCATGGATCTATAAGTAGTTTGATCAACATTAGGAGAATCATAATTTTTAGTAAGTTTACATCCTGTTATCATTGGTGTTCCCATAGGCTTACAATCTTCTATATGAAATTTTTTTAACCTTTATTTTGCATACTTAGTTTGGGATAAGAATATACCATTTTACAACTAAGAAATTTGCAACCCAAGAAAATAGGATAGTTCCCCAAGCATGGACATTTCAAATTTAGATTGTGTATGCCTTGAAAAACCTTGACTTAAAGCATAATCATTAGATTCAAATACTACATCATCAACATAAACAAGAACAATGATAATATCATCACATGTACCATAGATGTACAAGTTACTATCAACACCACCTCTTCTGAAGCCATTTTTGATAAGATACTAATCCCAATCTAGAATACCAAGCCCTCAGATCTTGTTTCAAACCATAAAGAGCCTTTTTGAGCCTGTAAACATGATTAGGATAGCCTGTGTTTTCAAATCCTTTTGGTTGATCCATATAAACCTCTTCATCATCATAACCATTAAGAAATTTCATTTTAACATCCATTTGGTACATTTTAAAGCCCTTGAAAGATGAATATGCAAGAAATATTCTAATTGCTTAAATTCTTGCAACTGGTGCATAAGTTTCGTCAAAGGCCATATCTTCTATTTGTGTATAACCCTTACAAAAAAATCTAGGATTTTTCCTTAATATCTTTCCATTTTCATCAAGTTTATTTCTAAAGACCCATTTAGCACCTATTACATTTTTATCTTCAAGTCTAGGCACTAATTCCCAAGTTTTATTCATTTCAATTTGACTTAGTTTCTTCTTTCATAAAATTAACCCAAAATTCATCCATATTAGCTTATTTATATGATTTAGGTTCAATTTGAGATAACAAACAAAGATTAGCACATTCACTGGATGTAGTTCTTGTTCTTGTTTGAATACCTGCATGTTTATCCCCTATAATCTATTCTTGAGGATGATACTTCTTCAATCTTGTTCATGTAGCCTTTGTACCTGTGGGTTATGGAGTTTCTATTTGATCTTTTATCTCTTCTTAACCTTAATCAAATTTATTATCTACTTCTTTTAAGTCTTTATCACTATCTTGTAGGAAAGTACTATCCATTCTTATTTCCTTTTTATACTACACAACTTCCTCCACCTTCACATGTACACTTTCCACAAGTTTATTCAACCTTTTATTAAAACGTGTGTAACATTTACTTTGAGAAGAATATCCTAAAAAGATTCCTTCATCACATCTTGAGTCAAACCTTCCTATTTTATTATTAGAGTTCTTAATGAAGCATCTACTTCCAAAAATTAAAAAATTCTTAACAGGGGTAGGATGTCGATACCATAACTCATAAGGAGTGTACTTGGTTTTTACCCTTACTTGTGCCTTGTTTAAAATATATACTATTGTGTGAACTGCTTCTTTCCAATACTTGTTTAGTATTTTAGATTCATCTAACATAGTCCTTACCATTTCTTTCACTATTTGGTTCTTTCTCTCAACAACTCCATTTTGTTGAGGTGTCTTGGATGTTGCATATTGTCTTTTGATGCCATATTTTTCATAATAATCAACAAATTCATCTAAAGTAAGCTCACCACCTTTATCTGATCATAAGCATTTAATTTTCATGTCTAACTCATTTCCAACCATTTTCTTGAAAATCTTAAACTTGTTAAATGCCTTTGATTTAAGCTTTAAGAAGGTTACCCATGTCTTTATTGTATAATCATCTATAAAAAGGATGAAATATTTTTTACCATTTAACGACATTGTCCTTGTAGGACCACACAAATCATTATGTACTAATTGGAACGGTTTAGAAGCAAAATATTCTTTTGAAGGAAAAGATGCCTTTGTTTGTTTACAATGTTGACACCCTTCATAAATAGGATTCTTTGGCTTACTTATACATGTCATACCTCTTACTTTCTAATGCTTACTAACTTTTACCAAGTTTTCAAAATTCAAGTTCCCAAGCCTTTTGTGCCATAACCAACTTTCATTCACCTATCCCATAAGAAAAACACTTCATGATTGTTATTATTTGTGATATCTTTCAAATTGTATACATTCCCTTTAGATCTTTTACCTGATGCAACCAACTATCTAGATTTTAATTTGATTTGACAACCATGATCATCAAAAACAACTTCATATCCATGATCACAAATTTTACTAACACTTAGAATATTTTACTTTAATCCATCAACATAATACACATCATGAATAGACATTTTGTTAGTAAGCATTAAAGAACCCAAACCTAAAATTTGCCTTGAAGAATCATCACCAAAATTAACATTGCCACCTTTGTAGTTAATCAATTTGTCAAACTTCATTTTATCTCCTGTCATGTGTCTAGAACAACCACTATCAATTATCCACAAGTCCTTTTCTTCAAAATGTAGAGCCATTGGAATAAACATAGAATTATTAATCTTACGCCTCCATATCTTAGTCACTTTAGTATCAAATTCTTTATCAACTTGTAGACTAGCATAAGATTGATCATTCTAAATTGACCTAGCTTTGCAATTACTCATAACATGACCAAAGAGATTGCATTTTTAACATCTTAGACCATTCATTTTAGAAAAGGGATAATGAAAATGAAACTTTGAATACCTCCTTGACATGTATCTACAATTACTTATTCTATGCCCATATTGGTGACACATGAAGCAATACCCATCAAAGAAAGAAGTGAATCTGTTTGAGTATCTTCTACCTATGAATGAAGTGCTTGATGTAACATAATTTTTATCATTAGGAATCTGATTTAAATATGCATTTTTACTTGCTCCTTTCTTTAATTTCCTTGAAAAATGTACTTCAAGAACATCAAGATCTTCTGATTTTGAAGAGACTTGCTTTACTCTATTTTTCGCCTTGAATGTTGCTTCTTTGCTTGTGGATTCTTGCTTGCCAAACTTTCCCATTTCATAAGCTATAGGTTCTCCATGAATATCTTCCATTATCTACTTGTCAATATATATACTTTCTTCTATAGAAAATATCTTAGAATCAAATTTATCAGGAAGAGATCTCAAAACTTTCTTTTCAAGATCAATATCATCATTTTTTTCACCAAGTCCTCTTATTCCATTTATAGTTTCATCTATCTTAAGGAGATAGTCTTCTACCTTTTCATCATTACCCATCTTAAGGTCTTAAGGTCTTAAAATCTTGCTTTCAAATGTTTTATCTTGGCTTCTTTAACTCTATCATTACCATGATATGTGTTTTTCAATTTTTCCCATACTTATTTAGAAGAACTACAATGTATTACCTTAACAAAAACATCTTTAGATAAACTTTTAAGTATAGAAAATTTAGCTTTCATATCAATTTCATTCTTCTTCTTTTCATCAGGATCTGTAGGTAAAGTATTAAGAACTTTATAACCATTAACAACTGAAGCCCAAACATCAACATTAGTAGATAATAAATATGTTTGTATCATTGCATCCCAAAAAGCATAATATAATCCATCAAAAATAGGAACCTTTGAAGAACTATCTTGAGCCATAAAAGATAAGTATTCCACTCAACCAATCTCTACCCAAAGTTCTTTAAATTGATGTAGGGAACCTTTCTTTGATACCACTTATTGGAATAAAAACACCACTAAGAATTGGGGTGCGGGGGGGGGGGGGGGGGGGGGAGGGGGAGAGGGGCGGAGGGTGGGGGGGGTGGTTGGGGTAAATCAGTGGTTTAAAATTAACACATGAGAAAGATAGTTAATGAATAAAATTGTGACACAATATTTTAATGTGGAAGACCCCTTAGGGTAAAAAACCATTTTGAATCTGAAGCTTTATTGGCCTCTTGGGAAAATCTTTTAGAGACGCAACTCTAGAAAGCACCAACACCCCATTTTAGAAATACCAATTTCAAGAAGCACCAACTTCATGAATACAAGAAGCATCAACTTCCAAAATGAAAAAAATGAGATATAAAATTAGAGGATCATCTCTTTTACAAGACAAATCATGAATCACTAATTTCAACTTCTTGTTGAAAACATAATGCAGGATATACTTCTATTCTCCTCAAAACATCCAATATCCAAATATATTTTATTTTTCTATTAAAATATATCATAAAATACTGATGTGAATGAATGAAGAAGCAATATATAACCATTCTTATACCTTTGATAAACTTCTACAATGAAAATCAAATCAAAAATATGAAAATAGAATCATAAAGCATTACCCTCTTCTTTGCTATTAAAAATATGTCTACAAATTGTTCGGTCTACAAGGAATTCCACGCCAATCCTACAACTTCTATCAAAACCACCTACTAGATATTTTAGAAGAATGTATCCTCTACTTATAAACTAGGAAATTCAAAATTTTGGAGGCAGGTAAATACCCCAAACTTCCATTAGACCAAAATTTTCTCAAAACTGCTAAAATTGCCATAACAATATTTTAACATGGAAAAACCCTTAGGGTGAAAAACCATTTTGAATCTAAAACTTTCTTTTCCTCTTGGAAAAATATTTTAGAGCTATAACTCTAGGAAGCACCAACACCCTATTTTAGAAACACCAATTTCAAGGAACACCAATCCCTTACACCTAAAGTACCAACTTCATGATATAAGAAGCACCAACTTCCAAATTGAAAAAATGAGACATAAAATTAGAGGATCATCTCTATTACAACACAAATCATGAATCACCAGTTTCAACTTCTTGTTGAAAACATAATGTAGGATATACTTCTATTCTCCTCAAAACATATAAAATCCAAAAATATTTTATTTTTCCATTAAAAGGTCTAA
Organism: Cupressus sempervirens; assembly: GCA_028749045.1. Lineage (NCBI taxonomy): Eukaryota > Viridiplantae > Streptophyta > Pinopsida > Cupressales > Cupressaceae > Cupressus > Cupressus sempervirens. The sequence continues at coordinate 43,587,532 of CM053792.1, read as the reverse complement.
TCAAATACTGATATGAATGAATGAATAAGAAATATATAACCCTTCTTCTACCTTTGATAAACTTTTGCAATGAAAATCAAATCAAAAATATGAAAATAGAAACATAAAGCATTACCCTCTTCTTTGTTGTTAAAAATCTATCAACAAATTGTTTAGTCTACAAGGAATTCCACACCAATCTTGCAACTTCTATCAAAACCACCTATGTGATATTTTAGAAGAATGTATCATCTAATCACAAACTAGGAAAGTCAAAATTTAGGAGGTAGGTAAATACCCCAAACTTCCATTAGACCAAAATTGCTCAAAACTGCTAAAATTGTCATAACAATTTAGTAACTGCTTTTGATAAACAAACTTTTTCTCTTTTTGTCCATGTGTTATGCAAATACTCACAAAGACCCATCTTAGTTAACTCAAATAATTCTCAAAAAAGGTATGATAGTTGGGGTCTAACTCTTAAAAAACCCTATCAACTTTCTAATAGACCAAAAGTATTTTTTATATTCATTTTCTAAACCAATGTGAACATTAAGTGTTAATTGTATAACACTTAAGTGTTTGTCTTGAATATGTTTTGAACAATATTGAAGAACATAAAATAAGATAATTATATGATGTTAGCCATAGCATATGCTCAATATTAATTATATTATTAACATTAATAACAACAATCAAAATCCAAATACCAAGGGTTCAACACTATCTGCATCCAATTATTGTAATTGTAAGAAGGTCCTACATACTCCATCAATTCAACAACTTTGTTATAACTAAAATTTATGCCATCCATGGAAAATAAGCCCAAAAAATGTAAGAATGATGGAGCTATGTGATATATCCTCTTGTTAACACAAAAATTAGTGTTAATTAGAGATAATTCCTTGAGTACTCATTCTTTTTGAAGATGTGTGTACCTCAAGGGAACCTTGATGTCATCCTTTGTCTCATCAACATAAAAAAATGACCCCCCAAGTAGGGAAAAATTGCATGCATTTATTGAATTTCCTTCTAATCTTTTGACCTCTAGTTTGTCTCTTTTTCATAGACCTACTACATGTCTCTCTATCCTCTTCTATTCTTATATTTCCCTCACTTGAGGAAGACAAACCTAATAGAAACTTATTTGGTGGTACCTATAGCCCATCAAATGAGAGATATAGTTGAAGGAGAAAAAAAAATTTCTATAAAATGAGGCTAATATTGATGAAGTTGGCCTAAATTTAATGTTTAAGGTAAAGAGAAAGCAAGCATTTACTAAACTTATACCTCTCGATCCATGTCACTCTGTACAATCCTTGTTAAAGGGGTATAGTTTCCTGTATATGTAAATCATTTGTCTTAAGTTAGTTACAAATTACATGATAATTATACTACAAATTATGATAATTATGCTACAAATATTTTCACCTAATCAACACCTAATAAATTTCCATTGATCATGTCGTTGATCATCTTCTTCATCCATCTCATCATCATGAACATCATCATCATTTTCAACACCACCACCATCATCATCACCACCACCACCATGACCATCATCAATTTCATCATCATCATCATGAACATCTTCACCATCATCATCATTATCATCTCCTTCTTCATCTTTTTCATCGTCATCATCTACTTTTTCTTCCACTTCTTTGGTATTTCCTTCTTCAATCACATTATACTTTACCAGTCTTCCTCTTGGATCTTGTGTAACGATAAATAACCAAACCAGTTTATGTGGAATTTCAAAGTAAAACACTTACTTGAATTTCTTGGAAGAACATAGGGCTCATTTCCAATTGGCTCAAATGACCATGTATTAATAATTGTAGATCCATTATCATATTCAATAATAGTTCTATTAGGATCATTTTGATTTAGTCATAGCCAGTAACATCTTCTTCAATCTTGTTCTCTGGTACATTATCAGTTGCACCAATACCAACATCTTCAATTGTATTCTCTACCTAAGGATCATCTTTTTCCATGGGAGCATTACTTTCTACGTCCAAATTTACACCTTCATGTTCCACCTGTCTGAAATCCACATTCACCAAAGGACAAAAATCATTTCCCCCTTCAACATGATCATGTTGCCTATAATGTCTATGAGCTATTGCGATTGGAATTCTTTCATTCTATAAGCCCTTTCATTTTTTACAAGGACAATAACATTTTCCAGCACCTTTTCTTTTGAACTAAGACTACAATCCAGAAATTGTCACCTTATTTTGTTATGGGTTCATATTGTTATGTGTGGACTTTCCTCATAGGCAAATATTCGGGCTATAAAATTATATCAAATATAAACATACAAGCATTAGTAGTATCTTTTATATAATTAAATATTATTATCTCTTTAGTAAGGGTGGCGTTAAGGGTGGTGTCAAAACAAATCAAATGAATTATACAATATAAATATATAATAATAAGAAAAGTTTTAATTAAAAAATATCACTATAGAGACATAGATCACAAGGGTGCAACAAGAGACAAAAGATATATTCATTGTTCAATCTTTAATGTATGAATGACTAGAAAATATATTCCTTGGCTACTAGTAGAAAATATATATTCATTTTTTAATCCTAATTCAATAAGGTTTTCTTTTTTATGGTGTATGATGGTCCACAATTCTAGATGAGTATTAGTGAAGTTAGTTTCTTATGTTTACAATAATGCACTACACTTATCATTTCAAAGAATGTGTGATATCTTATCTTGAAGAAGAAATGTTTAGTCTATAGGTGTATTGCATCTTTCCCTAAGATTGTACACATTAGCATAAAAGTCAAGTTAGGAACAATGAGATTCCTTGGTCTAGAGCCTAAAATTATGATGCTAGAGTTCATATAGTGAGATAGTTTTCATTGTGGTTTCCCCACATTGAATTTTTTTCATTTAAGAATATTATTATTCTTAAGTGTAGAATTTTATATTTATATTATTTAATTCTATGTATATATTGAAAGGTTAATAAATTTATAGGTTTCAATATATGTTGTTTTATTTCTTGAAAGCATCTATAAGTTGGAATTTACAAGTGGGAATATTTACTTCTGAGGGGGGTGTGGGGGTGGGTGGTGAATCATAAATAACTAATTTTAACCTTTTCAAAATCTTTTAGCTGAAATCATTCACATGCATCTAATTCATCTAACAAACATGAAACTAGATAACACAAGATCTTTGTAACCCAGAAACTCTCCAAAAATGAGAAGGTAAAAGTGAGGTGGGGATGACACCCACAAAGTATCACTGTAGCAATATGTAACTGTTTAAGGTTACAAAGTTTGACCACTTCTAATGGTCTACCCTGTGAAAGGCCTATCCTGTTAAAGACTTTACACCCTATTAAAAGCAACTTGGTTAAAGGATTTACAAACACTCTCTTGGAATGTTACCCTATTAAAGGATTTAGCACCTTGTTTAAAGACTTACAACATGGCTATTAAACCAACCTATCATCATAGGATTTTCATTCATAATATAATGGATAGAGAGTATTAGAAAGTCTTGACTTGATGACTTGCAATCTTTAATTGTTGATTCCAGATCCTTGTTCTATTCTGTCTATTCTAATCCTTGCTTGATTTGATATGTCTCTTCTTGAAATTCTAATACTCTATTCTTGATCAACTAAAATTTGCAATGTTGTTCTACTCTTTCTAAGTCTTTACACCCCTCCACACTTTTCTAGAATTCTCCCATAAACTCTTACTCATGCACTCACACAATGGGGTTTCATCCTTCTTTTAAAGGCTTCAAAAACTTAGGGTTAGGTATGAATCTACGATCAATATTCATTCTTCTTTTCCTACTCAATTCTTTCACTTTTCCTATTGGTTGCATGTCTTCTCCATTTTTCTTATTATCTACATGCTTATTACATAGGTAATGTAAAAGATTCAATCTTATCTTCAAGATCCTTTGAGATTTATCCTAAGTCAGCTAAAAAAATATGGTTTACATCTAAGTTTGTGAAGGCACAAACTCATATGTTGATTTTGTGTTATTTGACACTTACTAGTTACTGATGCTCAGCAAATATAGGAATTCTGTCTCACTTGGCTCCTATAGTAATTCTATTTTGCTTAGCATCTATACTTTTCTCAGCACCTATAGTGACTTGGCATCACTTATCACTCGGCACCTAAACTTTGATCGGCACCTAAAGTTCACTCGACACTTATTAAATCTTTGGCTCTGCACATATTGTAGCTCGACATCTGTATTATACTCAGCATTAACTAAGAATTGGTTAAGTGTGTTGACACTCAATTGTCAAAACCAATCTGAGACCAACAATCTCCCCCTTTGAGATGAGTGGAAAAAACACTTAACTAAGCATTATAAATCTGATCTCTATGAGTATACTACACATTCTGTTTGGCATATGTACAGAAATTCAAAAAACTTGTTCAAAAATTTTATATACCTCAAAAGCTTGTAACTCCCCCTGAGCTAATGTGTCATTTTGTAACCAAAATACCCTTAAGCTGAATTTGTCTCATCTCCATTATTTTCCTTATCATTCCTTTGCCTTTATTTTTGTGTACCCTATTTCTGGTCTGTTTGTACTCCTCCTTTGTTTTTGGTCCCCCTTTCACATCTTCTTGCAATTTTTGCATCCTTTTGGTTTTATTCCCTTATTTCTCACTAATACATTTGGTACCAAATTGCAACGGTAGTGTCGTTGCAATTTTTTCGTCACAACCTTGTCATCGTTGCAATTGCGATGGTAGACCATCGCAATTGCGATGACGACAAGGTTGTGATGAAAAAACTACAATGACACTGCCATTGCAATTTGGTACCAAATGTATTAGTGTCTTCTTCAAAATTGTGTTAAATGAATATCTCCCCCTTTGGGTATTCTTTATTACCTTCATCAAAGAATGTATTATCTCCCTCATTCTTATTATATGCATAATGTTTATATCTCCCCCTTTTTGGCACTTATGTCAAAGGGTCCTAAGAATGAATAGAATATTTAGCCAAAAATGTATTATTTACCTCCATTATCATCTTCAGAGAAGCATCCCAATTGTCTAAGGCAATTTCCAATGCTTTGTGTTGGATGGTTGTCTTTGCTGCAAGATGTAAAAGGCCTTCTAAGGTAGAAAGATCGGGGTCTTTCTTTAAGACATTTTTTGCATAGGTCATTTCCTTATGTAGTACTTCCAGGTGTGGGGTAATAGCAGATTGTATTTGTATCAATTTGGCCTTAACATTGACCTCACTACTATTAATACAGCTAACTCCTTCTGAGTGTGAAGCGTTGTTGTAAAATACTTCTCACTTTAAGTTGGATCTTTAGGTAGTTGTGTGCTAGATATCTTTAGGTTCTATTCTATGCTCAGTATTCTCTAGCTAGTTCCTTGTGTCAAAAATGATGAGTCACACAATTTGGAGTATAATGAGAATATATTCTCAAGCACTATTTTCACTTTTTCAATCTTTTTAGCCAGTTCAACCTATGATAGTGCTATCTCACTGGATATCTTCTCATTAATTTTCATTTGAAATTTCTTTTCAAACCACTCTAATAATTTGACATTATTATCAAGGTTTTTGTTTTGTACCTAGTCCACTATGTTGGCTAGTTGCTCCATGATGGGCTTTGTTTCATCAGGTACTGGTAAGCTAAATGCATCAAGGAATATGTCTTTGATTTCTACCAATGCTTGCTTTTTTCTAGACTCATTTCTGAGTACCTATTGCTTCTTCATTCTCTCTAGTGCCTCTTGCACTTCATTTATCTATGCTAGGTTCATTGTTTTGTAGTCATAACTAGGTATGACTGTTTCCTCATCAAGTGCAGGGTCTCCATAGTGAAGTACCCTTGCTACCTTGGTGGAGCTTAAGCTTGGTGCTAAGATTTGTAGTGGTACTACATCAGCGCTTGACTGTTTGGTAGGAGTCCTCGTAGTAGGAAAATTTACCAATGTCTGTATTGCCTCTTGCTCTCTTTCCTTGGGGATTTCTCCTCTTCCTAGTCTTCTTCTTTACTACCCTAAGTAATAACAATAATTTTAGGAGGTGCACCTTGGCTTTTTGTTGTAGGAACATCTTGTCCTATCTGCTCCTTTTTCGACTCCTCAATAGTTGTTGTTGCTATTACTGTGGAATCAACCTTAGTAGTTGTACCTTGTGCTTCTTGCTCTTTTGGTTGATCTTCTATAGCTATGGGAGCTTGTAAAGGTGGTTCTTGTGTGTTCACCTTCTCCTTAGTAATATCTGCTATAGCTTTTTGCAATTCTTCCACACTCACCAAAATAGGATTTGTGCATAATTGTGATTGCAATGTGGTTTGGTGAAGGATCTTTTTGAGATCCTTTGCAGTTAGTGGATTGATGTTTTAACTTGAGGTGTCAAGAACATCCCTCATAGTCACAATTTCTATAGATGTAGGATCTATATGTGGAGGACTTGGTGGTGGAAATTGGGTGTCTTGGACACTGTGTTTTGGCTACTACTCCTTAGCTATTGCCTCTTCACCTTGCTATGTCTTCTCCACTATTATCTCTTATTTTTCTTTCTCTCCTTCCTCCTCTTTTTCATTCACCTCTTCCTCTTCATAATTTCTTCCCTCAAAGGGATTTTCCTACCCTTCCTTGATAGTAGTCAATCCATAAATTAATTTCTACATTTGTGTGGATTTCTTTACAACATCCTTTATCTTATTCTATAAAATACTAAAGGCTTTATATTTGGGTGCAAATTTGCTCCCATGTTTCTTAATAGCCTTACTTATTTGAACTTTAGTAAGGTCTAGCATCACATGAGCCAATGTAGACTCCCATATTTCTTTCTCCATATTAAGGTAGTGATGCCATTTATTTTCTTCAATGGAGCTTAGCTCCTTAGGCATAGAATTGTCCATTTCAAGTGGGGTAGTCCTGAGCTTGGCCATCATAGTGTAGATAGACTCTTCCACTATGTTCTATTCTTCTCTTAACAATTTATTGAAATCAATTCCTTTTAATCTAATCAAATCTACATTATCCCTAATGTTATCACAAAATATTCTCCAAATTAGATTTGGTGGAATGCCTTACAAATTTGAATTAATCATTGTCAGATTTTATCTTTTCATCATTTGACTATGGGGGTGCAACATATTTTTTCTTTTCTTTTTTTCTGTAGGCCCTCCTTGCTCTGTGGCTTTTTGCTTCCCCTATTCCTTTTTCTACATGTGTTTTTTCCCTTGTGTCTACTATTTTAGTTGGCTTGGTTGGGCTCAACTTTTTTGCTTTCTTCTTCCCCTTAGGTTGTGCAATAGGCTATTTCTATGTCTTTCTATTCTTTAGCTCTAGCTTTGGTGCTTCCTACTCGACACCTTCTTCTTTTGCATCTTCACTGATACCTTGGGTCAAAGCAAGTGTCTCCTATCCTTGTTCTTCTTCATCATCTTTAGCTTCTTCATCTTCTTCTACTTCTGTTGTGCCCTCACCAAATTTGGCTTTAAGTTTCTTCACAAGTTTGTCCTTCTTCTTTAGTGTGGAAGCAGTCTTCAACTCCATATCCACCTTGGACCTTACCACATCATACATACCAAAATGTGGTGCACTTTTGTCCACTTCCTTAGCTAGTAGTGTAGTTATAGTTGTTGATGCCTCATCTATATTTATTTCATAGCCAAGAGGTCTTAGCTATCTAACTCTTAGTATGGCTACTTTTATATAAGTATAATCAATATCTACAAGGAAGAATACATCATTTATATGCTTTTCTACCAATGGAACTGGTATTCTTAGCCTTTCCTTCATGGTCTTCTTGAAGTCTTCAAAATAGCTAGTCATTAGGGTCCCAAAATTAGCTCCCATTTGTTCTATATACTCATTGACTTGAGCTACTATAGACCTATTTGCTTTCCAGGCAACTTTACCAAAAGATGGAAACTCATTCTGTACATAGAAAAATATGCAAATCATTATTGTACCAAACATGCACTGTGCTCCCTTGGTTCTCCTTATTTTTGCTAAATTTTCACTGATTTGTTGCAAATTGTAGTTTGGCAAGATCATAAGTATGATCCTTTTTCACTAGTTTGTAACCCACATCCACTACAATGCATGGTACACTATTAAGTCTACTAGATTGGTAAAATTTGTGTGCAATAACTCTAACAACAAAGTCAACAAGAGGATCTTGAATAGTGTCTATTATCATCCCTCTCTTGCTCCACTTGGCATTAATGCTCTTTTCAATAGCTTCCTTAGAATCACTTCTAAGGTTTTTTGGCTGACCTTGGGTTGGGTACCCTGTCACTCTATGTACAATTCTCTTTGTAATTTTTACTGGACCATCTTTCAATCATAAAATTCCATCATGTATCCTACTAAGCACTATTCTAATCCATTCAATTTTGAAAATTGTGGGGAATTCTAGGGCACATGTCAAACCCTTCTTCTCAACAATTTGATACTCTTCTTTCAAAACTCCATTTTCACACAATTTCTCATAGGCTTTCCTCATCTCCATATCTTCTTTGGGTCCAATTTTGTAATTGTAACATCTTCTAACATCTTGGACCATAATTACCTTAGGGGGTATTACAGATAGGGTTCTAGTTGGGTCATTTTTATATGCCACTTTAGGGATTGGCCAAAAATCTGGTTGTTTTACTTCGTTTGACACTAATTGAACCTCAAACGGTTCTTTTTCCTATGGTTTCTAAGAGCTAGAAGCCATTTGTGTGATCTAGGGTTTGAACACAAAGAAAATGTGAAATTGCATAACTTGGCACAAATGTAAATACCTTGAATTCGATGAAACTATGTTGAATCACTATTGAAATTGACTTGAATGCTGGATTCTGTACTTTAAAATCATTCTCCACTCTTCTTCATCTTTGCTCTTCATTCACAATGAAGAAAAATGATTCAAAATGCGATAATATACCCTATTCTCATAGCATTTAATGCTTAGTGTGTTTACAATATTCCACTCAGCTTCTTAAGCATTTCTGCGTTACTCGACTTCTATAGAAGTATCCCTCACTCGACTTCCTCTACCAACTTGGTTTAAACCAATCATTGGGCTTCTACTAATTTTGGAAATCAACTTGGCATGTACTAAGATATTACTTGGCATCTGAGGATAGCTTGGCAACACTTATGAAATCTTGAAATTTTAACTTTGCATCTCTGTTCATGTTGATCTCTTCCTTTCAATACTTGCTTATTTAGGAACTGAAGTATGATAAAACTTAGTATATCAGTTCCATATGCCTTCTTGTGCTTAGTTTGATAAACTATGACCACTTGACCTTTCAGGTGAAGTGATCCCTTTATTTGATGTGCTACTCCCATCTTTATTCTTCCATGTCTTATTCATTTCTCCTTTGATGTGTTCAACATCCACCTTTCCTTTTCCTTGGTTGATCTCTGAGTTGGGTGCCTTTGACCTTGTTGGGAAATTCCTACTAATATGACTAGTCTTCAAACAACTAAAACATGTGCTTTGACTTAACCATCTATTGTAGTTTCCACTGAAATGTGTTCTTATACAATTTTCAGGGATGTGTCCATATTCCTGATAGTAATGGAAGCTATACCTAGTGTTGTAGTCCCATTTGTAGTGATGTCCATGGTTATTTCCCCTTGCTACCTGATTAGGTGTCCACATAGGCTTTGATCTACACTCAAAATCTCTATGTCCATACTTCTTGCAATTATAGCAGTGACCTTCAAATCTTGATGTTCTGATAGTCCTAGTCCTACAGTTATGTGCTTGTTGCACTTATGATAATGACTCAAATTATTAGGTTTATCATGCTGATGGGAATTCTTGCTCCTACATACATTAGAGGTATGTCCCTTTTTACAACAAAAATGACAAGTAGTTTTAGTGTTCTTACCTTTGTTACTCCTTTCTTCTATAGTCTTGGATGACTCTCTTTGTTCAATGCTAGTGTATCCTAGTCGTAAAGTATCATTGCTAGCCCTTGATGATTTTAGTAGCTACTCAAAGTACTTAATGGCCTCATTTGGTTTGTTGAAGCTTTTTGCAATCTCCTTTTCTCTTTTCAAGTCATTTTGCAGTTGTTCATTTTTCATCTTTAGTGTAGAGATCTCAATATCTTTGATATTAAATTCATGATGTGCATTCATCATCTAACTTAGGGTGTCTAACTACATGTTTGAAATTCTTGCAAGCTCAATTGACTTTTCTTCTAGTTCGTTGGCAAGGTTTCTCTTGTCTTCTTTAGCATAGCCTTATCTTCAATGGCACTTTTCTTCTGTTCAGTCACTTCACAAAGCATCATGGCTTGTGATTCTTGTTCAATCTTGAGTGTTCTAATTTCTTCTGGTTGGGCTCTATTCTTCTCCATTAGGTTTGCTATTGTTGCATCAAACTCTTTGGAATCTCCATCTGCAAAAAATTTTGAGGTGTCAATCTCCTTGTATTGTGTATCATTCTCAACTATGGCAATCTCTCTTCTTCTCTTTAAGTTTTTTCTTAGTTCCTCCCTCGCTTCTTCCAAAGTGTGTAGAGCAAGTTGTACATCAATTTCCTAATTCTCTATGATCTTGCCATGTTTGTAGACTTCCATTTCTAGATCTTTTCTCCAAACTGTAAGGCTTCTTCTTGTGAGAACTCTACTCTGATACAAATTGCTAGAATTTACAAGTGGGAAGATTTACTTCTTGGGGGTGGGGGGGGGGATGAATCATAAGTAACTAAATTTAACCTTTTCAAAATATTTTAGCTGAAATTATTCACATGCATATAATTCATCTAACAAACATGAAAATAAAGACATGCATGAAAATATATAACATAAGATTTTGGTAACCCAGAAACCCTCCAAAAATGAGAATGTAAAACTAGGGTGAGGATGACACCCACAAAGTATCATTGCAACAATATGTAACTATTTAAGGTTACAAAGTTTGACCACTTCCAATGGTCTATCCTATGAAAGGTCTATCTTGTTAAAGACTTTACACCCTATTAAAAGTGACCTGGTTAAAGGATTTACAAACACTCTCTTGGAATGTTACCATATTAAAGGATTTAGAACCTTTTTTAAAGGCTTACAACATGGCTATTAAACTAACCTATCATCATAGGATTTTGATTCCTAATAAAATGGATAAAGAGTATTAGAAAGTCTTGACCTGATGACTTGCAATCTTCAATTGCTGATTCCATATCCTCGTTCTGCTCTATCTGTTCTGATCCTTACGTGATCTAATATGTCTCTTCTCAAAATTTTGATACTCTGTTCTTGATCAGCTAAATTCTACAATGTTCTACTTTTTCTAAGTCTTTACACCCCTTTGCACTTTGTTAGCATTCTCCCATAAACTCTTACTCATGCACACACACAATGGGGTTTTGTCCTTTTAAAGGCTTTAAAGACTTAGGGTTAGGTATGAATCTACGATCAATATTCATTCTTCTTTTCTCACTCAATTCTTTCACTTTTCCTATTGGTTGCATGTCTTCTCCATTTTTCTTATTGGTTGCATGCTAATTACATAGTTAATGTAAAAGATTCGATCTTATCTTCAAGATTCTTCAAGATTCATCTTGAGTCAACTCAAAAAAATGGTTTACATCTGAGTTTGTGAAGACACAAACTCATATGCCGATTCTGTGTTACTTGGCACTTACTAGTTGCTAATGCTCGATACATATAGGAATTCTGTCTCACTTGGCTCCTATAGTAATTCTATTTCGCTTGGCACCTAGAGTGACTCAGCATCACTAATCACTCAGTACTTGAACTTTTCTTAGCACCTGAAGTTCACTTGAAACCTATTGAATCTCTGGCTCAATACATATTGTAGATCAACATCTGTATTATACTTAGCATCAACTAAGAATTGGTTAAATGTGTTGACACTCAATTGTCAAAACCAATCTGAGACCAACAATCTCCCCCTTTGACATGAGTGGAAAAAACACTTAACTAAGCTTTATGAATCTAATCTGTCTATGAGTATACTACACATTTTGTTTGGCATATGTACAAAACTTCAAAAAACTTGTTCAAAAATTATGTATACCTCAAAAGCTTGTAACTCCCTTGAATTGATGTGCCATTTTGTAACCAAAATACCCTTAAGCTGAATTTGTCTCATGTTGGTTCTATTATCTACCTTATCATTCCTTTGCCTTTGTTTTTGTGTACCCTATTTCTTATCAGTTTCTACTACCCCTTTTTTTCTGATCTCCCTTTCACATCTTCTTGCAATTTTTTCATCCTTTTGTTTTTGTTCCCTTATTTCTTCTTCAAAATTGTGTTACATCAATATCTCCCCCTTTGGGTATTCTTTATTATCTCCATCAAAGAATGCATTATCTCCCCCTTTTGACACTTATGTTAAAGGGTCCTAAGAATGAATAGAATGTTTAGCCAAAAATGTATTATTTACCTCCATTATCATCTTCAGAGAAGCATCCCAATTGTCTAAGGAAATTTATAGTGCTTTGTGCTGGATGGTTGTCTCTACTGCAAGATGTACAAGGCCTTCTAAGGTAGAAAGATTGGGGTCTTTCTTTAAGACATTTTTTGCAAAGATCATTTCCTTATGTAGTACTTCCAGGTGTGGGGTAATAGTAGATTGTATTTGTATCAATTTGGCCTTAACATTGGCATCTTTTGATGTTAATACGCTAACTCCTTCTGAGTGTGAAGAATTTTTGCAAAATGCTTCTCACTTTGAGCTGGATCTTTAGGTAGCTATGTGCTAGATATCTTAAGGTTCTATTCCAAGCTCAGTATTCTTTGGCTAGTTTCTTGTGTGAAAAATGATGAGTCACATAATTTGGAGTACAATGAGAATATATTCTCAAGTATTCTTTTCACTTTTTCCACCTTTTTAGCCATTTCAACTAGATATCTTCTCATTAACTTTCATTTGAAATTTATTTTTAGACCACTCTAATAATTTGACATTAGTATCAAGGTCTTTGTTTTGTACCTAGTCCACTATGTTGGACAGTCGCTCCATGATGGCCTTTGTTTCATCAGGTACTAGCAAGCTAAATGCATCAAGGAATATGTCTGTGATTTCTACCAATGCTTGCTTTTGTCTATACTCATTTCTGAGTATCTCCTTCTTCTTCTTTCTCTCCAATGCCTCTTACACTTCATTTATCTGTGCCAAGTTCATTTTTTTGTAGTCATAACTAGGTATGACTATTTACTCATCAAGTGTAGGGTCTCCATAGTGAAGTACCCTTGCTACCTTGGTGGAGCTTGAGCCTAGTGTTAAGATTTGTAGCAGTACTGCATCAATGGTTGAGTGTTTGGTAGGAGTCCCCATAGTAGGAAAATCTACCAATGTCTATATTGCCAAATGGAGAAAAGAGTAAAGATTTCCTTAGAGCAAGAGAAAGAAGGAGAAGAAGAAGATGCCCCTGAGTAGAAGGTGGTTAACTTGCCTACAAACCAAAGATACTTCATAGAATCCCTTGAAAGAGTTGGCAAGAAGGATACCAAAGGTGACCTACCCATATTTTTTGGAAAGATGGTTGTTGATGTTGTTATGGATTAGATAGAAGCCTTGAAAAACCCCTTTGAATGTGAAAATGTAGCAGAAAAAGATAAGGTAAAGATTGCCAAGTCAAAGTTGAAGGGAGCAACCCTCACTTGGTGGAATTTCACCCAAGGAGAAAGGTTCAAAGAAGGTAAGAAAATGATAAATTCATGGGGTAGGTTGAGTGCCAAGGCAAGACAAACTTACCTACCTAAGGATTATGAAATCCAACTACATAGAAGGAGACAAATTTTTATAGAAGAGGAAGCTAGAATAAATGAAGAGATAGAAGAGAAAATAAGATTCCTAAAGAGGGAACTTAAAAAGGGCAAGAAAATTTAGAGAGACTAAAAGAAGAGTTGAATAAAAATATGGAAAAAGAAAATAGTGATCTAGAGAAACAATCCATTGAGATTACAGAAGCTTGTGAAGATGGAATAGAGAACTTGGTTACCAATGAAGAGAAGACTTGTTCATTGGAAGGACAAGATGAACAAATCGATGCTGATATAAAAAGTTTGCAGCAAATAGTTATTGATGAACCTTATGATTAAAAGGTTCTTGAAGATAGGAAAGAGTTTGAAGTGGTAATTGTTGATGAGCCTTGTGATGAAAAGATTTATAAAGATGGAAAAGAGATGGATGTGATGGTTCTTGATGTAACCAAGAGATGGCATTTGAAGTTAAGAAAGAAGGTGGAATGGCCTACCAACAGGTCAATAATTGCAACAAGGAAGAAGACTCATGATGTAGTCGAGAGAATAGAGAAGGCTCAAATAGTGATGAATTTGTCTCAAAGCATGGAGATATTGCATCATCAAAACATTGTAAAAAAGGATGCAAAGGTTCCTAGAGTGAACCAAATTGATGAATTGATATTTGATGAGGTCCTATTTAATTTTTCTAATCCCTTTATTGCATGTTTTTAGGAGTTCTACTTGAATTCTTATGTGGAAGAGGTTTATGAAAATATGAAAGTTGACTTGGGTACTTGGCAAGAGTACAAATAGCACATACCAAGGAATTGAAAGACAATAAAGAGGAAGGACAATCCAAGGGACTTGGAGTCTATTTTCCCTGAGTGTATGGTGTAGGAGAACCTACATAGATTTTTTTGTCCATCATGCATTAGGTTTTTTCTGAGTTTTAGTAATTGTCGAGTTGCAGCAATTATTGAGCACTAGTAATTTTGTAGTTTAAGTTGAGTTCAAGTTATTCCACATAATGTTAACACTCGAGTTTTCATGTTATCACATCTCACCTTTATGTGTTGAGTTACCTAGTATATGTTGAGTGACTCTTCATGTGCTAAGTTACCTAGTGTATGTTGAGTGACTTTTCATGAGTCGAATTATCCTATTGATGTTGAGCATCAGTATTTTGGATGTGATTTCTGCATTTTTTGTGTGAGCCAACTTGTTGGATTTATTTCAATTACGTCATTTATGATAAGATCTTTTCTTGGGATGTGTCCAGGCCATTGTGGGGTTAGTTTTCCTATTCTATAATGATCCAGAACATTTTGTAAGCCATTGTGGCAAGAGATCTCTTTGGGTTGGGTTTCCTATTATGTAATAATCTAGAATGTTCTATAGGCCATCTTAGCAAGTATAAATAGAGTCTTTGGGCTTAGAGCTAGGCAAGTTTTAGAGATGATTCAAGAATAGAACTCGAGAGTGCAAATTTGAAGCTAGATCTTAGATCTTGAATGTATTTTGTATCTGGTCGTAACCCAAAAGGCCTTACAACTGGGCATGTATTCTAAAAACTTGATGAATCAATAGAAGATGGTTAAGTCAAACTACAAGTTTTAGCTACTTAAAGACTGGTCACATCAATAAACATTCTCCAACTAGGTCAAAGGCACCAAGTTGTGAAATTGACAAAGGAAAAGGCAAGATGGATGTTGAACACATCAAAGAAGAGATGAACAAGACATGGAAAAAGAAAGATGTTTGTAGCACATCAAATGGAGTAGGGATCACTTCACCTAATAGGTTAAGTGGTCACACCTCATCAAACTAAGCAAACAAGAGGTATGTGGGACTGATATTCAAATGTTATATCATACATCAGTTCTAAAGGAGATAGTACTGAAAAGACTACATTAGCATGAGTAAAGATGCAAGATGTTATTGAAAATTCAAGTTTAAACTTTAAGTCTTTCATGTTATTTCCAAGCATGAAATGTTTCCTATGTATGCCAAGTGAATGCTAGTTGATGCCAAGCTACCAGACTAGCCAAGTTAATGCCGAAGTCATAATAGCTATTGAGTGATGAAAATATCAATAGATGATGAGTGAATCTAAAAATAGTTGATGCCAAGCTTACAACTACGTAAGCATTAAGCATTAAATGCAAGGTTTTCAAAGGATATTTGATCAATTTTTACTCATTATTCATCATTTCAAATTTGAGCAAGAGCAAGTGAAGCAAAAGGAAATTCAAAAACCCATTCAAAGCATTTGTAGAGAATTTGACAGTGACCTAACACTAGTTCTCCAAATTTCACAAGGTATTTATCACAAGTGGAGTTACGTAGTTTTATTTTACAAAAAATCCTAGTTTGATAGAATGGCATCTAGCTCAAAAAATGTAGAAGGAAAAGAGGTTTTGGATGTTCAACTTGTTAGTAACAAAGTAAAATAGCTAATATTCAAGGTCATTCCTGACATAGCCAACAAAGAAGATCCTTCTAGCGCATTATCCATGATCCCACCAAATGTTATTACAGTACAAGATGTTAGGAAATGTGATAATTGCAAAATAGGAGGAATAGGAGACATAGAAATTAGAGAATCATATAATAGGTTATGTAAAAATGATGTTATAAGGGAGAATACAAAATTGTTGAGAAGAAGAATTTAATGCATGCCCTAGATTTTCCCAACATATTTAAAATTGAATGGATTAAAATTGTGTTGAGCCGAATACATGATGGATCTTTATGGCTAGAGGATGGACCCATTAAGATTACCAAAAGAATAATTCATAGGGTTATTGGTTACCTAATCATAGATCAGCCCAAGACTCTGATGAATGATTCTAAGGAAGTAATAGAGAAAAATACTCGAGCAAAATGAAATAAAAGAGGCATGGCAATACATACTATTATTGATCCATTATTGAACTCTATTGCTAGGGTAATCTCTCACAAATTCTATCAATATAGAAAATTGAATAGTGCACCCTTTATTGATGTGGATGTTGGGTACAAGATTGTGAAGAAAGATGATACTTATGATCTAACTAAGCTTCAACTACAACAATTGATGGAAAATCTTGGAGCAATCAAAAAAACCAAGAGTGCTCAATGTAAATTTGGTTCAATCATTGTTTGTATATTATTTAATGTGAAGAATACATTTCCCTCTTTTGATACTATAGGATGGAAAACAAACAAGTCAATTTTAGTGCAGATAAATGAGTTCATTGAACAGATGGGAGAAAACTTTGAAACATTGATGACAAGTTATTTTGAAGATTTTAAGAAATCAATGAAGCAGAGACTTGAGATACATATTTTTCTTAGTTGAAAAAATACTATAATGACATATGTTTTATTATTGACATTGATTATGTATATGTGCAAGCTACCACACCAAGGGGTAGACAGCTAAGACCCTTACGATATGAGATATTTGATGAAGCTTCAGTGGCCATCACAACACTCCTAGCAAAAGAAGTTGACAAAAGTGCAAAGATCTTTGGAAACTATGATGTGATGAAATCAAAGGTTGAAATGGAATTGAAGACATCATCTACACTCAAGAAGAAGGATAGGTTAGTAAAGAAGCTTAAAGCTAAATTTGGTGAAGGTGCAGACAAAGAAGAAGTGGAAGAAGATGAAGAGGATGAAAAGGAAGAACAAGAACAAATTCAAGAACCTCTTGCATTGAATCAATGCATGGGAGAGGACAAGGAAGAAGAGGAAATAGAAGGTGTTGAGGGAGAAAAAGTTGAGGAAGCACCTACACATGTCAAGCCAAAGAAGAGAAAGGCTAAGGCACAACTAGTGGCTAAGGCAAAGAAAATTGTAAAACCAAGCCCAATCAAGCCAGCAACACCTACCATCAGAGCAACCACACAAGTTACAACATAGAAGGCCAAGGAGAAAACCAAGCAAACTAAGAAAGGTGGCCAAGTGAAAAAGAAATAAAGAAGAAAATATATTGCATGGCCTAACTCAGATGAAGAAAGGACTGAAATAGATGATATAAGCCAATTCAATGTGGTAAGTGACAAACCACTTTTTGATCTTGAAAATTTGTGTGAAAATATCAAGAATAATGAAAATTTATCTAGTTTTAAAAATATTGATTTTGATAAAGTTGAAAGAGAAGAGAAAAATCAAGTGGAAGAGGCATTATATGCTATGATGTCTAAATTAAAAAATACTCCACTATAATTTTCCAACACTATACCAAAAGGTTTATATGATATTGTTGATAAAAAAATGGCATTACTATTTAAATTTGGAAAAATAGATTAGAGAATCAACGTTATCCCAAGTAATGCCAGAGATAAAAAAAGGGTAGATTGCTAAGGAAAACGAGAAATATGGAGGAAGATTCACACCAAAATATAAAGCCTTTAGCATTCTTCAAAACAATATTGAAGATGTGGTCAAAAAGTCAACACAAATGTGGAAACTTATTTATGGGCTGACCACTATGAAACAAGGAGAAGAAGACCCCTTTGAAGGTAAGAATGATGATGAAAAGGAAGATGAAAAAGAAGAATAAAATATAGTTGAGGAGGAAATTGAAAGGAAAGATGATGACACCACAACAACTGAATAGTAGCAAGATGAATAGAGTGTGCAAGAGACACAAATGTTGAGTACCAGTCCCCCTCATGACACAAATGTAACTATAGAAACCATCACTATCAAAGATGTTTCTAATGCATTAGCTCATAACATCAATCCATTGTCTATAGATGATTTAAAAAATATTCTAGACCAATCTACACTACAAGCCAAGCTATGCAATAATCCAAGTTTGATTAGTGTAGAAGAACTCCAAAAAGCAGTAACTGAGGTCACAAGGAAAAAGGTGAAAACACATGAACCCCTTCTTTCATCCCTTAAATTACTCAAGTACAAACTTTGACTCAATCAATAGTAGATACATCTACTAAGGTTGATAGATTTGTTAAAGTGGACACAATTGAGTAAAGGCAAACTATAGAAGAAACAAGAACAACAATAGAGCAAATAGGACAAATAGATTCTTTTGTACCTAAAGTACAAAGACTAGATGCTAGTCAAGTCATTGTGATAAACAAGATAAAATCTAAAGAAGATGAGCAAACACCTAAGATAAAGGAGTAGGAAGCCATCTAGGCATTGGTAACCCTACAAACATCTAGCACTTCTCCTACTAAAGTTCTTTAGAAGATAAGCATTGAAGCTATACCATTGCAAATCTCAGTGCTAGACTCAAGCTCTTCAAAACTTGAAAAGGTCATTCACTATGGAGATATCACTCTTGATGAAGAGATAGTTATACCTAAATTTGACTATGACACAATGACAGTAGAGAAAATAGGCATATTGCAACAAGCCTTAGAAAAGAAGAACCATCAAGAATTGCTTAGGAGAGAATATAGGCAGAAGAAAGCTCTTCAAGACATTAAATACATCTTCTTAGATGCATTCAGCCTACCAACTCTTGAAGAAAACAAGCCACTACTTGAACAACTATTAGATATAGTGGAAAAGGTTAGTAATGAAGACCTTGATACTACTACAAAACTTTTTGAATGGTCTAAGAGAAAGTTTCAAGGAAAAGGGAATGAAAAGATAGCTGGTGAGATAGCACTAACTCAAGTTGCATTGGAAACTAAGATTGAAGAGGTGAAGAAGGTACTTGAGAATATATTCTCATTGTACACCAAATTGTGTGACCCTACACTATTTACCCAAGAGACCAAACATTTTATTCTGAGCCTAGAGAGTAACATAAATATATCAAGTAATCAACTATCTCAAAACCTAGCTCAGAGTGAGAAGCATTTTCACACATTGATTCAAACACAAAGTCAATCAGTTGTGTTAATAGTAGAAGAGGCTAACATAAAAGCCAAATTGACAAGTATACAGGCATCACTCACCCCACACAAGGAAATACTGCACAAGGAACTAGGTTATTCAGAGACTCTACTAAAAAAAGATCCCAATCTTTTTACCTTAGATGGCCTAGTACACCTTGTTGTTGAGCTTGCAATCCAACTCAAGTCATTGGATGTTGCATGTGACAACTAGGATGCAACTCTTAAAATTTTAATGTAAGTCCATAAATCATTTTTGGACAAACACACTATACATGTATAACCCATATGACATAAGTGTCAAAAAAGGGGGAGAAATATCCAAGGGGGAGAAATAAACCATTGGGGAGAGATAAACCAAGGAAAGCTAAAACAACAAGTAGATAATAAAAGAAAGGAAGAGATATGGTATGAGAAACCATGTAAGCACCCCACTAATATACATTTTTGAGATTCATTTTTTGGAAAGAAAAGGCAGTAAAAAGATACAGATATTAGCTATGATAGAGTGTATCAAATGAAAGTGATAGAGCATATTAGATAAAAGAGTATTACATACAACAAATTGAAGTTAGAGAGGAGCACATATTTTTTATACAAAATAGACACATTAACTCAAGGGGAGTTATCAATTTTGAGGTATATATGTTATTGCAAAATTTTGAATTTTTTTGAAGTTTTGTATATAAGCCGACTCATGGATATGTTATGCTCGAGGAGACTAAGATTGATTATGTATATTTAGGTATTTTTGAAATTCATGTTAAAGGGAGAGATTATTGATCACAGATATTTTTTAGCGAGTATCAACACACTTAATCCATTTACTTAGTTCATGTTGAACTAGTAATACATGCCAAGCACAACATGTAAATATTAGACCATGTTGAGTTGCAATGAGTGTCAAGTCACTCATGTGCCAAGTCACTTAGGTGCTGAGTAGCTAGACCATGTTGAGTAATTCAAGTGTTGAGTAAATAGTGGATGTTGAGTTATGTAGGTTCCAAGTTAGAAGTAGAAATACAATGCATGCCGAGCATCAGTAACTTGTATGTTGAGTGACATAGTTTTGACATATTTGTTTGTAATTGCACAAACAACTATATAAACTATTTCTAAGTCAACTTAAGGATAGATTTCAATATTTTGGAGATAAGGAAAAATCTATATTTGAATTCCCTATGCAATTTCATGCAACCAATTAGAAAATAGGAAGGTTTAAGTGGCAAAATGGATGAATCTCAGCCATAGATTCATAACTAACCCTAAGCCACCAGAGTCTTCTTAAGGAGGATGAAGCCCTAAAATTTTTAATAGCATTACAAGGGGTGAATGATCAAAATAGAGAAGCAACCAAGATAGTTTGTAGAACATTCAAGGTGACTTAGTAGCAAGAGTGAATTGTAGAATTAGTTAGAGAAGAACTGAGGATAGAGAAGGATACAACATTGATATATCAAATCATGAAGGATCAATCATAGATTGTGTAGAGGTGATCTATTATCAGGTAAGCAAGTTCCAATCATAGGATCTATGGTGATATATTCTAATAGGTGATTTTAGTTAAATCTCTTAATAGAGTAATCCTAACAGGTTGTATTAAATCCTTTAACAAGGTGCTTGCTGAATTGTAAGTTAAAGTACTCTAACTAGGCACACTTCTAATAGGGTGTTGAAATCCTTTGACAAGGTGGGACTTAACAGTCTTTGTAATCCTTTAACAAGGTAGGCCTTTCATAGGGTAGACCATGATTCATGGTTAAACCATTGGAACCTTGATTGGCTACATTTTATTGTTGTACTAGTGAAGATTTTTGGGTGTCATTCCCACCCCAATTTTACCTTCTCACTTGGAGGGTTTTTGGGTAATCACATCTAGTGTTATGTGTGTGTTTGATTACATGCTTACATGATTGATGCATTATTTTAGTTTACATATTGAATGTATGTGATGTATGAATGGTGAAAGTTTCATGGGTTGAAGTTTAAACTCCTGATTCACGCCCCCCCCCCCCCCCCCCCCCCCAAGAAGTTCACCTTTCCTACTTGTAATTCCAAAAGCATCCATGTTGGGAAGTAGCATGCCCTAAATATTTGCTAATGTTTCCCTTATCCTAGATTCTTCCCTCAACAATTATGCTTGTCGATCTGTTAGATATATGATTTTCACAAAATGTGCAAAACCATTGCTAAGATCAAGTGACAACTAATGTGAACTTGCCTTTATGTCAACATCTATTTTAGATAACTTATCCTTTATTTCCTTAGTAAAATTTGATGTGCCACTCAACTTCACAAATAAAGTAACAATATTATTTGTGTAATTTTTATAAGAAACAAGAATGGTGGACAATTCCACTTGATCAATGGCTATTTTCTGAGCCACTTTCTCTAAAACTTTATTTTCAAATTTCCTTTCTACCCTTTGCAGATGATTTTCTTGCCCACTCAATTCCTCATTAAACTTATGAACTACTTCAAGAAGATGATCCAAATTTGGTTTCTTTTCATTAACCTCAATATTTAGTGCATCAACAAATATTCCCTTAATATCTTCAAGAACTTGTTTTTCCTTTTTCTTCTCTTCTCTAAGCTTTTGTTGCCTAGCCCTTCTCTTCTATAGCTCACCCAGGGTATCCATTTGATTAGGGGCTCGATTGGAGAGATCCCAATCTAGTATTAGAATATCTTCCTCTAGATAAATTTCACCATTGGAGGCTTCTACCTCTTTACCCTTTTCTTTATGTATAGTAAAAGGAATAATTTCCTTTCCTTTTCTCAAGACTTTAGTGCTTGGTTGAGACTTAACCTCAACTATCATTACACTGTTAAACTAGAAAAAATAGTATGAATAATATAAATTATAGGATAAACAATACTAATAGTAGGAATAATTATAGTACCTTGTTGAGACTTAGTTTGTCCTATCATTGAGATGATTGGAGCCTGCTTCTTGGTAGATGAAGTGATGGAAACAACACTCAACATTGCACCTGGTAGAGTTTCTTCAATAGTCAATTGGATGTTTGGTAAAATAATGTTTACCTAAACCAACTCAGTAGTAGCCTTCTTTGAGCTAGGTTGCACTAAGGCTTTTCTTGAAGAAAGTGGGAGAGACACCATTACCTCTACTAATATCTTCTCATGATCTAAGACTCGAATACTCTAAATTTTAGGAAGATCTCCACTTTTTTCTTGATCCACTTCATCCTCTTCATCATCTCCTTCTAAATTCTTTATCTCCTCATCTTCTATCTCAATATCCTCTTTCTCCTCATCATCCTTATCATTTATTTGAACAACCTCTTCAATAGGATTGTGTAATCCATAGATGTTCTTCTATGCAATTGTGTTTGACTTCACAACTGATTCAATATCTTTTAACACAATCAAGAATGCATTGAACTTAGGGGTTAGTTTTTCTTCATTCTTCTTCAATGATTCCTTCACTTCCTTCTCAGAAATATTTGTCATAAGTTGTCTCAAGGTGTGTTCACTAATGTCCCTAACAACATTTAATTCATTATCCTAATGACGTGTAACAACCTTCAGTAGGATATCAAGAACTTGTTTTGTCAATTCCTCTAGGGAGTACTTCCAGTTATCCATTTTAGCCACTAAGGCTTCCTCAACTAGTTTATTCTCTTCCTTAGTTTTTGTTTCATACTTCAAAAACTTTAAATCAAACATACCTCCATCATCTTGTATTCTTTTTAACCTTTTTTCAAAGGTGAGGGTTGATCTTTTGAATGTCACTTGCTAATCTTCTTCATCATCATTAGCACCCAATTTGAGATTTTTCATAGATTTTATAGGTCACCTAGTGAATACAATAGGGGAGGAATTTTTTTGGCCTTTTTATTATATTCTTTCCTTTCTTCTTAGGAGGCTCTTCTTCTTCAAGTTATTCTTCTTCTGCATGCTTCTCTTCTCCTTCCTTTTCTTCAACATCATATTCCTTGCCTTCTATTATTAGAAGAGGAGAGCTAGATGATTTGTTTTCCTTTATAATTTTCTCCACTTTATTTATTCCTCTTTTCAAAGCCTAAGGAAGCTTGATTTCTAAGAAATCCTAACCTTGGCTTCTTTATAGGTACCAAAATATGGTGCCTTGGGCTCCACTAGCTCATTTATAAGAGCTTCAATTATATCTTTTGTATCATCAATGTTTAACTCATATCCAAGAGGTGTCACCCATGCCATCCTTGGCCTTACTACCTATATATGTACTTTATCACCATCCACAAGGAAACATATATCTTGCTCATAGTCTTCAACTAGATTCTTGGGAATTATGTATCTACTCTACATTTTCTCCTTAAAAGTCTCAAAGTATGTATCCATTATGCCTTCAAAATTCTCTCACATTTCTTCTATGAACTCATTGATCTAATATACAATGGGTGTATCCTTCTTCCATGCCATATTACCTTTGGAAGGGAAAAACTTTTGAACATAAAAGAATAAGAAGGTCAAAAGAGATCCAAACTTACAAGGATTTGTCTTTGATAACTAGAAGCTCTCCATATTTTTTCTAAGTTGATTGAGTTGCAACTTGGCAAGGTTGAAAGGTAAATCATTCTTCACAACTTTATATGCTAGGTCAAAAACTTCGCACTAAATGATATTCAGATGGCTCAAGCTATAGATCTTCTGAGAAATCACATGTATGCCAAATTTGATCTCCATGTCTACAACTCCTTTCAATTGCATGCATCTACCATCCCATTCAGAAATAAATTTCTTCACAAGTTCAACCCTATCTAGGTTTTTAGTAGTTTTTTCTTTCTTTAGCATAGGTAACCCTATGATTCTCTGAATCATCTTCTTAGTGACCTAAATGTGTTGATCCAGCCATAAATGTATGTTTTGAACTCGGCTTAGAATAAACTTAATCCACTTCCCTTGGAAATATCTTGGCATGTGTAGGATATGCATCAAACCCTTCATTTCCAAATGCTTGTGCTTGGATTTCAAACTCCCATCTACACAAAACTTGTTATATGCCTGGTTCAAATCTAGGGTTTCTAATTCTTGGATAGAACAGTGATAAAATGACTGAATATCATGAATTAGAAGTGCCTTAGGAGGAATTTATAATTGAGTTCCAATTGGGTCAAGCTCC
The DNA here is from genome assembly GCA_028749045.1 of Cupressus sempervirens. Taxonomy (NCBI): domain Eukaryota; kingdom Viridiplantae; phylum Streptophyta; class Pinopsida; order Cupressales; family Cupressaceae; genus Cupressus; species Cupressus sempervirens. The sequence continues at coordinate 43,562,862 of CM053792.1, read as the reverse complement.
TCTATAATTGTTGGACTGAATTTGAATGTTGGGGCTTTGAAATTGACACCTTAGACCAACATTTTTGAACCTTTCTTTACCTTGCTGCTAGAAGATGCCATTACACTCAATGATGCTTCAAACATAGGAATAAAATTTAACAAATCTACTTTGAATCACTCGGGGGCTCAAAGATACTCTTTACTCTTTTCTCTAAAAATTTGTGGTGAAATAATAACCTTCAATTTCTTCCTTTTAAAGAAATTCAATCTTAAAATCACCATTAATGCAACATACAATATTTAGCTTAGTGACAAGTTGTCCAACTTGGCAGATACATTCAACTCAGTAAAGTCTCCAACTTAGTAGGGTTTTCAACTTGGCAGAATCTTCAACTTGACAAGGTCTTCAACTCAGTAATATCTCTGATCTCACCATCTACATGCAAGCTCGGCTAAGTCTTGCAACCTAACCTTTCTTAGTAAGGTCTAAGACATCACTTGAAATGCTTTTTCAACTTGGCAATCCCAATGCATCCAAAATGATGATTTGGATCTTTTTCTTGCTGATTGGAGCTGATATGAGATATCTCCTTTTGAATCATAGTTCTAGTAATCTCTATGACTAACTAGTTTGAAATGGTTGAGTCACCCAACTCATTGACTTGGGTGTCAACAATTTGAGGACTTTGACTTGCATCCTCAGGAGATTTCCTTATCCATTATTGCCTCATTTGATTTTTGATATTGTCAACCTTTTCTTTCTTTTCATTTCAACTCTTCCTCAGTTCATATAGTTCTTGGTAAGATGTCCAAGTTTTGTACATACAAAACATCTCTTTGTAGGGTCTTTCTTCCTCATGTGATGTTTTATCACAATTTTCTCCAATGTGCCTATACTCATCACAATAGTGACATCTACACCATGTGTAATCCCATCCAAATATAGCTTCGACAATTTTTTCTGTTGGATTCCATTTCTTGGTCTTGCATTCTGAGGATTTGCATCCTTGTTTGTTGCAATTGAAACACTTTCCTTCAAACTTGGTTTTCTCTTTGCATTCACTTGCTATATTTCCTAGTTTGTTTCAATTGTAACACTTTCCATTAAAATTTTATTTACCATTTCTCTAACACTTGTTTGATGTATGTCCTATCTTACCACAATGATTAGAAGTAGGTCTTTTATTCTTTTGAGCTCCTTGCTGAGATGATTCGCCTTCTTCTATGTATCCTAATCCTTCTCTACCTTTGTGTCTAAATTTAATTTTCTTATCCATTTTATTCATGCTTTCTTTAGATTTCATCATCCTCTCATTGGTTTGCTTCTCTATGTTGAAGTCATTCTATGATCTTTTATTCTTTGTCCTCAAGTTGATAAGGTCTTGATTTTCATCATTGAGTTGATGAATTAGATATGCTTGCTGAAGAGATAGTTGATGAATTGCATTGTCCTTTTCTTCTATCTTTTTAGTTAGCAATATTTTCTCTTCTTTGGATTTTTTTTTATTCCATGTTTCATAAATTCTAATTGATTGAATTTCTTTTTCTCTTTCATCTTTCTAACTTCTTCATAAAGAGTAAGATTTTTTTTCAATAAGATCTTTAATTGCTACATGAGCTTCATTTGAACTTCTATCTTAACAAATGTCTTCAATTATTTCTTCAATGTAGAGATTGTCATTCATCTATGTTGCAAGGTCTTTTCTTCTTTTCAAGGATTGGGAGAGATGCTCATTCATTGTATTAAATTGTTCCATGGCCAATTATAGATCCAAATTTTCATTTTCAATAGATTTCTCCAATCTATATACTTCCATTGCCTTTGATCTTTTCGCAAGCTACTAAAATTATGATTTGAGAACTAATACTCTAATACCAATTATTGGAAATGTATTATAGACTAGGTGACTGAGAGGGGGAGGGGTGAATTAGGAACCAATAAAACTTGTACTTTAATTCACCAATCAAACCTTCACAATATAATTTGATCTAGTTGGATTCATAAAAGACTAAATGCAATAAAACATTCATAACACTTGAGACAATATTTGGTAACCCAAAACCTTCCAAATAGAAAGTAAAACTAGGGTGGGGATGATACCCACAAGCTTCATTACTATAGTATAAAGTTTTCCTATTAAAGCTTACGATTTATCATTCTAGTGACATGCCCTATTAGGAGAAATAAGAACTATTAGATCCACCTTGTGAAAGGATTTACAACATACAATGAGGTATGCACTTAGTTAGGAGATTTAGAAAAGCTATTAAATCCACCTTGTTAGAGGATTTGACTGATGCAATTGTTAGGATAAATCAATGGCAAATCTCTAAACTACAACTTGGTTTGTTGAATGTGATTCCTTTGAAATACAATGATCACCTTGCTATGATAAATAAGAATATACTTTTCCTTATATTTTTTATAGCCTTCTTAATTTTCATGCATAATTCTTCTTGATTAATTCACTTTGATACATTGGATATGATGAGATGTATTATATATATACCAATCCAATAAATTACCTTCTAGAGTTAGCTACAACACCTAATTCAAACAATCTTCACTAAGTCAGCTTACTATTGTAACTTGGGTTATGAAGACCACTCAAGTGATATTTTGACACTCAAAAACACTATCAACTTGACAAACTATTACATTCATTTGACACTAATTCTCAGTCCATATTGATCACTCTAGAGTAGTAGGGACTCAATTAGAATTGGGTGAATCAATGAATATTGAAGAACATGGTAGATACTAAAGAGATTGGTTGACACTAGAGCTTGGTCAGTATTGTCTTCCTTAAGCTTGGTTAACACACTGTAGCTCAGTAGACATTGATAAACTCAGTAGACAATACAAAGATCGGTTAACACTAAAACCTTCATTGATTACATTGATGAGCTCGGTAGACTTTATGAAGCTTGCTAACAACTGATATTTGCTTTTGGAGCTCAATAGAGTTTGCTAAGCTTACTTTACACTACATACTGCCTGTGATGCTCGGTAGCAACTATGAACAACTAACTAATTGTTAGTTAGTAATTGACAAATGATTTGACCTTAATGTCAATAATCCATTATTCTTGAATACACATCATTGTAAGGAGTTGCTTCTAGGATCTAAAAAATGAGAGAAATAAAGGCTCAAGGCTGAGAAGTATATTTATAAAGTTTTTGTGTGGCATAGGTTTAATGCATTCCTTCTTCAAAAATTTACACATTGAATACAATAATTCCTCAAAGGAACATAAATCAAAGTCAAGGAAATTATCCCATGGTTCTTCTCTATCAAGATAATAAAGGAATCCTAAATGAATGAATGGATGGAAAGTATCAACGAGGGAAGAAGTTGCTATAACACAATTGATCAAAATTTAATGATTTTAAGTTTCCCTTCCATTCTCCAAAAATGGCATGGGTTGAATCTATTACCTAGGTTGAATAATTTTCTCTTGCTTGAAGACAACATGGAAAAACCCTCCCACACTTGCACTTGTAATCTATTAGATACAAATTGAAATGTTTACTTTTATTTTTTTGTTTATATCCTGACAACATCAAAATTTTAAATTAAAGTTAAATGCTATTGAAATTTCAATAAAAATCTTCAAGGTCATAGAAATTTTGATGAAAAAACTTAATTTTGGTCAAAATTTCAACCTTATTGGGATCATATTTTTATTTTAAAAAAGTGAAATTGACAAGCCAAATTGGCCTATTGTCAAAAAGTTCAGTAAAAAATGGAGGACTAATGTACTAGTGATTGATTCTCATGATCATAGGATTTTAGCTAAGCTAATTTCTCATACCTTTCATGAAAAATATTTGCAATGGTATTTCTCTTTGACACCTTATTCTATTAATTCCTTTCATAAAATTTAATATTCCTTTATCCAATTATTTTAGACCCACATTGGTCTTTCAATATCTTTGAGTAATTTGATGCATTGTAAACAACATTCTAAGGAAAAGTGATTGATTTTATTGGTATATTTAAGCATTTGCATGGTCAAAGTTCTTAACATGTGCCTAATATTGATATTCAACATATATTTATTTCAAATTTACAAAAAGACATTAGAGATAAGATTATCTTACTAAGTTTACTTTTTTTCATAACTTTGTGCAATGCTTCATTGTTATCTATTACAAGTGAGTGAATTTGACAGCATCATTCCAATGAATCATGTACTCATTAATAAGAGTGATGTTGCACCTAATCATAAAACATTTTAGAAGCTTAACAACTATGTAAATATTAAGAAAGTCATAGAAACAATAGATGAACAAGTAGTTTCTGCATTCCGAGGTGTCTTCTCTTCTTCCTCTATTTTTTAGATGAATTGTAAGTTTACTCTTTTTGAGTCTTCACATTTTACTATGGGAAGGTTGGTTAGTGCTAATATTATTACACTCTCACCTATTAGACAATTTTTTCCTTCTACTACATTAAATATTCACTTTGATCCTAAAGGCTTTTGTCAAAATTATCCTTAGCTTGGCCATGATACTAAGGCATGTTATACTCTGAAACATATGATTCAAGATTTGATTGATCATAACACTTTATCTATTGATATTCATGATAATGGAAATAAATCTATGGAACCTCCTAATCAAAACCTTCAAATATTTACTAATCCTTTACCTTAATACACTACTAATACCATTGTTCAACATTTTTCTTCTTCTCTTATCATGATTGTTACTTATGATACTTTGCAAGAAGAGAATGATCATACACCATTGGAGAATATGTAGTTCAACCTTCACCTCCACATAGGAACAATGTTCCATCTAGATCTAATGATTAAGCCTTAAACTAACCTTAAGTGTGTTAGAAGATTGGTTGGAAGCATGAATGCTGATGATATTCCTATGGAGGACTACTTTAAATATGTTATATTCATGATTGAGTTTGTCATTGATGTCAACATAGTATTTTTCTGTGGTATCTGATAGAAGAATAGCAAAAAGATCAAGTTGGTTTGGATGGCTAGCTGAGTATTATAACCACCTGAGGTTATGGGAGATACTTTTAAGTATCTAGTATATGAAGTTAACATTACAAGAAGAAAAGATAAGTCTAGAAGAAGTTTTGGTGATGTCTACTCTGAGATAAAGTTTAGAAAGGCATGGTATGGTAAACTTTTTATATCTCTTAGCAAAGTTGTTATTCTAAGAATTGAGGTTGAGAACATGAAGAAGACATGTTGTTGATGATGTGGCTAATCTTAGTCATCATAATATTGTGTTCCTATAAAGTTATTCAAGTTGCAATGCAAAAGATTAATGTTATTGCTAAGTGAATCATGTTCTCAATGTGGTCCTATAATAATTAATTGAGAAGGTCTAACAATTGACTCGGGGAATTTTTTTCAAGACTAGGTATAAAGGAAGGACATTTTTCTTTATCATAAGCATGGATTTGAATTGTTGGAAGGTAGTAGTAAAGAGAAAAATGTGAAGTTGAGCAAAGTAGTGTGGAAGTGTAGGAAACTTTATTGCCAATGTTTTGTTGAGTGATCCAAGATTTGATATTTTGATCCAAGGTTTGTAACCTAGTCGACAAGGACTGACAGTGATTGGTTTGGTTGATAGAACAAAGGAAAGAGGGAGATAGTAGTAAATTATTTTTTTGAGTAGTGAACTCTTCTTGTAGTTGAAATTGCATATTTGGGTAGTGGGCTTATCTTGCATACATTGTACTACAATTCCTAACAGGGTTGGTATCACTCCTAAAGGGTTTGGAATCTCCTAATAGGGATTCAAAGTCTCCTAACAGGGACTCACTGTACTAAATTTTGTAATATACTCCTAATAGGGTCCATCCTCTAACAAGGAATATTTATATAAGAACATAATCTTGTGGGTATCATTCCCACTAGGGTTTTCCCTCTGATCAAGGGTTTCCCTAGTCAACATATCTAGTGTAATTGTCTATGAGCATTTTATTATGGTTTTTTTTTACTTTGGTTGAATGGTTAAGTTTGTTTAAAAAATACAAATGTTTTATTTGTTGGATAATTGATTCATCCCCCCCTACCCCTCAGTTATCTTGGTGGACTACTATTTCTAACAATTGGTATCAAAGCATTAGAAAAAGTTTAACAACTTTGGGAGATCCATGGTGAACATGTTTAGAAAAGATAGTCTGAAGTTCGATGGAACAAATTATGATAATTGGAAGAAAAAGATGAAGACACATCTATTGTGTATGGGGTCAGGATATGGATCTTGACAAAATCAGAGAAGACAATCATTGCTGAAAAGAATTTTGAAATTTGCATCAAGGCAAAAAGAGATCTTTTCATGTGTGACATGAAATCTAGAGAAGCATTATTGACTATACTTCTTAAAATATGAGTACAATTAGGTAAAATCACTTGCTACTTCACATTTGATTTGGAAATATTTGGAAAATAGTTTTGAAGGTGATGCACATTCTAAGAAGTTAAGGCTACAAAATTGGATTTGTGCATTTCAAGAAGCTAAAGTAATGGAAGATGAATCTATAAGAACATATATAGGTAGGATATTAGAAATTACTACAGGCATCAAATCTCAAGGAGGAACCAAACAAGATGATGAGGTTATATGGAATATATTGAAGACTCTAACACCACCATTTAAGTTAGTAGTTTAGATGATATAGTTGTTGATATCTTGTACCAAATATTTCACAAAGGAGACATTGCTTAGAAGACTTGAAGCAGTTAAGAATGAACTTAGATAGTCCAAAGAATTGACCAGAATAGAGATAGCTTTTAGTGCCTTGAATATTTGATCTAACTTATCAAGGAGCACAAGTGCTAAAAGAGATTTTGCTAGTAGCAAAAGCTTTGAGGAAGATAGGAAGATTTAAGAAGGAGTAGCCCTTTTGGTAAGAAGAGAAAAAGGAGGTTAGAAAAATTGTAAATGTTGGACTTGCGATGAATATGGTCATTATGCATCTAAGTGTCCTAAAAGAGAGAAAAAGTATAAGGGAAATCATATGCCTAGAAAAGATAGAGAGTGTTTGTATGCAAATGAAGATAATGATTCTAATGAATAAGCATTAAGTGCTAGTGATGATGAAATTGATTTGTGGCTATTAAAGAAGAAAGTCTAGAGAATGTAGCTTTGGTGTCATAGGTTGAGAAGAAATCTAATCAAATAATTGTCAGTGGTTGTTCACATCATATGACTGGTGACATGAACAAGTTTGTTGACTTCAAAAGTCAAGATGGAGGAATCATCAGAGTTGGAAACAATGCAGCATGCCAAGTTAAAGGCATTGTAACTATAACTCTTGATGGTAAAACTAACATTAAGGATGTATATTTTGTTGATGGTTTAAAGAATAATCTTTTGAGTGTTGGACAATTAGTAGACAAAGGTTATCAGTTGCAGTTCATAAAAAAGACATGCATCATCAAAGACAAAGATGGAAAGGTAATTGGAATAGGAACTAGATCTAGAGGTGATGTATTTCAGTTGAATCGTACTAAAATGACATGTTTGGTTGCAAAGGTAGATGACAGTTGGTTATGGCATAAGATATTTTGTCATGTAAACTTTGACAGTATTGTGAGGCTAGTAGAATGTTTTTAGTTAGAGATTTGCTAACACAATTTGCAAGGAGTGTGTTTTAGAAAAGCATAACTGAACTTTTCTCGGCAAGAAGTTTACCACTATAGTGAAGTTGAAAATTGTACACACAGATCTCAGCGGTCCTATAGAGACTAAAGGATTTTTTGGTGAAAGGTAATTTATGATTCTAGTTAATGATTTTTCTAGAATGATATGGGTTGTGTTTCTTAAAGAGAAATCCAAGGCATTTGATAAGTTCAAGATATTCAAGAATAGGGTTGAAAATGAATCTAATATTAAGATTAAATTTTTAAGATTAGATAGAGGAGGAGAATTTACTTCAAAAGAGTTTAACATGTTTTGTGAAGAAAATGGAATTAAGAGACAATTATCATCTTTGAGAACCCTTGAACAGAATGGTGTTGTAGAGAGAAGGAAAAAATTAGTTATAGAAGTTGCAAGAGCTATGTTAGCAAAGAATGATGTATCCAAGACATTTTGGAGAGAAGATGTGAATACATCAGTCTACACTATGAGTAGAGCACAAGTCAAGAAGGACACAAACAAGACACCTTATGAACTATGGTTTGGTCACTCACCTGCAGTTCAGTATTTTAGAATTTTTGGGAGTAAGTGTTATATCAAAAGAGATGATGATATTGGTAAGTTTGATGTTAGAAGTGATGAAGGTATGATTCTTGGTTATTCATTGAAAAGTAAGGCTTATAGATGTTATAATCAAAGAACTAAGACTATTATGGAAAGTGCAAATGTAAGAATTGATGATAAATTCATAATATTAGAGAGAATAGTTGATTACAATATAGATGATGATGTTGTTACTAAGCCAAGGAATGAAGAGGTATTTATTGAGACTAACAATGATTTGTAGAATGAAGGAGAGCCAAGGCAGGAACAAAGCTCAGAACCTTCAATAGAGCCAAGAGTTGAGATAGCAACTCCTACTTCAAAAAAGAATATGATAAAGAATCACCCATCTAAGTAGATCATTGGAAGCAAAGATAAAGGTGTGATGACAAGAAGTAGAATAAATGAATAACTATGTTTGATATCTCAAGATGAACCTAAGAATGCAGATGAAGCATGTAAAGATGATTATTGGAAACAAGCTATGAAAGAGGAATTGGATCAGATAGTTAAGAATGAGACATGGGAATTGGTCCCTAGGCTAGTAGACAAGAATATGATAGGAACTAAATGGGTATTCAGAAACAAGATAAATGAACAAGGAAAAGTTGTAAGAAACAAAGCAAGATTGGTATGTAAAGGTTGCTCACAAGAAGAAGGGATAGATTATGAGGAGACTTATGCTCTAGTGGCTAGAATAGAAATAGTAAGATTATTCTTAGCCTATGCAGCACAGAAGAAATTTAAAGTATATCAGATGGATGTCAAGTCAGCATTTCTGAATGGAGAACTTGAAGATGAGGTATACATTGAGCAACTTGAAGGATGTCCTTTGATAGATGACAATGACATAGTATACAAATTAAGGAAAACATTGTTTGGATTGAAGCAAGCAACCAAAACCTAGTATGAAAGGTTGGACAAACATTTTACAAAACTTGGATATTGCAAAGGTATGGTAGAAGCAGTTTATATTGGAAAGAAATTGATGATGTTTTGATGATTTTGGTAATATTTGTTGATGGCATCATATTTGGAGGAAATGATGAAGAAAGTGAGAAGTTTGCAAAAGAGATGAAGAAAGAATTTGAAATGAGTATGATAGAAGAGATAAAATATTTCCTAGGACTATACATTGTACAACATAAAGAAGGAATATTTATTTCTTAGACTAAGTACTTGAAGGATTTATTGAAAAAATTTGGTTTGGAAACATGCAAACCCATTGGAACACCTATGGTAACAAGACACAAGTTATCTACAAAGGAAGAGACACCTACTATTAAGAAGAAAAAGTATAGATCTATGATCAGAGCATTGCAATATTTGACTCACACAAGGCTAGATATAGCAAATGCAATTGAAAATATTGCAAGATTCTAAGTTGATCCCAAAGAAGTGCATTATGTAGCAATAAAAAGAATATTTAGATATCTAAAAGGAACATTTGAGTTCAGATTGTACTATGAAAAATCTAATGATTTTACTCTAAGTGCTTATATTGATATTGATTGGGCAGGCAATATAGATGATGGAAAGAGAACCAATAGAGGAGCTTTCTTTCTTGGAGGAAGATTGGTTGCTTGGTTAAGCAAGAAGTAGGATTGTACATCTCAAAGTACAGTGGAAGTAGAGTATGTTATAGTAGCAAATAATTGCAATCAAGTCATTTGGATGAAACAAATGTTGAAGGATATAAGGATAGAAATCAATAAACCTATTGTTATACATTGTGACAACACAAGCATGGTAAATATGTCTAAGAATCCAATATTGCATTTGAGGACAAGAAATTTTTATTAAGTATCACATGTTGAGAGAGAAAGTTGTAGAAAAGGAAATCAGATTGGAGTGTGTAAGCACTAAAGAGAAGATTGCAAATATATTCACTAAGCCTCTTCCAAAAGATACTTTTGAGTATTTGTGAGGTATGCTTGGGTTATGCCCATTCCTACATCAGGGTAGAAGATGCAAGAGTGCATCAGTCCAGGGTAAGAGAGCACCATTATTTGTTTGGATTGAATGTTGATGCTTATTGTATGGGGGAGTATTTGTGATGAATAGATTCATCTAGGACTCTTGATGGATGTTGTTTTGAACAGTGTCTTTTGACACTCGAGCTAGTAAGTATTAGTTGTTGCAGAGTTTGATGTAGAGATGCTAGTTGAAAATTTTGATAGTGATGTTAATGGGGAAGAATATTGCATTAAAAACATTATGTTGAGGAATCTTTTCAGCATAAGTACAAGATGGAATAATAGTTTGGCATAAAACACATTGAGGTATATCAATAGGGAAGAATGATTGATGAAGAGGATTAGAAAAGTTGAACAGTCTTTTGTTAATGGCATTCTTGGAACTAGTTGTTTTTCATCTATGTTGCCATCAATGTCAAAGGGGGAGATTGTTAGAAGATTGGTTGGAAACATGAATGATGATGATATTCCTATGGGAGAGGATTGTAGATATGTTACTATGATGATATGTTACATTCATGATTGAGTTTTTCATTGATGTCAACATAACAATTTTTTATGGCATCTGATAGAAGAATAGCAAAAAGATCAAGTTGGTTTAGAGGGCTAGTTGAGTATTATAACTACCTAAGGTTATGGGAGATACTTATCAGTTTCTAGTATATGTAGTTAATGTTAGAAAAAGAAAGGATAAGTCTAGAAGAAGTTATGTAAGTTTTGGTAATGTCTACTCTGAGATATAGTTTACAAAGTCATGTTCTAGTAAACTTGTTATATCTTTTAGTAGAGTTTTTATTTTGAGAATCAAGGTTGAGGATATGAAGAATACATTTTGATGATGATGTGGCTAAGCTTTCTCATCATAATATCATGTGTACGCAAATTTATTCAAGTTGCAAGGTGGAAGATTAATGTTATCACTAAGTGTAACATGTTCTCAATGTGCTCCTATAATAATTAGTTGAGAAGGTCTAACAATCAACTTAGGGAATTTTTTTATGGACTTAGTATAAAGGAAGGAAATTTTCCTTTATCATAAGCATGGATTTGAATTCTTGAAAAGCAACAGTAATGAGTGGAATGCAAAGTTGAGCAGAGCGGTGTAGAAGTGAAGGAAACTTCATTGCTGAGGTTTTGTTGAGTGATCCGAGATTTGATATTTTGATCCAAGGTTTATGATTTGGTCTACAAGTTTTGGTAGTGATCAGTTTGGTTGATAGAACAAAGGAAAGAGGAAGATAACATTAAATTACTTGTTTGTGCAGTGAGCTCTTCTTGTAGTTGAAATTGCATGTTTGGGCAGTGGGCTCATCTTGCCTACATTGTACTACAACTCCTAACAAGGTTGGCACAACTCCTAATAGGGTTGGAATCTCCTAACAGGGAGTCAAGGTCTCCTAATAGGGACTCATTGTCCTAAATGTTGTAATAGACTCCTAATAGGGTCCATCCTCTAACAAGGAATATTTATATTAGTACATCATCTTGTGGGCATCATTCCCACTGGGGTTTTCCCTCTAATCAAGGGTTTCCCTAGTCAACATATCTAGTATAATTGTCTATGAGCATTTTATTATGGTTGCTATTTACTTTTGCTGAATGGTTAAGTTTTTTTAAAGAAGATAAATGTTTTAATTGATGGATAACTAATTCACCCCCACCCACCCACCCCAAAGTTATCTTGGTGGCCTATTGTTTCTAATGAAGCATCCTAGTGACATTGATATTTCATTTATTGACTTTAATATTAAGGCTCCTGATGGTCCTCTTTATATTACTACTCAAATTGCTAAGTATCCTTCTTATGGGTGTCTTGTTGATCCAACATTAATGGTTAATGTTATCATCAAGGAACATTTGTATACTAAGAAAATACATCATTATTTGTATTATTCAACTAACACTTGGATTCATATTTGTAAAGGTTTCTTGTATCCTTCTCAATGCTCCATTTCCTTTCCTATTGAGCTCTATGGTAAAGTGGTGAATAGTAAAATTGTTGTCATTCCTACTTTTGATTAGTTCTATGTGAATATAGGGTTTTACCTTGGTTGACTTCTATGAAAACAATTACTTCTCCTATTCACTAGTGTGTTTAATTTCCTTGTGAAGGTGATGTTAAGATGATCAACCAAGCCTTGACATGGTCAATGATGGATTATGTACTCCCTATAGTCATCAAGTCATCAACATAAAGTACAAATATCAAGTGTGAGTCATCCCTTTGAAGAATATAGATATTTGAATCTGACTAGTACTAAAATAGCAATATGTGACTAAAAAACCACTAAATTTTGTATATATGTAACAAATAGTAGCTAATATCTAGCCATTTATAACACTACTAAATTTACTACTAAGCAATTTCAATCATTTATTTGATCACTAATTTTGATCATTGATTTAGTGGTATATTTAGTACTATATATAGTGGTATATTTAGTAGTTGATTCAATTGTGTCGCTAGTTACATATTTAGTAGTATATTTAATCACATATTTTGTTTTATATTTGACAGTTGATGTATTCACATATTTAGTAGTATTTTTAGTAACATATTTAACCATATATTTGGTCACATATTTAGTATATTTAGTGACATGTTTAATGGTATATTTAGTAGCATACCTAATAGTTTGTTTGATCAAATATTTAGTAATATTTTTAATAGTGTATTTGGTTATAATAGGGCATGATGGAATCTAACCACAATCCATCTACTTGTAGAGTAGGTGCTCTTCCATTGAGCTAGCACCCTTGAAAGAATGGTCATCACCTCTAGGTTGAAGTTTAGGCTCAACATTTGTAATAAGCGTAAGTTTGTTTTTTCCTAACTCAGATAGACATTATCCTTATTCTTAATTTGTATTGAGAGTGAGAAATTGTGATAGATATGGTCTAAATTTTTGGCAAAAGTGGAAGTTCTCTATTTGAAGTTTATCCTTAAATTGTTTTGTATTAATTATAGTTATTATTGTCAATTTTTCTTTGCTTGCTTTCTCTTCACTAGGTGAATTGGAATTTCACACATTTTTCAAAAGAAGTCAAAATTTTAGATTAGATTTCATAATAATTGTAAGCTTGGTTATGCTAATCCAAAGAAAAAAGTGTGGTGGTAACTTGTTTTCTCTACCAACAATATTGTATGGCTAAGTTGTGTCATATCCAATAAAAAATGGGCAATCATCATTGGAATCAAAGGTGGAGAACATAAGCATGTCGATCTCTAAATATATTTAAGAAAATAATATTTCTAAAATAATCTGAAAAAACATGAGATCAATTATAGTTTAAAGAGAGTTCTAAATATCGATAGGCATCAACTAGAAGTCTAAAGCCTTAACAAAAAAAAATAGAAGTTTCAGAAAAATAGTGCAGTTGAAGAGTAGTTGTAATGTTCCATTATTCAAAATTAAGCCAAGATGAAATCACAAAACACCAATCATACATTTCTCATGAGTCTCAAGAATTTTGGACCAAGAAAATAGGAGCAAAATTAATATCAAGTGTCTCAAATAAATTTTAAATATCAAATTAATCTGAGTTTATTTTTTAAATAGTTCCATTCAGTATCAACCAATGGTCATTAGAACAATCATGCCTTTTGCGGAAAAAATCTCTTTAAGAAAAGAAATTGCAAGAAAGAGGAAAATTGGAAACAGATATATGTTTTTATTTTTACCTCTTATTGGAGCATCAAACTTTAGATTAATTAACTTGATGAAAAAATAATAATGCATAACTCCTTGGTTAGTTCATGTAGGAGTCGCCATTGGGCTAAACCATTGAAATCTCATATTAATATTGAGATTATACTTGTGTTGAAAGAGAATTGTTGAGTAATAAAGTGATTTTGCAATATTTTTTTTACATCATAAATATATCAGGTTTGTGGCTACAATTTTCATATAAGCATAATTATTCCATACCTCTGGGTGCCATCCAACATATAACTCATTGTCATTAGAAGAATTGCTTCCTCCTGATTGCTAGTTTTTGTACATATATTACATAGTAGATAGAGATTTTGCACCCATTATCTTAGTAGCAATCTAAATCTACAAATATCATGTACAACCCCTTTAATATTAGTACCAAAGATAGGGAATTGATGAGCTAGGAAACCTCATTCCTAATCCAGACTTTAGCTTCCAACTTGGAATTTTTTCAAAGGATATTTTTATTTATGTAGAAATTCATATTTTCCATCGTACTGTAAATTTTGGGTGCCATAATTTTAGCCTATTATTCATTATATGTTTAATGGGTTTTAAAATTTTAAGACCCAATAATTGTCTCATGACAATAGATTTTAAGTAACTTGATGGTATATTTATTCCAAAATCTAGCAACTCAAGACATGTTTTCAACCTTAATAGAACTATATGATTAATAATTTTATGTTAAACACTCTGGGTTAATTAGAAGATAAGAATTTGGGATTTTCCAATGGTATCAGAGCTATATCTTTCCAACAGTGAGATTTCCTTCTTAGGCAAACTAGTGACAAAACTACCATATATAAACAAAAACTCCTCTAAAATTTGAGAAGTAAACATTGAGAAAGAGAAGAATTCTTCAAAAGATGTTGCAAGTATGTTTGAAAGGAACTTTGATATTGTGTTATGTATGATGGAAATTGTTCCATATGATGCAACTTGAAAACATAAAAAATACATGTAGATTAGAACATAGAAATCATTTCCATTAGAGAGCATGACAATAATTTCCTTTTGATTGCTAGTCTCTATAGGTACATTACATCATAGGTACATATTTTGTCCATTATCTTAGCATTAATCTAAATCTATAATAACCATGCACAATTCTTTAATATCAATGCCAAAGCTAGGGCATTGATCATTATGGCAACTTATTCCTAATACAAACTTGTAATTATAATTTGAAAGTATTTTGAAAGAATATTTTTATTCTAGTATAACATTTCATATTCTCCCTAGCACTGTAAATTGTGGGCACTATAATTTTGGTCTGTTGTTCATTATATGTTTAATTGGTCTAAACAAGTTTAAGGTTTCATAGCAGACCCAACAATTTTTCATGCTAATCAAATTAGATTTTTAGTTACATAATGAAAGGTTTATTCTAGAATCTAGCAATACAAAGGGCATGCATTCAACCCCATAGAATAGTGTGATCAATGATTTTATACCAAACACTCCATGAAAATCATAATGATATAAAAAAAATTTAGGATAATTAGAGCTAAATGTTGTCATCCCATGAGATTTTCATCTTATGAAATTAACTGACAAATCCAAAAAATATAATCGAATAGAACTTATAAAAAAAACTCCACTAACTTCCTTAAAAAAGAAGCAAAAAATCCTCTAAAACTTGACAAGAAGTAAATATTGAGAAAGAGAAGAATGCTTTAGGAGATAATGCAAGTATGTTTGAAATGAAGTTAGATGGAAATTGTGATATATGGTGCAATGAGAAGCCAAACAAATAAAAGAAGTTCCAATGGTCTAAACAATGAGGAAAGTTTTTTTGGATCCAATAATACCAACAATAAAAACTCCAAAAAGTACCATGGTTGTACCTATTGATAGACATGCACCTCTTCATCTTACTTCCATTCAAAGGGGAACACAAAGTTTATACATGATGATATTTTCACTTGTTATCTAGAGTAGAGATCTCCTAACAAACAAAAGAAAAAGCTCACTTATCATGCAAGGAATATCCCGAGCCAAGTAACAAGTGTGCAATCAAAGAAGGCATGGAAGCATACACAACATCTAATGAAAATGAGAACCATTTGAAACCATTGTCGAACAACATATTCATAGAGACAAGCAATGTTATCATTTCTAGTCAATAATATATTGAAAAACACATATTTGGTATTTAAGGGCCATTTTTCTCTTCTTAATTTGCAATCATTTTGATTTTAGAACATATTTTTTTAGTTTCTTCCCACCTAAGATTATAGGTTCAAGGGTTTGGATATTGTATAGGATTTAGGATTGTAGTTTTACAAAACAATTTTATCTCAAAAACCCGTAAGAAAAAATTTGTAAATGTGAAAAAATTCTAAGTAGATATTAGCTATAGTAATTTTTGTAATGTAATAAGTATAAAAAGTATGTATAGAAATTTTACAAATGTGAAAAAAGATTTAAATTAGATATATTATTTCTAATTGTGTAAAAGATCAAATAAAAAGAGCATACCTATAGTGTTTTTGATGATAGAACACTTTGAAACAAACTACCAGCAGCAATGACATCTACTTCAATTGTTACAATTACCATTCAGCTTGTAGTGAGAAAGACATGTAGGTTGTACAACATGAGCATGTTATAGTAGAAATGTGTGCATGATTTATAGATGGTTTCTACATTAGAAATTTAGTTATTCATTGCTAAGGTTAAGTGATAGCAAATTGTTAAACACTTTCATCAAGTTTTAACCATTGTAACATAGGAAGAAAACTAGAAACCTTTGAAACCCAATTGATTATCATAAAATCTCTAATAATTGCTTCCCCTACTCCAAGATGTCTTACTTCCATGTCCACTATCATAGGCTTTACTTCATGAACTAGACCTTGAAATCTTAGCACCAACCTATGTACTTGAGAAATATTACCAAAAGCCATAGGATCAATTTCAAAATCCTAAAATATATCCTAAAGCCTATGACCAAAGGCACTTTCAAAAGTCTTATTTGTATAGGAAAATTCATGTGTTAGAACCTTTGAATATATTTTTGTCATCTAATCACAAATATCTTTTTGAAACAAGTCTAGGTGTGTAGCCACCCATTGACCCCACTTAATGAAAGTTGCACATGCTCTTTCCAATAAGAAATATAAAATGTGTATCCATAATTTCCCATAATTTCCTCTCAAAGCATCAAAAAATGGAGCAAATAAAGTCATCAAGTAAAGTATCCATAGAAGCAACAATAATTTTTCCATGATGGCCCAGATAAATGAGATCAAAATGTTATAGATGTTATTTGCAAGGCTACAACAAGAATTAAATGGTTGCATTGTGTTTGATTCAGCTAACATACTTTTTGCAAAGGAGGCCTATCCAATAATAATAGCTAAAACTTGAGAAGAAATATTCAATCTACAACATGTAAAGATCATAGAATGAGAAATCTTTCTTATGTGTTAAAATGTAGGCCGACTAATTCCACATGTCAATGAAAATCTTGCCCATGTAGATTAAGCTTGGCAAGTTGCGCTAGTATTTTGGGCTAATACAAAAAACCCTTTCAAGTTTTTGACCCCATAAAAACCTACTTTGATTTTGGAATCAATTAGAAGCATTGAACAAGAACATTGTTTATAAGAATGTTTCCATACAATGCCAAGTTTTTATTCTACCCCACACTAGTATGACCTATGTTGAGAGCACTAAAGCTTGAATTTTTTCCCTAGTAAATCAAGAAAGCAAAAACTAGAAGACTTTCCATGAGTCCCATGCATGTTTTACAAAGTTTTCCTTGCAAATTGTTGGAATTTACAAGTGGGAAGATTTACTTCTGAGAGGAGGGGTGAATTAGAAGTAACAAACTTTAATCTCTAACACCTTTTAACTGAGATCAATCACATGCATCTAAAATATCTAATTAACATGAAAGTAAAGACATGCATGAAAATATATAACACAAGATTTGGTCACCTAGAAACCCTCCAAAATGAGAAGGTAAAACTAGGGTGGGGATGACACCCACAACTTATCACTGCAATAATATGTAACTAGTTAAGGTTACAAAGTTTGACCACCATCAATGGTCTGCCCTATGAAAGGCCTACCCTATTAAAGGCTTTACACCGTGTTAAAAGTGACCTATCTAAAGAATTTACAAACATTCACTTGGAATGTCACCCTATTAAAGGATTTACAACCCTATTAAGGATTTACAGTATGGCTATTAAACCAACCTATGATCATAGGATTTTCATTCTCCTAATGCAATGACGAGAAAGTATAGTAGAATGTATTGACTTGATGACTTACAATATTCAATTGTTGATTCCAAATCCTTGTTCTATTTAATTTGATCTGGTCCTTCTTGATCTGATATAACCCTATTTGTAGTGTTGATGGTTTGTTATGATCAACTTGATTCTACAATGTTGTTCTTCCTCTAAGTCGTTACACCCCTTTCAAGAATTTCTAGCATTCACTCATGCATTCCCACACAACCTCTTACACACATGAATTATGTGGTTTTGACCTCCTTTTAAATATTTTGAGACTTAGGGTTAGGTATGAATCTATGATCAAGATTCATCCATCTTTCCGGCTCAATTCTTTCTATATTTCCTGATTGGTTGTATTCTTTCTCCATTTTTTTGATTGGTTGCATGTTGACTACATAGGGAATGTAATAGATTTGATCTTATCTTTTAGATCCTTTGAGATTCATCTTGAGTTAGCTCAAAAATGGTTTCCATCTGTGTTTGTGAAGGCACAAACACTTATGTTGATTCTATGTTACTTGGTACTTACTAATTGCTGATGCTTGGCACATATAGGAATTTTGTTTTGCTCGACTCATATAATAACTCTATCTTACTCAGCACCTATACTTTACTTGGCACATATACTTGCTTAGCATCTATTATCACTCGGCACTTGAAACTTTCCTAACACTGGAATGACTCAACACCTATTGAATTTTTAGCTCGGCACATACTATAGCTTGACATCTATATTGTACTTGGCATCAACTTAGAAATTCCTTAAGTGTGTCGACACTCAATTGCCAAAACTAATCTAAGACCAACAATCTCCTCCTTTGACATGAGTGCTAAAAAAATTTATCTAAGCATTATGAATCTGATCTCTGTGAGTACAATATACGTCTTGTTTGTCATATATACAAAACTTCAAAAACTTGTTCAAAATTTTGTAGAAGACTATATACCTCAAAAACTTGTAACTCCCCCTGAGCTAATGTGCCATTTATGTATCCAAAACTCCTTATGCTAGATTTGACTCATGCTATTTGCATGCTCTACCTTATCATTCTACTTTGCTCTACTTCTGTTTTCTCTATTTTTACTCCCCCTTTCACACATGTTCCCTTTGCAGTTTTTGTATCCTTTTGGCTTTATCTTCTTATCTTTCCAAAACTCAAAATTTTATTATTTCCCCCAATTTATTATATCTCCCCCTATTTGGTATCTCCCCTTATTGGGTACCATATCTCCTCTATTATCTCCCCCTTTTTTGATACTTATATCAAAGGGTTCTATTAATTAATTGAATACTTAGCCAAAAAAGATTTGTTTACCTACATAATGATCTTCAAAGTAGCATCCCAATTGCCTAATTCAATTTATAGTGCTTTAAGTTGGATGGTTGTCTCTACTACAAGGTGTACTAGGCCTTCCAATGTGGAAATATTGGGATCTTTCTTCAAGACATTCTCTACATAGGCCATTTCTTTGTGCAAAACTTCCATGTGAGGGGTTATGGCAGACTGAATTTGTATTAATTTGGCCTTGGTGTTTTCCTCATCTACTATGAGTACATCTAATTCCTTTTGTGTATGAAGTGTTATAGCAAAATACTTCTCACTTTGAGCTGGATCCTTTGGTAGTTGCATGCTAGATACTTTAAGGTTCCTTTCCAAGCTCAATATTCTCTAGCTAGTCTCTTGTGTGAAGTATGAGGAATCATATAGTTTGGAGTACAATAAGAATATATTCTCAAGTACTTCTTTTACCTTCTCAACCTTCTTTGCTAACTCCACCTATGGTAGTGCTATCTCACCAAATATTTTCTCATTTATCTTCATCCAAAATTTCTTTTTAGACCATTCAAGCAATTTGGCATTGGTGTCTAGGTCTTTATTCTATACCTAGTCCACTATGTTGGGTAATTGCTCCATTATGAGCTTTGTCTCATCAGGTACTTGCAAGATGAAAGCATCTAGAAAGATGTCCTTAATTTCTATCAATTCTTGCCTTTACCTATACTCATTCCTAAGTATCTCTTGCTTCTTCTTCTCTAGTGCCTCTTGCACTTCATTGATCTACTCTATGTTCATTGTTTTATAGGCATAGCTTGGTATGAATATCTCCTCATCAAGTGTAGGGTCTCTGTAGTGAAGTGCCCTTGCTACCTTGGTAGAGCTCAAGCCTAGTGTTGATATTTGCAGTGGTCCTACATCAGTGCTAGGCTTCTAAGGCATTGTAGGAGTCCTTGTTGTAGGAAAATCAACCAATGTTTCTATTGCCTCTTGTTCTTTCTCCTTAGGGGTCTTCTCCTCTTCTTTGTCCTCTTCAGTTCTACCTTGATCAATTATAGTTATTTGAGGAGGTGCACCTTTCCTTTGTGTTGTAGGAGCAAAGGCATCCTTTTCTCCTATTTTCTCCTTTGCTTGCTCTTTGGTAGTTGAAGTCACTATGACTATGAAATCAACCCTAGTAGATGCATCTTGTGTTGGTTGCTCTTTTAGTTGTCCACTTGTAGCTATTGGAGTTTGTGAAGGTGGTTCTTATGGATTCACCTTTTCCTTTTTTATTTTAACTACTACCTTTTTGAGTTCCTCCATGCTCACCAAGATTGGATTGGTATACAATTGTGCTTGTAGTGTGGTCTAGTGAAGGATCTTTCTAAGATCCTCTATAGTTAGTGGGTTGATATTCTGATCATAAGTGTCAAGAACATCCATAACAATTATTGTGTCTATAGGTGTAGTTTTTGCATGTGGAGGACTAGGTGGTGGCATCTATGTGTCTTGCACACTTCATTCTTATTGCTGCTCCTCAGCTATTGCTGTATCACCCTTTTGTGTTTCTTTCTCCACTATAACTTCTTCCTTTTCTTTCTCTCCTTCCTCCTTTCCAGTTTCCTCCTCTTCCTCATCATTATTCCTTCCCTCAAATGGATTTTCTTTTCCTTTGTTAACTATCTAGAGGCCATAAATTACTTTCCACATGAGAGTGGACTTGTTCGCAACATCTTCAATTTTATTTTGCAAAATACTGAATACTTTGTATTTGGGTGCAAATTTTCTCCCATGTTTCTTACTTGCCTTACATATTTGGCCTTTTGTTAGTTTGGGTATCACACGAGCCAATGTTGACTCTCTTACTTCCTTCTCCATGTTTAGGCAATAATGTCATTTATTCTTTACAATTGAATATAGCTCCTTAGGCATTGTATTATCAAGTTCAAGTGGAATATTCTTGAACTTGGCCATCATAGTGTAAATTGATTCTTCCACTATGTTTTTCTCTTCTCTTGTCATCTTATTAAAATTAATACCTTTAAGCCTTGACAAGTCTACATTGTCCCTAATATTGTTACAATTTTTTTCCAAATTTGATTTTGTGGTGTGACTTACCACTCTGAAATGGTTGTTATCATCAGACTCAGTTCTCTCCTTATCTGACTCTGGAGGTGCCACATATTTTCTCCTCTTTTTCTTTGTTGGCCCCCCCTACTCTATGGCTTTCTTCTTTTCTTGTTCCTTAGCCACCTTTATTGTAGCCCTCATATCTGCCCTTGTGGTAGGCTTTGTTGGGCTTGGCTTAGTTGTTTTCTTCTTGCCTTTAGGTTGTGTTGCAAGTTGCTCTTGTGCTTTCCTCTTTCTGGGCTCTGCCTTAGGTGCTTCCTTTTCTTGTTGGACACCTTCTTATTCTTCATCATCTTCATCCATGCCTTGGG
This sequence comes from Cupressus sempervirens, assembly GCA_028749045.1. Lineage (NCBI taxonomy): Eukaryota > Viridiplantae > Streptophyta > Pinopsida > Cupressales > Cupressaceae > Cupressus > Cupressus sempervirens. Next base: position 43,541,009 of record CM053792.1, on the reverse strand, counting down.
TTAGTGCTAGTGGCTCCTGGCCCTGTTCTTCTTCATCATCATCATCATCTTCTTCTTCTTCTACCTCTACTATGCCTTCTCCAAATTTGATCTTGAGTTTCTTCACTAGTTTATCCTTTTTATTTAGTGTAGAAGTAGCCTTCAGCTCCATATCCACCTTGGATCTTACTACATCATATGTGCCAAAGTGTTGGGCACTTTTGTCTAATTCTTCTACAAGTAGAGCTATTATTACTACAGATGCTTCATCAATATTTACTTCATACCCAAGTGGTCTAAGCCATCTAACCCTTGATATGGTTGCTTGAATGTAAGTGTAGTCAATATCAACAAGAAAACAAATATCATTTATGTGTTATTCCACAAGTGAGACTGGAATCCTAAGTCTATGTTTCATTGAATTCTTGAAATCTTCAAAGTAGCTAGTCATGAGTTCTCAAAATTGACTCCCATTTGTTCAATGTATTCATTCACCTAGGCTACTATGGACCTATTTGTCTTCCAGCTAACCTTTCCAAAAGAAGGAAATTCATTCGATACATAGAAAAATATGCATATCAAAATTGCTCCAAAGTTGCATTGAGCTCCCTTTGTTCTTCTTATAGCTCCCAATTTTTTATTGATCTATTGTAGTTTTCGTTCAGCTAGATCATAAGTATGATCCCTTTTAACAAGTTTTTAGACAACATCTACTACAATACATGGAACATTGTAGAGTCTACTAGATTGGTAGAATTTGTGGGAAATTTCTCTGACAGCAAAGTCAACAAGAGGATCCTTAATGGTATCTATGGTCATGCCTCTCTTGTTCCACTGGGCTCTAGTATTCTTCTCAATAGCTTCTTTGGAGTCACTACTTAGGGTTTTAAGTTGATCTAGGGTTGGATACCCTATGAATAATCCTTTTTGATATTTTAATTGGCCTATCTTCTAACCACAAACTACCATCAGGAATCCTACTAAGTACAATTCTAATCCATTCATTCTTAAAGATGGTAGGTAACTCTAGGGCATAGGTTAAGCCTTTCTTCTCAATGATTTGAAATTCTTCCTTCAAGACTCCATTCTCACACAATCTATCATATGCATCCCTGATTTCCATGTCTCCAATAGCACCTATTTTGTATTTATAGCATCTCCTAACATCTTGTACCATTACAACCTTAGGAGGAATTATGGATAGGGCTCTGACAGGGTCATTTTTATAGGCAACTTTAGGGATAGGATGAAAATTGGCTGTTTAACTTTATTTGACACTAACTAAACTTCAAATAGCTCTTTTTCCTAAGATTTTCTAGAACTAGAGGCCATTTGTTCAATATAGGGTTTTAACACAAACAAATTTTGAAACTGTATAACTTGGCACAACTATAAATGCCTTGAATCATTGAAATTGTATTGAATCTCTATTACAATCTGCTCAAATGCTTCAAACTCTGCTTGGAAATTGTTCTATACTCTTCTTGTCATTTCATCTTTGCTCATGATGGTGAAGAATGATTTTAAATGTGATCATATACCTTTATTTCATAGCATATAATGCTTAGTGTGTTTACAGCTATCCACATGGCTCCTTAAGAAATTATGCTTTACTCAGCTTCCATTAGTTTTCAAACACTCAGCATATACTGGAGTTTCCCTAACTCAGCTTCAACTAGAATTTCCTTTCACTCAGCTTCCCTTACTAACTTGGCTATAACTAACTACTCAGCTCCTACTGACTTTGGTAGATAACTCAATAACACTTGTAAAAAAATGAAAATTTAACTTTGCATCTCTATTCATGTTAATCTCTCCTTTTTAGTACTTACTTGTCTTGGAATTGATGTATGATAAAGCTTTGTATATCAGTCTTGCATACCTTCTTTTACTTAGTTGGATGAAGTGTGACCACTTGACCTTTTGGGTGAAGTGATTCCTTCATTGAATGTGCTACCTCCATCTGTCTTCTTCCATGTTTTATTCATTTCTCCTCTAATGTGTTCAACATCTACCTTCCCTTTTCTTTGTTGAACTCTAAGTTAGGTGCCTTTGACCTTGTTGGGAAGTTCTTGCTGATGTGACCAGTCTTCAAACAACTAAAGCATGTAGTTTGGATCAACTATTTTTTGTAGCTTCCACTAAAATGTGTTCTTATGCAATTTTTAGGGATGTGTCCATATTCTTGATAGTAGTGACACTTGTGTCTAGTGTTGTACTCCCAATTGTAGTGATGTCCATGACTTTTAGTCTTTACTGATTGGTTTGATGTCCACATAGGCTTTGATCTACACTCAAAAGCTCTATCTCCATACTTCTTGCAATTGTAGTAGTGACCTTCAAATCCTGGTGTTCTGATGGTTCTGGTTTGGCAATCATGTGCATGATATCCTTGCTTGTTGCAATTGTGACAATGACCCATGTTTTTGGGTTCGTCATGCTAGTTGGAATTCTTGCTCCTACACACATTAGAGGTATGTCCCTTGTTACCATAAAAATGACAATTAGGTTTAGTATTCTTACCTTTATCACTTCTTTCTTCTATAGTCTTGGATGACTCTCCTTTTTCAGTGTTGATGTATCCTAGTCCTGAAGTGTCATTACTGGATCTTGGATATTTTAGAAGCTATTCAAAATACTTGATGGCTTCATTGGGTTTGTTGAAGCTCTCTACAATTTATTTTTCTCTTTTAAGTCATTTTGTAGTTTTTCATTTTGCATCTTTAGTGTGGAGATCTCAATGTCCTTGACATTCAGCTCATGATGTGCATTCATCATCTGACTTACAGTGTCTAATTGCATGTTGGAAATTCTTGCAAGCTCAATTTACTTTTCCTCTAGTCTGTTACCAAGGTTTCTCTTGTCATCTTCTATCATATCCTTATCTTCAATAGCTCTTTTCTTCTATTCAGTCACTTCACAAAGCATCATGGCTTGTGATTCTAATTTAATCTTGAGAGTTCTGATCTCTTCTACTTGAGCTCTATTCTTCTCCATCATATATGCTATTGCTGCATCAAAATCCTTGGAATCTCCATTTGCAAACACTTTTGAGGTGTCAATTTCCTTGTATTGTGTATCATTCTTAGCTATGGCAATCTCTTTTCTTCTCTTTAGGGATTTTCTCTATTCTTCCCTGGCTTCTTCCAGAGAATGTACAATGAGATGTATCTTGATTTCCTAGTTCTCTATAATCTTCCAAAGTTTGTAGACTTCCATTTTTAGATCTTTTTTTCCAAGCTATAAGGCTTCTCCTTGTGACAACTCATCTTTGATACCAATTGTTGGAATTTACAAGTGGGAAGATTTACTTCTAAGAGGGGGGTGAATCAAAAGTAACAAACTTTAATCTCTACAATCTTTTAACTGAGATCAATCACATGCATCTAACATATATAATTAACATGAAAGTAAAGATATGCATGAAAATATATAACACAATATTTGGTCACCCAAAAACCCTCTAAAATGAAAAGGTAAAATTGGGTTGGGGATGACACCTACAACTTATCACTATAGCAATATTTAACTAGTTAAGGTTACAAAGTTTGACCACCATCATTTGTCTACCTTGTGAAAGGCCTACCCTCTTAAAGGCTTTACACCCTGTTAAAAGTGATCTATCTAAAGGATTTACGAACATTCACTTGGAATGTCACCCTATTAAAGGATTTACAACCCTATTAAGGATTTACAATATGGTTGTTAAACCAACCTACGATCATAGGATTTTCATCATCCTAATACAATGACTAGAAATTATAGTAGAATGTATTGACCTGATGACTTACAATCTTCAATTAATGAGTCCAGATCCTTGTTCTGTCCAATTTGATCTGATCCTTCCTAATTTGATATAACCCTATTCGTAGTGATGATGCTCTATTCTAAACAACTTGATTCTACAATGTTGTTCTTCCTCTAAGTCTTTAAAATTCCTTTCAAAACTTCAATAGAATTCACTCATGCATTCCCACACAACCTCTTACACACATGATTTATGGGGTTTTGACCTCCTATTAAATATTTCAAGACTTAGGGTTAGGTATGAATCTAAAATCAAGATTCATCCATTTTTCCCACTCAATTCTTTCTATATTTCCTAATTGGTTGCATGCTTTCTCCATTTTTCTAATTGGTTGCATGCTAATTACATAGGGAATGTAATAGATTTGATCTTATCTTTTAGATCCTTCAGGATTCATCTTGAGTCAGCTCAAAAATGGGTTACATTTGTGTTTGTGAAGGCACAATCTCTTATGTTGATTCTATGTTACTCTACACTTACTAATTGTTGATGCTCGACACATATAGGATTTTTTTTTACTCGACTCCTATAGTAACTCTATCTTACTTAGCACCTATACTTTACTCAGCACATATACTTGTTGAACATCTATTATTACTCAGCACTTGGAACTTGCTTGACACTTGAATAACTTGACACCTATTCAATTTTTGGCTCAGTGCATATTGTAGCTTGGCATCTAAATTGTACTTAGCCTCAACTTAGAAATTTCTTAAGCGTGTTGACACTCAATTGTCAAAACCAATCTGAGACCAACACAAATGTGTACCCTTCTTTATGATTGATCCATGTGGTAGAAACTTGCAAACACCTAACTTTATTAGCTTTTGAAGCAAAATCCACATCATAATTTTTGGCAAATTTGTAAAATTATTTAAAAGAAATAAATCAATTATTTTCTTAGGGGACCAAAAAGAAATGAAAAAATATGAGAAAATAATGTATTTTGCAGAGCATTTTGTTACTCCAATTATTTTCCAATCATTAAACAAGAATTAATATTTAATATCTAGTTATACATGTTATTGATTAATGGCATTGAAAATAAAGGTGTACGAGGCCATTTTTTGGGGCATGAAACTTCAAAAAAACTTGGACATTCTTGAAATAAAGCTTAAATCAAAAATTAAAAACTATTTAGTGAAAGCCAAAAGAAAAATGTTTTATAGGAGCCTAAAAAGAGCAATAATAATCAAGTTGCTTTCACTAGAATATAAAATTATTGATGGAAAAGTTATTATGCTGGTATATTTATTTTATTTGTGCTTTAAGGAGAAAACACCCTATAGAAGGATGCAAGTATTCAAATTTCAAATCAGCCATCTAACTGTTAGAATTCTTTAGAATAACTAAGAGGGGGGGTGAATTAATTATCCAAGGTCCAATGATGTCCAATACAACTTTTTCTACAAATCTTTAATGGCACATAACTGAAATTATCATGCATACAATTAAACGTTGAACAACCATAAAAGATAACATGCATCACACCATAACACTAAGGATTTTGATGACCCAGAAACCCTCTAGGAATAAGAAGGTAAAACTGGGGTGGGGATGATACCCACTAAATAACTGTGCAATTGATTTCAACCACTTCTAATGGTTTGCCTTGTTAAAGGCCTGCCCTGTTAAAGGCTTTACACATTGTAAGATGTGACCCTATTAAAGGATTTAAGAACATTCAACTTAGAATGTCACCCTGTTAAATGATTTACATAGAGTTATTAGGCTCACCCAAGTCCATGGGATTTACAGTCACCTTCTCAAAAGAATCGTTCATCCCTCTCTAAGGATCTCCTATCCTCCTCCTAAGGATCTCTTTATCCTTCTCCTAAGGATCTCTTTATCCTTCTCATGGGGATCTCTTTATCCTTTTCCTAAGGCTTATCCACCTAGCTGTTAAGCTAACCTAGCAATGTAGGGTTTGAATGTCTAATACAATGGTAAGAAAGTATTAGAAGGGTTTTGACCTGATACAGATTACAACTTCAACCTTGCAGATTTTAGATCACTCTTCAATCCTGTTATTTGCTTGGCTTTCCTCCCTTGCAGTGCTGACAGCTTGTTTACCCTTCAAGATCTGTCTCTTTGAGTTCCTTCACTTGTTATGCCAATGCACTCTATGGTCACTTGATCAACTCAGAGTCTTTATACTCTATTCTTACTCCTCTTGGCTTCTTTGCATGATCACACTTATGACCAATTCCCTCTCATGCATGCACACTTGATCTCTAACCTGTAGCTCCTTATAAAAAAGTTATGTTCTTCATTTCTCGCTCAAATCTTAATCTGATTTTGAGAAAATGGTATTATTTTCCCTTCAAATTGCTTCTTCTAGAAACTTCATGATAAATCCATTAGCATTCACCTTGAATTGGTTTGCATGGATTAAATAGAATTCTGTGACATCTACTCATCATCCTTATCATCCAACTAATTCACAAAATTTGATGTAACAAACTTATCGCTGATGATTTGGAAAATCTTTGACTTAACAAATAATGCAGCAACTCAACATCATTGGTTTATTGATGCTCAGCTCCTTCTGTGTTACTCGACTTCTATTGTTATTTTATTGGTGCTTGGCACCTGAAGAAATTTTGTGTTACTCGACACCTGATCTTCACTTGGCACTTGATCTTCACTCGGCACTTGAAGGCTACTCGGCACTTGAAGATCACTCGGCATAGACTAAGTTCAACTTGCTCAGCTTCAACTGAGAATCTGTTCGGCACTAACTAGCTAGCTTGGCTCTCTCTAATGAACTTAGTTAATCCTTATATCTTTGATGTGTCTCAGTGTGTCCATCCTCTGTGTCTTAGAGTATGTCATCAATACACTATTTCATCAATAGCTTATCTGATCCTTATACTTCATTACAACATCATAACTTCAACCTTTCTCTAGGTGCTCTAGTTACATCTTATTGATTGCCACCTCCTTTTCAATCAACCAATTGATAGTATTTGGATCACTTAAGAAATTGTCATTCCTACAAGTAGCAAGTTTGACATCAATGACAAAACAATGATTGAAACATTCTTTACCAGTTCCATTTCTCTTCATTCATGATCTTTTCAATCATTTCCAACACTAACATAGTGACTAGGATAAAATTGAGTGAATTTCTAGGAGTATCTACATGATTAAGAAACAACTATGTGATTCAAGATAAGTTTCCCCCCCTTCTCTAGCCTAAGTTTGCTAATGACCATTAGCATGTTTTTCAAAAAAGTATTAGATGCTAAGAGTTGAGGAAAAATAGAAATTAATTATTTAATAGTAATTGAGTTATAAATTAAAAGATAATGGATATTTAATTATATATATAATCTATAATAAATTAATAATAAGTGAATGAATAAAGCGTTACTAGATCCAAGGTACAAAAGGTGACTGAAAAAGGACACTATTATATTTTTAAACTTTTGTGACAGCTGACAAAAAGAATATTATTCTCTTGAAAAAAAGAGGAATGTTTTCAAAATGGATATTTTTGTGCATTCTTCTTTCTTTCCTAAGGATAGAAAACCCTTGATATTGTTTGTTTCAAGATAAAAACACTCCTAGCATTTACTGCAATTCTAATCAAGAATGACCAATGAACTCCATTCAAAAGGTTTATAGGATTTCCAATGTATTCCATTTTCCATCCAATTAGTATCATACTATTTAGTTATTTTTGGAGAGACTTTTCAGTCTATATGTCATACTATTGATAACTAGGTGTAGGAGCACCCTAGAGTCTTGCTTAGATTCTAGTGCATTTTTGGCTTGTAGGTGGTTCTAGCCAACCACTAAGGTAATAAGGACTAATAATAAAGTCCCAAGGTTTATTTTGTGTGTGTGTGTTGAGGCAAGGAAGATTGGAGCTTGTGATTTGTATGCCCAATTAGGTTTTAGAGTCAAAGTCCTAGGGAAGTCAACAAAAGGGTCAAAATTTGACCAAAATCCCAAATGGAGTGGCACTTGTGTTTTTGATGTTTTCAAGTGTTTTGGGATCAAATGAGTTGTTTTTGGAAGGATATATTCAAGTTATGAGAGGAAATTTCTCAATGAGCAAACGTTGCAAAAATTGCTCATGACAACTTTGCAATTTTGCAAAGTTGTGATGACAATATTTTCCTAAAAATTAGGACTTAATTCTACTTGAGTCCTAACCCAAACCTTAGGTTTTGAACACAATTGTTTGGCATATTTAAGGTTGTAAAAACCTTAACTCAATAGTTAGTTAGCATATTGTATGGATTGAGGATTGGGACGAGCAAGAATTGATTGTATTTGTGTAACAGAGCCTTCATCCAGTCATATATGGATGGAAAGGACTAAAATAATTCATTGTAAATTCAATTTTTTCATGTAACTACCTTATGTGGAATTGTTTTATTGGTTTTCATTCGACTAGTTATCATTTTACTAATTTCTTTTTTTTGGCTAATTCATTGTCTGGTTCAAAGCCAATTGTGTAAATATGGATCCTACTTGAGTTCATGTGGCTAAAATTTCATGGCCTCTTGGAATCAAGTAGGATACGCTATATATAGTGTAAAAATATGGTCTATGGAGTCACGGTTTCCAAGGGAGCTAATTTTTTCATCAATCCCTAAGCAAGTGCTAAGGCATTCTAGGTAGGAGTTTGTTTAGAACAACAATAAGAAAGCTTACAAGATTGATTGGTTTGTACCAATAAATGGTAGGGATGTGAAATGGCATGTGTCCTTGGTATACAACTACAAGGAGGAGGGTAGAAGAGTTTGATAGAGCATCAAAAATAAACCAAGAACCTAGATTGGTTCACATGCCCTAGAAACACTTAAAAATAGGGGTTCGATGAAAGTCTAGTGTATGGAAACTTAGGGAGACTAAGATCTAGGACATATTAAAGCCTAGGAAGACCTTAGAGAGAATCCCTAACCAAGTTGGGGGTTTGTTTAGAGTAATTCATAGTTACTCCAACAAATCAGATTTCAAGAGGCCTAATTGGGGCAAAAAGGCTACAAGGTCTAAACCCTTGAAAACTTAGGACTTGATAGAAAAACTAAGAAAGAATCCATCAAAATGGATAAAAATGGATTGAAAACAAGGCATAAATAGTAAGGTCATCCATTCCTAGCCCTTGAGCATTTTGGGGAGAAGAGAGGTTAACTAAGCCCATCAATGTAGAGTTGAATTTAGGGGTATGGTAGATGTTTGAAGTTGATGGAGAGTTATAAAGGAAATTGGGATCCTAGAAGTGATCTCTGAGTAGGTTAATGATAAGTACCATAGAAAGACCAAAGATTAGACATTAGGAAGAGCTAGAAGAGCTCTTGAAAGTGAGTTAGGACTCCCCATGAAAGTGGTATCAAAGCCTTAAAAAGTCTTGGGCAATGTAGAGTGTATGTCAAAGGTAAGTAAATCCATAGGAGAAAGCACCATGGTGACCAATGCAGAGTTGGAATGAGATTTGATAGAACAACAAGAGAAGAATAGGCTTCTTGAGGAAGTTGTGAAAGAGATGAAGAAAAAACTAGAGGAAGTTGTTGAAACTATAGGCAAGATGAAGGAGTAGTTAGAAGTGCATAAGGACAAGGGAAAGAATCAAGTAGAAGAGGAAATAGAACTAGAACTAGACCCTCCATTAGTAGAGGAAAAGCATTAAAGGCATTGAGTGGCAAAGCACTAAAAGGCATTCCTATCTTTACTGGAAGAATGGATGTAGAATTAGTTATGGAATGGATTAAGGGTATGGAAAATCACTTTAAATGTGGTGGAATAACATAGGCACAAAAGGTGAAGATATCCAAATCAAGGTTAAGAGGACAAAAATTAACTTGGTGGAAGTACTTGTAGGAGGAAAGAGAGAGGGAAGGCAAAAAGCCAATATTCAATTGGAAGACTATGGTCGCTAAGGTAAAAGAAAATTATCTACCAGAGGATTATGAAATCCAACTACACAAGAAAAGACAAAATCTTAGACAAAGAGACCTAGAAATGGCTACCTATATTGAAGAGTTTCAAAATATAATCCTTAGGTCTAGAGTGCAAGAAAGTGAAAGCATCAAGGTTGCTAGATATATAAATGGTCTTAGATGGAGTATAAAAGAAGAACTAAGTCTCTTTACACTCACTACCCTCCATAGTTTTTACTAGATGGCTATCAAAGTGGAATAAAATTTGAAAAAGAAATAAGACTCATGTAGTAAGGGTAGAGGAAGATGCAGAGACTCTAGAGGTGGATATAGAGGAGGTTCTAGTGGAAGAATCAATGAGAACAGAGGCCAAGGAGACTCCAAGTTTATTGAACAAACACATGAACCTAAAAAAATAGGTGGTTATGGAAGGGGAAGGAATTTTCCCAGTAGTGGTAGAGGAAGATCAAGTGGTTTTGGAATAAGTTCCCACTTTTCTTCCATGAAGTGCTACAATTGTGGGAATTTGGGTTACCCAACTTATAGGTGTCCTAAAAAACCATCATCTTCACAAGGGACAAAAAATATAGCATAAGTTGTAATCTTATATTGGTTTTGACATATAAGTGACAATATACTTAAGTCATTTACTTTGTTCATGTCAAACAAATAATACATGTCAAGCATAAGTTGTGAGATAGTAAATGCCAAACGATAGATATTTAGTGTGAGCTAAGTAACTAGTAAGTGCCAAGTCACTTAAGTGTTGAGTAGATAATATGTGTCAAGATATTTAGATGTAGTTGATGCCAAGCATCAGGGACTTCAAGTGCTAAGTTACACTGTTTTGACATAGTTGTTTGTTGGCACAATTCTCTATGTAAACCATTTTTGGACTGACAAATTTATGATCTTTTTTGATAAGGACAAATCTTAATTTTGAATCCCTATGCATTACATGCATCCAATCAAAAAAAGGGAAGGTTTAAGCAGCAATATGGGTGAATCACTACCGATGATTCTTACCTAACCCTAAGTCACCTACGTCTTCTTAAGGAAGACAAACCCTAAACTTTGAAAATAATGCTAAGGAGAATTGAAGTGAGTTTTTGTAGGTGTTATGAATTGAGTTACATTGTATAATTAGTTAAAGGAGAAAAAATAAAAGGAATTAGAAGACAATAGAGATATATTTGATTAGAAGGGATTAAGTACACATTAGTACACGGGTGATCTAACATAAAGCAACAGAGTGCTAGCCATAGGATCATTATTGAGACATTCTAATAGGTGAGTAAGTTAAATCTCTTAATAGAGTAGTCTTAACAAGCTCTTGTAAATCCTTTTAACAAGGTGCTTACTTCATTGTAAGTTAAAGTCTTTTTACCAGGTACACTTTTAGTAAGATGTCTAAATCCTTTAATAGGGTAAGATCTATCAATCTTGTAAGCCTTTAATAGGGAAAACCTTTCATATGGTAGATCATGTTTCATGGTCAAACATTATAACCTTCATTGGATACACTTTATTACTGCAATAGTGAAGATTTGTGGGTGTCATCCCCACCCCAGTTTTACCTTCTCCTTGCAGGGTTTCTGGTTAACCAAATATCTTGTGTCACACATGTGTTGAATATTTCACTTTCATGCTATGGATGTATATGCTTAATTTTTTATTTTAGTTTATATGCATAGATTGTGAGATGGATGTGTGGTGAATAGTTTTAGAGGTTGAAAGTTTTAAGTGCTCATTCACCACCACCCCCCTCTTAGAGTTTACTTCTCTATTGTATTTCCAACAATATGTGTAAGAGGAGGATTATCCTAGACACATAGAGGTGAGCTTAGATTTAGAGAAAGGTGAAAATTTAATGTTAAGGAGGATATTTATCAAAGATCCTACCAAGGATGAACACAAACAAAGGAGGGCTCTTTTCAGGGTCAAGTGAAAGATATTAGGAAAATGGTGTAGGGTCATAATTGATTCAAGATCCATTGATAATGTCACTTTAGAGGATGCAGTATAGAAGTTGAGAGTCACCAAGATACCCCAGGAATGTCCATATAAAGCCACTTGGTTAAATAAAGGGTAAAACATATTGGTTAATGAGCAAGTATGGGTTGAGTTCACCATAGGAAAGTATCAAGATAAAATACTTTGTGATGTGCTACCAATGGATGTATGCCATATATTTCTTGGAAGACCATGGTAGTATGATAGGGAGGAAGTACACCATGGAAAGGAAAAAAAGTACTCATTCAAGAAGAATGGAGTAACTTATAAGATTCAATCTTTGATAGAAGAAGATGTAGTGGAGAAGGAAAAATCCAATACACTTTTTATGAGATGGAAGGAGATCCTACAAGATATGAAGAAGGAAGGAGTTAGCTATGCCATACTAGTGAAACCAAGGGAGAAGGAGGCACCTAAAAAATAATTTAAGCCAAAAGAGGTGAAACAAATACTAGATCAATTCAAAGACATCATTGGTGAAGGTGCACTAGCTACACTACCACCAAAGAGAGAAATCAGCCATCAAATTGATTTTTTTCTAGGGGAATCATTGCTTAACAAGGTTGCATACAAGATGACACAAGAATAGAACAAAGAAATAACAAGGCAAGTACAAGAGCTTTTGGACCAAGGTCTAATCATGAAGCATATAAGCTCATGTGATGTCCTAGTAGTTTTGGCTCCTAATATGGGAGGTAAGTGGAGAATGTGTATTGATTCTAGGGAAATAAATAGTGAAACTACTAGATATAGGTTTCACATTCCTAGAATAGAAGATTTGATGGATTTCTTAGGAAGTGCTAAATACTTCTCCAAGATTGATTTAAAAAGTTGTTACCATCAAATTAGAATGAAAGAGGAAGATGAGCAGTGTTGGAATTCTTTAGAATAACTAAGAGGGTGGGTGAATCAATTATCCAAGGTCCAAATGTACATATAAAACTTTTCACAACTTATTGAACCTATATCCATAAAATATATTCATCATGCATGCATCCATTAGATCATACAATCACTTAAACTTGTAGAATACTGTCAAATCAACTTTGCAGAAATGTAAGTATGAAACATAATAGATTCAATAACACATTTGACACAATGATTTTATGTGGAAACCCAATTTTGGAAAAACCACTAGTAACATGCTACTAATTTTCACTCTTCTGAAGTGATACCTTATGAAAGGCCAACCTTGTTAAAGGCTACAATGCACAATATTAAATGTATTTTGGTTCAAGGATTTCAATCACCCTATTAGGAGTGAGCCTTGTCAAAGGACTTTAGATCATTCACTTAAAATATCATTTGGTTAAAATATTTACAAATGACTATTAGGTCAACCTTAATCCAAAGTATTTACCCTAGACTGGTAGAATGATTAGAAAGTAATAGCAAGGCTTGATCTAATAACAACTTACAACACACTTGCAGATTACAGATATTTGTTTCAGTCCTCCATTTTTCTTGGCTTTCACACACTTTAGCTCTAATAGCTTGTTCACCCTTCAAGCATCCATACCCTTAAGCCTTCCTACTTTGCTTTCCAATAGCAGTCTCTTCTCTTTGGCCATTGAATGAAGGAATACCCTATGCTCCTTGTCCCCCTTAGGTTCTTGCACATGACAACATTTTCTTCTGACCAACCATCTCTATAAATAGAAAGTTTAGATCTTTTATCATTCATCCTCTATCGTCCATTTTAGGGTTAGGTAGGATTATGTATGATTCAATGAATCTACCCATCTTTTCATTTTATTCCCTTCTAAAAACTTCTCCTTTAATCCTCTTTGAATTTTGCACCACCAGCTCATCAAGCTTAACTTCTACACAGTTCACACAATCAAAGAAAACAAACTTATTAACTCAGATTCATCTAATTCATGGTCTTGTTCATAATGCTAACACTTAGCATTAACTTTCTTTTGATGTTCAAAACATATTGCATTGCTTGACATACACTATCAAATCACTCAACATGAAATAAAGTTTACTAGTGCTTGACATCAACTAAACTTAACTTAGCTTACACTGTATCACTCAACATACATTGAAATTTGACTTTTCTTGGCTCCAACTAATTTTCTTCTCAGCTCACACTAACTTTGCTCAACACCTACGAAAATTTTTAAGCTTGGCAGACATAATTCATTTTACTTGTTCTTCTGAACTTAATCAGTGCATCCAACCTTTGCAACCTTAAGTAGATAATCAATGCACTATAATATCACTATCTTAACGAATCCTTGTACTCCTTTTCCACATCATAACTCAACCTTTCCTCTAGGTGCTATATTTACCTCATTTGATCAAATCCTCTTCATCAATCAAACAAATGATAGTACTCAAATCATCTAATCAATTATCTTACCAACAAGTAGCAGGTTTGACATCAGTGACAAAACAATGATTTAAACACATTCTTGTACTTGTATCAACCTATTTTCAAGAATATCCCTCTTTGAAATTGATGGAAAACCAAACTTAATCAGCACAACCAACAATAATAACAAAAAAAAATAGTTCCTTGTATTGAATTCTCTCCCTCTATCAACAAATTTCTTCTTTTGAATGGATTACAAAAAATTTGTTCTAATTAACAAACAATCAACTCATCCTTATGACTCTGTCTTGACCACTTCTTGTATCTCCCTAATCATTATCTCCCTTGGATTTCTTTCAAGATTTCTAGGTTTCTCCCTCTTTGACAACAATGCCAAAGACTTGTCATCTTAGTATGTAGATATGAACATTTATAGTTTCTCCCTCTATCACCTAGCTTGTAACTAATTTGTAGCTCTAGCTCTTTGATTACTTTACACAACTGCTAAAGTAAGATCTGTAACACCCCGCTAAGGGATCCAAAAGAATTAACCTAAAGTTTTACTAAGTTTTCTAAACATTTTTTTTTTAAAAGTAAGAAAGTATAACATGCACATCAACACAATAGTAGCGAAAGAAATAACATGTAATCATCAACAAACATACATAATAGGTTACATTCCTTAAGGATCGTCTTTGACTACATGTGTTCCCGAATCAATCACACATTAGTCAAACCCACGGTGGGTGCCAAAAATGTGTGCTAAAATGTTGTCACACTTCTATGAATCATTACATGTAAGAAAACTCAAGAATGAGCCCTCACAAATCGATCCATAGATCTCTACTCATAGAGTGCAAGGGTTTGCAATGGAGGCCCTCAGTTTGACCTATTTTTGTGCCCATGCAAGTACACCATGAGATGAGAGATTCAAAGAGAAAAAGCAAGAATGCTAGTCTCCATGATCTTCAAATATGCATGAAAATAAGATCTAATCTATGAAAGAAAAATCTAATCTATAAATGCAAGATCTAAGCTAAAAGCCCATGATGGGTGCAAGAGAGAAAAAGACAAGAAAATAGAAGTTCTCCACAAAAAGCTTTTGTATTCAAACTCCTTCAAAAATTGGTCTTCAAACCTGCAGCATAACGATAGCATAATCATGGGTGTCTAACATGAGGAGAGGGCTCTCCCTTATAAAGGAAATTATGGAGGTGAGAGGCTTCTCACAACCAATATGGGATAATAGAGCTTGATCCATGTGAGACAAAATTCCACCAATGAGAAAAGAGGAGTGGTTGAGAAGAAAGTGGTGATCCATGTGAGACAAGATTCCACCAATTAGAAAAGAGGAGTGGTTGAGGAGAAAGTGGAAAGATAAATCCCACTTAGATCACATTTTTAAGTGTAGAGAAATTAAATAAAAAGAATTTATTTTATTTCCTTTTTT
The DNA here is from genome assembly GCA_028749045.1 of Cupressus sempervirens. Classification (NCBI taxonomy): domain Eukaryota; kingdom Viridiplantae; phylum Streptophyta; class Pinopsida; order Cupressales; family Cupressaceae; genus Cupressus; species Cupressus sempervirens. The sequence goes on along the minus strand of CM053792.1, from coordinate 43,525,545 downwards.
CATCAAAAGAGATATTTAAGTGGGATTTTTATTTAATTAATTGGGAGCAAGTTCTTTTTAATTAAATAGAAGATATTTAATTAAATTAAAAGAGAGGTTTTTCTCTTAATTAATTAAATGTGGATGAACTATTTAATTAAAAGAGAGGTTTTCTTTTAATTAAATGGGGATTTTATTTTATTTAATTAAAAGAGAAGATTTTCTTTTAATTAAATAAGACTTGGAATAAAATGATCAATCTTAGAAATCAAATAAATCGAATTTGATCAAGGAAATTGATTTGAATATATTACAAACCATTGATTCAAAAAATTTGATAAATTGATAAATTGAATAATGGGGGCCCATAGTCTAGGCGACCATTTTTGGGTGCATACAGATCCCAAGACGTTGAGTCACATTTAATCTAATCTAAAAAGTCTAACAACTACCACATCCACATGAAAGAATAATCAAAAAATTCAAAGTCCATAATATACATTTGTTTTGAATGCCTCCTGAAAAATTAATTTGGAATGCTCAATCATCCACTATACATGTCACAGGGTATGAAAGGCTAAAGGAATATACATGTAATGATACACCATTATCCTCGAATCCATGATACAAGTACAATAAAGTAAATGAAACTAATAACATACATGATACATCTATCCATCCATAATGATAAAACATCCATCATAATAATCTAGGAATAGAATGAAGGTAAATACCAACCAAGAAAGCTCTAGCCATAGTGACCATGGACGGATCTCAATGGTAAGAGTAAAAAGCACTACCACCTGACCGTGTGGAACTTAAATGGTCCACTCCCACTGCGCTGAGGAGATAGTCTCAAGTCCCAAACAGGATATCAAATCACATAATACAAGTACCCTCTAAGTCTAGGAAATCCTAAAAGTAAACTAACTCAAAGGTTCCAACATAGATAGACATCTAGACCCAGAGGCACACAAAGACACGTAGGGGATCTACTATGCAAGCGGGAAAGTGTCATCTCAAAAGTCACTTAGAATTTACCTGAGCAATCCCTTAGGAATCCTGGGTCCCTAGTGATCCCTGCGGCCACTAGTATCCTCTTATATTGACGAGACATACTACAGAATGCAAGGTCATAACCAAGCATTCTCTCTACCCCATCCTAGTATGTACTAGCACTCAAGACATGGGAGAGAACATACAATTAATCTTGTTAGGTTCATTTTACTCTCATTTAGTGTAAATTTTATCACTTATTAAAAAAACTTACAATGAGTTACCCTGGTAGCCACTTAGGGCCTCGGCCCCCATTGCAAGCCACTTCCCGACACTACATATAGATAACCTACCCTAGGCTCATGAAATCACAAATCACAAAATCACCTCAGCCCTATACAAGTGACTGGAAAGCATCAAAAGATAAGCCATAGTAATCACATCAATTCTCCATGAGAAACTGGAAAGCATCAAATCATAATCATAATGATCACAACAGTTCTCTATTAGCAATTGAAGGCATCAATGATAAATCGCAATAATAGACCACAATACTGATCGAAGACTCCAAAATGGTCAAGTCAAATATGTCACAACATGACATCATCAAGAACAATCATCCAAAACATCTCAGTCCTCTCAAAGCGACTAAAAAGCAAATCAAATATAACTGATCGATGACTCAAAAAAATGGTTAAGTTGAGTATCTCGTAACATACACCTCAGCTCCACACAAGGAAACTAGAAAACAATAATAAATAGTAAAAACATCTATCATAGAGCATATCAACACATCACCATGGTTAGGGTTAAAAATATCAAAAACAAGACATCACAACATCACAATCGCATAACCCCGAGCCTCTGGTAAACACCCTAAGACTGGTCAAACTAAATCAACCCAAAAACCCCAAAGCATAGACAATAGAATAGTCACATAGAAAACAAAACTCATCACATAGTTGGTTATGACTGATAATATATTGTTGAGTTAATGTAAGGTTTAAGTTCCAGTTAGAGGTATGTCTCAAGTAATAAGTTTTTGCAGTTAATCCCTTACAATTAACCCAAGTCCCATATCTGAATGAAAGTCAATTATCCAACTTGGTTTAAATCAATTTTCTAAAATGATCTAAAAAGGCAAGTTATTTATTTAACTTATTGAAATAAATAAGTAATTTTGATCTAAACAATATTATTAAAAATAATATTAAAATAGATCTATAATTTTAATATTAACTAATCCATCATTAATTTAATTAAACTTTTTTTTTAAATAATTAAATTGATTAATGATTATCCAACTCAATAATTATTTTTTAATAATTAAAAAAACTATCAATAATTTTATTAATTAAAATTTAACTATATTTAAATACATTATAAATAATAATAAAATTTATCAATATTATTAAATAATAATGTAGTTCACATTATAAATCTTATTAAAAAAATATTATTAAATAATATTTAATTTAATATTAAAATCTATTAATACTATTAAACTTGTTAATAATTATTATTAATTAAAATAAAAATTAAAAATAAATATATATTAAAAATGACTATTAACAAATTTTAATAAATTAAAAATGATAATTAAAAAAATACATATAAAGCACTACATTTATAGCCCGCGTGGCTTATTAAAGAATTGTCGGTCGTAGGCCAACTGCTGCTGCCACAGTCTGTACTGCGGTTAGCACAGCATTAAGGTTGCCAATGGTAAGTGGGGATGGGGTGGGTAAAACCCCCCCCCTCCCAATTCATTTTTTTATTATATTTAAAAAAAAAAAACATTTTCATTTATATAAAATTTATTAAGTACGTTTTTAATATAATTCCCCCCCCCCCAACATTTTAAAAAAAAATTAATTATTATAATTATAATTATTATTTTTTATTTTATTTTTAATATTATTTTTTAATATATAATTGCAATTTTAATCTGATAGGAAAATTAAGTATAACTATTCAAATTTTTTTAACTCAAATTTTCCATTCTCAAAATCAAACCCTTCCCAGATTAATTTACAATTTTTCATCTATTGAAAGGAAGTTTTTAACGATATATTAATCCCCACGTATACAGAAGAACCCCACAAGCATTCCAGTAAATTCAAAATATAATACTGAAAGATTCGTCTCAGAGAAGTATACACAAACAATTCATAGACACGAAGAAGACAGGAAGGATAGAAAACATATTTTACTATGCAAATTAAAAACACAAGAATCTACCTAGATTTTGATGCTAACAACGCAACGCCTAAAAAGATTTGTGAGAGAAGTTTCTTCTCTCAAAACCTTCTCCCTTTCGAAAATCTTCTTCCTTCTCCAAAACTCGCTTCCAAACATTCGCATCCAAATCTCGTCTCCCACTTTGTCTCTATCAAAAATGAACCCTCTAATTGTGATAAAGAGTTCTCTCCTCAAATTGGGGCACTAATTGTGCGTTCACCCAAGAGGACTCCTTGCTCACTAGAGTTAACTCTAAAATTAACTTTTATTAATCTTTCTTTTATCTTTTCATGCACATTAAATGAATTATTAAATTACTTTATTTAATATTCACTCAACTTCTATTTTTAATTAATTTATTACGTTAATCCCATGCACACTTTATGAAATAAAAATATCTTTATTAAGTCCACATGTTTTATCTTTTTAATAATTAATATCTTTTCACTTTTTAATTTATTTTAGAAACTTAATTGATAAAATATTAATTAACTCAAATAATAATAATATTTAGCATTTGTTTAAAAATGAACTCTAAATATATTATTATTAAATTAAATAAATATTATCAAGTTCTAAATTTATCCTTATAACTTTCATCTTCAAATTTAATTTTTTTTATTTAATTAATTTCTCAATTAATTAAATATAATTAAATATTAAAATGTCATAATAATTTTCCATTAAATTAAATCATTAATTAATCTTTTAATTAGACTTAATTAATAGAAAATACACCAAAGACTCATAAAGCAACATATGAAAATCCATCATAGCAAAACACATACTAAATCAAATAAAAGGGTTATAATCACGAATTAACATCATTCGATGCATTCGGAGGGTACTTGACTCAGATACTTGTCCTAATTATCAATTAGGACAAATGGCTTAAGGGTTTAGGATTTAGACTTAAGAATTTATCTCCCCTCTCTTACCATTGAGATAATGCGATAGGGTACGCTCATCTTGGCAATTCAAGGAAGTCGATACCCAATACCTACAACCTGCATAAAATCCACGCATGTACATACACAATATTCTAAGCTAAATAGGCAATGGCAGGAAGTGGTGCATCGTGTAGATCCTGACTAGCAGGTGACTACGACTCCCTTAACCACATTAGAAATGCCATACATAAAGAAAACAAACATGCACACCATACACATGCAAGTATGGAGTAAGTGTCCATAAGAAAACACATAATAATCCATCTAACTAATCATCTTACATACATGAAGTAAGGAGTATCAAGTGATCTCATCCTATAACCAATTGAATGTAAAACCATATATGATAATCTTAAAACAATGTCACTAATCATAAGCATAAGACTAGCCTAAAAGAATCTCACAATGATAACAAAAAAGGTGAACTAGGGGTAGGCACTACAAGATCCATTGCATCAATGTGTAACATATGTCAATCATCTTGTTTGATCTAAGGTACTTATCATTCTTCTTAAATAGCTAGGGTTATCACCCCTAGTTTACCTCTTAGATATTCATGAGCATCCTTAGGAAATTCTTTCGTGAAGATACTAGTTATTTTCTCTTTTGTGTTAACATTTTTCATCTTGAACTCTTTATCTTGAACTAGCTTTCTCAAGTAATGATACTTGATTGCAATGTTCTTAGTCTTTGTATGCATCATAGGAATATTTTCTATATTTATAACACTTGTATTATCACAATAAAGTATCACAGATTCAATGATTTCCTCCTTCATACCTCTCAGTAGCTATTTGATCCATACAATATTTGTACAATTTACTATAGTAGCAACATATTCAGCTTCAGTAGTGGATTGTAATATCCAATTTTGCTTCTTTCTAGTCCATGTAACATGCCTTTTCCCTAAGAAAAATGCTCCTCCATTAGTTCTCTTTTTGTCATCAATATTTCTAGCCTAATCAACATTAGTGTAAGCTCTCAATTCAAATTTCTCATTTTTCTTATAGTATAAATCATAGTCTTTTGTGCCTTTTAGATATCTCATTATTCTCTTAACAGCCATCAAATGATTCTCCATGTGATTACTAGAGAATCTTGGAACTATCCCAATAGACAATGCAATATTAGATATGTTGTGTACTACATATCATAATTTGTCAATCATATACCTATACAATGTTTGATTCACCTTAGCTAAATCATCATTCTTTGACAATTTATGTCTTGTCACCATAGGTGTGCTTACTGGCTTGGAATCTTCCAATCTAAAAGTTTTCAGTATCTCTTTTACATACTTTAACTGAGTGATGTATATACCATATTTCATCTAATGTACTTGCAGACCCACAAAGAATTTGATCTCTCCAAACATAGACATTTCAAATTCTTTCTTCATTTTATTTTCAAAAGATTTACATAAAGTATCTTGACTCCAAATATGATATCATCAATAAAAAATTTAGATAGTAAAATACCTTTTCCTCTCTCTGTCTTTAAGTACAAATTGTTGTTATCATCAGTCCTCTCAAATCAAATCTTCACAAGATAATTATGAAGCATTTCATACCATGCTCTTTGTGCTTTCTTTAAACCATATAAATTTGTGTGTAGTCTACATACCATATTTTGTTGTTAGCATCAGAAAATCCTTTCGGATGTTCTATATAGACATCTTCCTCAAATATGTCATACAAAAATGTGATTTAAAATCCATTTGATAAACTTTGAAACCTTGGTATGTAGAGTAAGAAAGCATAGTTTTTACTCCTTCCAATCTTGCAATAGGAGTGAATGTTTCTCCATAGTCTATTCCGGTCTAGGAATTAGAGTCCATGTCTTATTTTTCTCAATTTGTTCAATCTCTTCTTTCATAACTTTATCCTAGTCCACATCCTCTAAGGCATCTTTAATTATTTTAGGTTCATGCATGCTAAGAAAACATGTATCATTTCTCAATTTGTTCCTTGTCATTGGTCTTGCATCTTTATCTCCAATTATTTGTGTTATAGGGTGATGTCTCTTGACATACTTTGACAATCTTGGTTCTTCTCTATTTTTCTCATTTGGTTTTGTTAGAAATGCTTTAAAATAATTGGTGGGGGGGGGGGGGGGGGGGGTGAATCAGTTATTCAAGGTCCAAATGTCCTAATAAAACTTTTTCACTAAGTATAGTGAGCCCATTTAAACTAATCATGCATCCAAGCTAAACATTCTTCTTATCAAGTTGCTGATAAATCAACATGCAAGAATAGGACATGAAAAATCAACACATAACACAGTGATTTACATGGAAATCTAATTTGGAAAAAACAACTAGTAACATGCTACTCCTTTCTCACTCTTCTGAAGTGATGCCCTATGAAAGGCATGTTCTATTAAAGGCTACAAAACACATTGTTAAATATGACCTGGTTAAGGGATTTCAACCACCCTATTAGAAGTGGGTCTGGTTAAAGGGCTTTAGAATATTCACTTGGAATGTCACCTTGTTAAAAGATTTACAAAATGGTTGTTAAACCAACCTAAGTCCATAGGATTTTTCCCTAATTGATACAATTTCTAGAGAGTAACAATAAGGGCTTTTGATCTAATATAACTCACAACATAACTTGCAAATTTTAGATCTCAATTTGATTCACAAATTTTCCTAGCTTTTAGTCTTTGCAACTCTAATAGCTTGTCCTCGTTTCAAGTTTTGTCTCCTTGAGTCTCCTTTCTCATTGTGCCAATACAATTACCTTTTTGGTCACCTATCAAAGTAGAGTCTCTATTCTTCCCTCTCAATTCCTTCTCCTTAACACCACACACTTTCTCCCCTCCTTTTTTCTTCTTGACCTATAACTCCTTAAGTAGGAGTTTGGAGTACTTTTTCTGCTCTAATTTTCCTGCTCTTATTTTGGGTTCAAAGGGATTACGTAGATACAATGTATCTTCCCCTTATCTTGTTTCTTCTAAAAACATCTTGTGGAATCCACCTATATTTTCCTAAAAATAGTTTACCTATAATTTTGTTCCACCAACTCAACATTCTTATCTTCCATCTGGTTCACAAAGTTCAAGGTAACAAACTTTGTCAACTCAGATCTAACAAACCTTTGACTTTTTAAATAATAGAGTAGCTCGACACTATTGACTTTCTAATGCTCGGCATATACTGTGTTACTCAACACCTATTGTGGATTCACTCGGCATCAACTAAATTTTATTGATGCTCGGCACCTATTATATTTTGTCTAGCTCGACACCTGAACTCATTTAGCATCTTTTGTTTCACTCAGCACACACTAGATTTTGTATTTGCTCGGCACTTACTGATAATTTGCTCGACATGAACTAACTTTCTCGACGTCTACTAATGAATTTAGTCAAGCTTTGTAGACAACTTTGTTATAACTTATTATTCTAGAGTTTCTAGGTGTAGCCAACCTTTGTATCTTCAAGTGTATTATCAATACATCATTTTACCATTGTCTTAATTGATTCTTGTACTTCATTATAAAACCATAACTCAACCTTTCCCTTAGGTGCTTTTGTTACATATTATTGATTAAATCCTCTTCATCAATCAACTAAGTGATAGTACTTGGATCTTATAAGCAATTATCATTCCAACAAATAGCAGGTTTGACATCAGTGACAAAACAATAATTGAAAACATTCTTTATCAGCAATCTCCCTTCTTCAATAATGATCTTTTCAATCAAATTTCAATAGGTTTCTCAAATTTTGAATCACTATGTACATCTCTATTAGGTAGTTCAACATTTCTTTCATTTACACTAATCTCAAAATCAGGATATGTCTCAACTTCATTTTGTAACTCAGCACCTAAGTGTAGCTCGGTGCTCAAATGTAACTTGACATTCATAGTATGTGACTAGGCAGTCAATGAAACTTGTTGTTGATTTGTAACTTGAGTTGTAGTATCTTCATTAGTAGGTATACCTTCACAAAAATATATAAATGATTTGTATTTCTCTAGTTCCTTCATAGGTTCAGCCTCATGTACTTTTGTATATTCATCAAATTTTACATTTGCACTTTCCACAACTTTGTTAGTGTTAGTATTTAAACACTTATAAGCTTTATTCTTTTGGAATAGCCAAGAAATATACCTTCTTTACTTTTTGCATCTAATTTACCATCCCAAAAATCCTTGAGAATATAACACTTGCTTCCAAATACCTTAAAATATTTTACATTGGGTGGGTATCCATACCATAGTTCAAAAGGTGTTGAATGGGTACCTTTCTTGTTTGAAAATAGTTTAAGGTATAAAGAGTTGTACTTACAACTTCTCTCCACTATTTTAGAGCAACATCTTTCTCCATCTTGAGTGTCCTAGCATAGTCCATTATAGATCTATTCCTCCTTTCAACAATTCCATTTTGTGGAGGGGTCCTAGGGGCAAATATTTGTCTTTTGATTCCTCTATCATTACAAAATATCTCAAACCAATTTGATGTAAATTCTCCTCCTTTATCAAATCTCAAACATTTTAGTCTTTTACCTATTTCCTTCTCAACTCTTGCTAAGTACTAATTAAACATTTAGAAAGGATCATATTTCTATTTCAGAAACATAACTATCACCATTCTAATATAATCATCATCAAATAACATAATGTACTTATCTCCTTTGTAGCTTTGCACATCAATTGGTCCAGACAAGTTAGTATGAACAATCTCTAATATTCCTTTAGAGGTATGAGTTTTACTCTTAAAACTTGACTTTGCCATTTTGCCTAATTGACATTATTTGCAAATTATATTGTCAGATTTCTTCAACTTAGGCAAACCTCTATCTCTTCTCATGTTACTGATACTAACCAAGTTATCAAAATTAACATGACATAGCCTCTTGTGTCATAGCCACACATCATTAAATTCTACAACTAAACAAGTAGCATCCTCCATATCAAGGTAGAATAGATTACCTCTAGTTTGATTGCATTTTCTAAAAAGTTTTCCATTAGTATCATATATCTTAGCAATTTTGTTCTCAAACTCAACCTTACAACCTGACCTATTTAGTTGTGACACACTCAACAAATTGTAGTTAAATCCTTCAACATAATAAGCATTATCACATAATATCTTTTATGTGAGTTCGATAGAACCTTTTCCTTTTATCAAATAGGGCGCATCATTACCAAACCTTAAACTATTACCATCATAATAATTCAAGCTAATGAACTTACTTTTATCTCCAGTCATGTGATGTGAACACCCACTATCAATGATCCATATGTCATTCTTTTTTACACAAGACACCAATGTAGTTGCCTCATCCTCATCAAAATCATCCTTCATTGCAACATACATGACTTCATCATCATGATCATTAGATCCATTTTTAGTTTCCTCTTTAGCAATGTAGAAAGGCTTCTTGCCTTTTTATTTGTAATCTTTATTGTCTTCATCTCTTCTACTTTTGTACTTGTCTCCACCTCTGTAATTTTTATTCTTTGGACATCTAGTAGCAATATGACCAACCTCATTGCAATTGAAACACGTAATAGGTAACTTACCTTTGATTTTTTCTTTACCTCTATGAAATCTCCTTGTTAGTAATGCTTCAAGTTGTTCTACATTTTCCTCATCTGTATCACTGTCACTAGAAATATGACTGTCACTGGAAACATATTTTACCTTTCTCTTCTTATTCTCATTAGGTTCTTTCAATGACAGCTTGGATTTGAAAGTAGATTCAACATTGTCATGTTTGAAATTATCAAAATTAGATAGCTCAAAAGTAATGAGCCTACCTACTAGACCTTCAAGAGTTAGATTAGAACCTTGTACACATCTTGTTTCTTGTATTGTGGAAACTCTAATAGCATAATTCTTAGTATAGTCTCATCATCTATCTTAGTATTAACTCCTCTTATTGCATTAACAACATGTTTTATCCTAGAGCAATATTGAGCACTATTCTCACTTTCTTGCATTCTCATATCATCAAACTTACCTCTAAGACTTTTAGATTTGGCTCTTAGAACATTTGTGTCTACTCTATTAATAATGTGAATAGTGTTCAACATTTTATTTTCACTATCACAACCCTTGATATCATCAAACTTGGCATAGCTTAGGGTAGAGGCAATCTCCAACATTGCCTAGTTGTGTTCTTTCTTCTTTTTGATATCTTTAGTAGTTAGGGTTCCAACATGATTGACATGCTCTATGCTGATGGTAGACCTTGCATGATCTCCAAGACCTCCAAGGTGTAGCTTCATTTGACTTTTCCATGCAGAAAAATTTATCTCTATTAAGCTTGGGTACCTCTCTTTTTGGCATCTTGATCTTTTTGCTTCTAGTACCTTCAAACTAGTCCTCTTAAGTAGATGGATCCGATTCCAATTGTTGGAATTCTCTAAAATAACTAAGAGAGGGGTTGAATCAATTATCCAAGGTCCATATGTATAAATATAACTTTTAACAACTTAGTGAAGCCATATACATAAAACATATTCATCATGCATACATCCACTAGATCATACAATCACTTAAACTTGTAGATTACTGTCAAATCAACTTTGCAAAAATATAAGCATGAAATATAATAGATTCAATAACACATTTGACACAATTATTTATTGTAGAAACCCAATTTGTCAAAAAACACCAGTAACATGCTACTAATTCTCACTATTCTAAAGTGATTCACTATGAAAGGCAAAACCTATTAAAGCTTAAAATGGACACTATAAAATGTGACCTACTTAAAGGATTTTAATCACCCTATTAAGAGTGAGCCTTATTAGTGGACTTTAGATCATTCACTTGGAATGTCAACCAATTAAAGGATTTATAAATAACTATTAGGCCAACCTTAATCCAAAGGATTTACCCTAGACTAGTACAATGATTAGAAAGTAACAAAAAGGCTTGATTTGATAAAAACTTACAACACACTTATAGATAATAGATATTTGTTTTAGTCCTCCATTATTCTTGGCTTTCACACAATTCAGCTCTAATAGCTTGTTCACCTTTCAAGCATCCATACCCTTAAGCCTTCTCACTTTGCTTGCCAATATCAATTTCTTCTCTTTGGTCACTAAATGAAGTAATACCCTAGACTCCTTGTCTCCCTTAGGTTCTTGCACATGACAACCTTTTCTTCTAATCAACCATCTTTATAAATAGAAAATTTGGATCTTTTGGCATACATCCTTTATTGTCCATTTTAGGGTTTGGTGGGATTAGGTAGGATTCAATTAATCTACCCATCTTTTCATTTTATTCTCTTCTAGAAACTTCTCCTTCAACCCTCTTTAAATTTGCCTTAAAATGGTTCATCTTGAATTCTGTGCCACTAGCTCATCAACCTTGCCTTCCACATGGTTCACAAAATCCAAGAAATCTAGCTTGTCAGCTCAGATTCATCAAATTCACAATCTTGTTCATAATGATGACACTCAACATTAATGTGTTTTTGATTCTCGACACATACTATGTTGCTTAGCATTCACTATCAAATCACTCAGCATGAGCTAAAGTTTATTAGTGCTCAGCATCAACTAAACTTTACTTAGCTTATATTGTATCACTCAGCATACACTCAAATTTGACTTTTCTCAGCTCCAACTAATTTTCTTCTTGGTTTACACTAACTTTTCTTGGCACCTACTATGCAAATTGTTAAGTTTGGTAGACATAATTCATTTTACTTGTTCTTCTAAACTGAATCAGTGTATCCATCCTTTGCAATAGTAAGTAGATAATTAATGTACTATAATATAAATGTCTTAACTGATCCTTGTACTCCTTTTCCATATCATAACTCAAACTTTCTTCTAGGTGTCATTGTTACCTCATTTGATCAAATCCTCTTCATCAATCAAACAAATGATAGTACTCAAATCATCTAAGTAGTTGTCTTACTAGTAAGTAGTAGGTTTGACATCAATGAAAAACAATGATTGAAACACATTCTCATACTTGTATCAATCTATTTTTAACAAGTGGAAGTCAACCTTTAAGATGATAGAGGGGTTGTATGAATGGCTAGTAACATTGCTTGCGCTTACAAAAGCACCTAGTATCTTTATGAGGGTAATGAATGAGGTTCTAAAGGACTATATAGGAGTCTTTATCTACTTAGATGATATACTCATCTTTATTAAAACAAATGAAGAACACATGAAACACTTAGAACTTGTGTTGAAGAAACTCCAAGAAGAAAAGCTCACCATAAATCTTGAAAAGAGTGAGTTCATGAAACAAGAATTAGCCTACCTAGGGTTTGTAGTATCAAAGGGTAACTTAAAAATGGACAAGAGTGAGGTTAAGGCCATTTTAAGTTGTCCTAATCCTAGGATAGGGATTGAAGTCAGAAGTTTTCATGGAGTGGCTTAGTTTTACAAGAATTTCATAAGAAGATTCAGTGAAATTTGTGCACCAATCCTTGACACCATAAAAGGAGGACTCAAAAAAAGTTTGTGTGGACCAAGAAAGCTAATGAAGGCTTTGAAATATTGAAGAAGGAAGTGGCTACCCAAACTATACTAATATTTCCAAGTTTTTATTAGCCATTCATAGTGGAATGTGATGCAAGCAACATTGCAGTGGATGCCGGTGGCATTCTCTAGTGAAAGGTTAAATGAGGCCAACTCTAAGTATTCATCCTATAGCTTAGTATTATATGCTTTGGCACAATCCCATAAAAGTGGAGGCATTACCTATTTCCTAAGGAGTTTTTGGTTTGCACTAATAATCAAGCCCTAAGTTACATCAACACTTAAGACAAATTGAATTTTTGGCATATCAAGTGGATGGAGCTACTATAGTCTGATAGCTTCACCATTAAACACAAGAAGGGAGTCAATAATAAGGTTTCAAATGCACTTAGAAAGAGGTTGCTCACTATTCAGGAGATATAGTTGTAGAGCATTAGAGTTGAGGAATTCAAAGACCCCTACACAGAAGATGCAAACATCTTAGATATTCACAAGGTATGCACTGAATTTAGTAATCATTTCAAAGTGAATATATTGACTACACATTGCAAAATGAGTTACTATTCAAGGGCAAGAATTTGTGTATCCCAAGAGGTTCTATGAGGGGGAATATTATTCAGGAGAAACACAATGGGAGTTTGAGTGGACACTTTGGGTTGAACAAGACCCTAGACTTAGTAGAGAGGTTATACTATTGGCCTAAGATGTAAAAAAGATATAAGGAAATGTATGGAGCAGTGTGGAGTGTATCAAAAGGAAAAGGAGACATCATCAAATGTAGGTCTCTACCAACAATTTTCCATCCTAAATAGGCCTTGGGAGTGCATCAACATGGAATTTGTAGTAGGGTTACCTAGAACTCCAACTAGTTTAGACAGTGTGTTTGTGGTGATGGATAGGTTCAACAAGATGAACCACTTTATCCCATCCAAAAAAACACATGATGCTAGTCACATTGCCCACCTTTTCTTCAAGGAGATAGTTAGGATACATGGCTTACCAATGAGCATAGTGAAAGATAGAGATGTGAAGTTCATGGGCCATTTTTGGAAGACCCTTTGGAAAAGACTATAAACCAACTTGTCTCATAGTTGTGCTTATCATCCCTAAATAGATGGCTAGACAGAGGTAGTAAATAGGGTGCTTGGTAACTTGTTGAGGTACTTGACTAAAGATTATGGACAAGGATGAGAACAAGTCATTCCTCAAGAAAAAATTTCTTATAATGAAAGTACAAACAAGACTACTAGTAGAAGTTTATTTGAAGTGGTGTATGGGTTACATCCAAGAAGTGTTCTTGAGCTCAGAGACTTGAAGGGTTATGAAGGAATCAGTGATCATGCTAATGAATTTTCTCAATAAATGAGAGAGGTTCATGAGCACATAAAGAAAACACTAATGGAGGAAAATCAAAAGTTGAAATCTAAGAGAGATAAAGGGAGAAGAGACCTACAATTTGAAGTAGGAGATTTGGTAATGGTCTTCTTGAACAAGGCTAGATTGTAGAAGGGCATATCAAGTAACATACAGATGAAAAGGATTGGACCATGAAAATTTTTGGCTAAATATGGACCAAATGCCTACAAGGTGGAGTTACCCAAGGAGATGTCCATCTCTCCTATATTTAATGTGACGGACTTGATCAAATACGAAGGACTAGAAAAGGATGATGAACAATACAGTACTAAGGTGAGTAAGGATGTGGAAGAACTCAAGGTGCTTGATTAGATCAAACCACGGGTTGACAAGATTCTAGATTCAAGAGTGAAGAAGAAGACTAGAACAAGACATACATGGAGCACCTAGTAAAGTGAAGAAATCAACCTAATTAGAGGCTAACTAGAGAGCATAAAGTTATTTCAAAAATTATGGCATCAATATGATGTTCTTAACACCATAGATCCCTTAGTTTTGTTGTAGGGGGAGAATGGTGCAGGAGAAACCTAGAGTCTTGCTTAGATTCTAGTGCATTTTTAGCCTATAGGTGGTTCTATCCAACCACCAAGGTAATAAGAACTAATCATCAATTCCCTAGGTTAATTTTTTCTATGTGTGTTGAGGTAAGAATATTTAGAGTTTGCAATTTGCATGCTTAATTAGGTTTTAGAGTCAATGTCCTAGGGGAGTTAACAAAAGGGTGAAATTTTTGACCAAAATCCCTAAATGGAGTAGAGCTTGTGTTTTTTATGTTTTTAAGTGATTTGGGACCCAAGGATTTTATTTTGGAATGATATATGTAAGTTAGGAGAGGAAATTGCTCAATGAGCAAACGTTGCAATAATTTCTCATGATAACTTTGCAAAGTTGTCGTGATAACATTTTCCTAAAAATTAGGAATTAACTCTACAAGAATCCTAATGTTAACCTTAGGGTCTAAACATAAGGGGTTGGCATATTTAAGGTTGGACAAACCTTAACCCAATAATTAATTAACAAATTATACAGATGGGGGATTGAGAAGAGCAAGAATCGAGAATTGATTGTATTTGTGTAACAGAGCCTTCATCCAGTCATACATGGATTGAAAGGACTGAACTAATACATTTAGACTTCAAATTTTGTTGTGTAATTACCTTTTATAGAATTGGTCTAGTGGTTTTGTTTGACTAGTTATCATTTTGCTAATATCTTGTGTTTTGTTGATTCATCACCTAGTTCAGAGCTAGTTATATAGTGTACATAGTGTAAATATGGTCTTTAAAGTCATGGTTTTCAAGGGATCTAATTTTTCCATCAAGCCTTAAGTGAGTGCTGAGGCATTCTGGCTAGGAGTTTGTGCAAAACACCAACAAGAAAGCTTTTAGGTTTGATTAGATTGTGCCAATCAATGGTAGCGATGTAAAAGGACATGTTTCCTTGGTATATGAATACAAGGAAGAGGGAAGAATAGTTGGATAGAGCATCAAAAGGAATCCAGGAACCTAGACTAGTCTGCATGCCCTAGAAACCCTTAAACATTGGGGTTTAGTGAAAGTATTGTGTACAGACACTTACAGAGACTAAGACCTAGGAAATATTAAAGCCTAGCAAGACCTTAGAGAGAATCCCTAAACAAGTTGGGGGCTTTTTTTTGGAGGAATTCATAAGTTGGTGGTTTGTTTGAAAACTTAGGACTTGATAGAAAACATAACAAAGATTCCATCAAAATGGATCAAAATGGACTGAAAACAAGTCAAAAATAGTAAGGACACGCATTCCTAGCCCTAGAGAAGTTTGGGAAGAACAAAGGCTAGTTTAGCCCGTGAGTGCATAGTTGAATTTAGGGGTATGGTAGATGTTTGAAGTTAGTGGAGAGTTCTAAAGGAGATAGGGTTCCTAGAAGTGATTTATGAGTAGGGTATTGAGAATTACCATAGCAAGACCAAAGATTAGGTCTTAGGAAGATCTAGAAGAGCCATTGAAAGTGAGTTAGGACTCCCCATCATAACTTCAAGAAATTTCACTATTCTTCATTGTAGGTGGTTGAGCTTAATTTTTTTCTAGCCCTTGTCCAAGTGATTTGTAGGTTGTACTATCTCTAATAAAGTTTTTAAAACTAGTGAACATTTGTGATTGTTAGGTTGTACAATGTGTTGGCCATACTTGTTATTTGAGGAGCATTTGAATCACAAAAATTAGGATGATTTTGAAGCAGATTTTTTCATTTTTTACTTAGCCATTAACCTATCATACTAACTTGTAGTACAATTTCATATCTAAATCATATCTTTTTTCAGGATGTACTGTTGGTCTTAGATTGGTTTTGACAATTGAGTTTCAACACACTTAACCAATTTCTAAGATGATGCCAAGTATAATACAGATGTTGAGCTATAGTATATGTCGAGTCATAAATTCAACAAGTGTCGAATGAACTTTAGGTTCCAAGAAATATTCAAGTGTCGAGTGATAAGTGATGACGAGTCACTATAGGTGCCAAGAAAAGTATAGATGTTGAGCGAGATAGAGTTACTATAGGAGTCAAGTGATATAGAATTCCTATATGTGTCGAGCATCAATAATAAGTAAATGTTGAGTAACACATAATCAACATATGAGTTTGTGCCTTCACAAACTCAAATATAAACCATTTTTGAAGCTAACTTAAGATGAATCACTAAGGATCTAAAAGATAAGATTGAATCTTTTACAATCCCTATGTAATTAGCATGTAGCCAATAAGAAAAATGGAGAAAGCATACAACCAATAGGAAAAGTGTAAAGATTTTAGTGGGAAAAGAAGGATGAATATTGATTGTAGATTCATACCTAACCCTGAGTCTTTGAAGCCTTTAAAAGGAGGACAATACCCCATAATTCATGCATGAGTGAGAATTGTATGGGAGAATGCTAGCAGAGTTTAGAGGGGTATAAGGGTTTAGAGGAAGAGAAACATTGTAGAATCTAGTTGGTTGGAATAGAGTATCAGTACTTCAAGTAGAGACATTATATTCAGAAGGATCAAAATAGACTGAGCAGAACAAGGATCTGGAATCAACAATTAAAGATTGTAAGTCATCAGGTCAACACATTCTAATACTTTCTAGCCATTATATTAGGAATGAAAATCCTATGATGATAGGTTGGTCTAATAGCCATGTTATAAACCTTTGACAAGGTGCTAAATCCTTTAACAGGGTAACATTCCAAGTGAGTGTATGTAAATCCTTTAACCAGGTCACTTTTAACAGGGTATAAAACCTTTAAAAGGGTAGGCCTTTCATAGGGAAGACCACTGGAAGTGGTCAAACTTTGTAACCTTAATCAATTACATATTGTTGCAGTAATAATTTGTGGGTGTCATCCCCACCCCAATTTTACTTTCTCATTTTGGAGGGTTTTTGGGTGACCAAAATCTTGCATTATCTATTTTCATGCATGTCTTTACTTTTATGTTAATTAGATATGGTAGATGCATGTGAATGATCTCAATTAAAAGTTTTAGAAGTATTCACCCCTCCCTCTTAGAAGTAAATCTTCCCACATATAATTTCAATAATTGGTATTGGAGAAAAGTTCTCACAAGGAGAAGCCTTACAACTTGGAGAAAAGATCTAGAAATAGAAGTTTACAAACTTGTGAAGGTCATAGAAAACTAGGTGATTGATGTACAACTTGCTCTACATACTTTGGAAGAAGCCAGGGAAGAATTGAGAAAATCCTTAAAGAGAAGAAGAGAAATTGCCATAGCTAAGAATGATACATAATATAAGGAGATTGACACCTCAAAAGTGTTTGCAAATGGAGATTCCAAAGAGTTTGATGTAGAAATAATAGATTTGATGGAGAAGAATAGAGCCCAAGCAAAAGAGATAAGAACTCTCAAGTTTGAACAAGAATCTCAAGCCATGATGCTTTGTGAAGTGACTAAACAGAAGAAAAGAGCCATTGAAGATAATGCTATGCTAGAACATGACAAGAGAAACCTTGCTAATAGGTTGGAAGAAAATTCAATTAAGCTTGCAAAAATTTCCAACATGTAGCTAGACACCCTAAGTTAGATGATGAATGCACATCATGAACTAAATATCAAAGACATTGAGATCTCCACATTGAAGATGCAAAATGAACAATTGCAAAATGACTTGAAAACAGAGAAGGAGATTGCAAAGAGATTCAACAAACCTAATGAGGCCATCAAGTACTTTGAACAACTACTAAAATCACTAAGAGCCAGCAATGATACTTTAGGACTAGGATACACCAGCACTGAAAAAGGAGAGTCATCCAAGATTGGAGAAGAAAGAAGTAACAAAGGTAAGAACACTAAATGTACTTGTCATTTATGTGGCAAAAAGGGATATACCTCTAATGTGTGTAGGATAAAGAACATCCATCAGCATGACAAACCTAAAAACTTGGGTCACTATCACAAGTGCAACAAGTAAGTACATCAAGCACATGATTGCAAGACTAGGACTATCAGAACACCAAGATTTGAAGGTCATTGCTACAATTGCAAGAAGTATGGACATAGAACTTTTAAGTGCAGATCAAAGCCTATGTGGACACCTAATCAACTAACAAGAGGAAATAATTATGGACGTCACTATAATTGGGACTACAACACCAGGTATAGTTGTCACTACTATCAGGAATATGGACACATCCCTAAAAATTTCATAAGAACACATTTCAATGGAAACTATAGCAAATGGCTCAGCCAAACTACATGCTTTAGTTGTTTAAAGACTGGTCATATCAGCAAAAAATGTCTAACAAATTCAAAGGCACCTAACTCAAAGTTCAACAAAGGAAAAGGAAAGGTAGATGTTGAACACATCAGAGGAGAAATGAAGAAGACTTGGAAGAAGAAAGATGGAAGCAACACATCCAATGAAGGGATCACTTCACCCAAAAGGTCAAGTGGTCACACTTTATCCAACTAAGTAAAAGAAGGTATGTGGGACTAATATGCATACCTTTATTATACATCAATTCTAAGACAAGCAAGTACTAAAGAGGATAGATCAGCATGAATAGAGATGCAAAGTTAAATTTTCAAGTTTCCACTAGTGTTGCCAAGTTGCCCTCAGATGCCGAGTAAAATTCCAATGCATGTTGAGTTGATTGCCAAAGCCAATAGAAGACAAATGATTAGTTGCAGTTGAGTTGGTAGTGGAAGCTGAGTAATGTAGAAATGCTTAAGAAGTTGAATGGACAGTTGTAAATGCACTAAGCATTTGATGTAGGAGCATCCAGAGGTATAAGGGCAATCCTATGTCATCCAAAAAAAGTACTTAGACTTAGTTTTTGTTTCATGTGTTTTCATTTGTGGATACCCATTTGGGTCAAATAAAGGTTCCAACTCTCACAATTCCACTATCAGTGTTCTAGGATAGAGTATTTGAACACCTTGGGATACATGTAAATGTCAAAAAAATAGGAGTATGTAATTGAGTCATCATTTTGGTAAATTAGAGGGTGTAAATTGGCTGGATGATTGTAATTATAATTTAGAGCATTCCAAAAAAAGAATCAGGTCAAAAGGCCTCACGGTTTGAAAGTTATTGCAATTTTTTGGTTTTTGGAGACATCCTAAGAATGCTTCAAAGTTAGGTTAGGGGCATTAAATGACTTTGAATAGGGCCAAAAATGGGGGACGAGAAAAGCTATTAATAGGGCTATAGAGCACTTCAAGAGCTTTCTGGAAATGTAAACGGTTGGTCAATCAGAGTTACGGTTCAAAAGTTATGCCTCTTGAAAGTTCGGTTACCATTTCTGGATTCTTCTAATTTTGTGCTGACTTCTAATGTGACTTCTAGAGCCTTCTATTTGGTTAGTGGATGCCTACTAGCACTTTCTAGAATTTATTCCTAATCCTTAACCCTCCGGGGTCTATTTAAGAACATTTCTGGCATTGTAAAAGGCAGTTCAAAGTGGAGTTTGAGAGGAGGTACTGAAAGGAAAAATTATCTCTAGATTTATACTATTGTAAGCCCATAGGGCATGTTTTGAAGTCTATTTTCTCTATATTGAATGTACTAGCATATTTTCACAGTTAATAAAATTTCCCCTTTCCTGTTGTGTCCATTCTGTGCTTGGGTTGTGTCCCCATCAGCATTAAATGTTGCAAAATAAGGGTATATGATCGCATTTTAAACCATTTTTCCTCATCACAAACAAAGAGCAAAGATGAAGAAGAGTGTAGAATGATTTCAAAGTAGAGAATCTAGCATTTGAGCATGTTTCTATGCAGATTTAGCATAGTTTCATCAATTCCAAGGTATTTATACTCGTGCTAAGTTATGCAGTTTCAAATTTCCTCATGTTTAAACCCTAGATAGAAGAAATGGCCTCCAATTCTAGGAAACCTTAGGAGAAAGAGTCATTTGAGGTCTAATTAGTGTCAGAAGAAGTTAAACAACCTAATTTTGGGCCAATCCCTAAAGTTGCATACAAAAATGACCTAGCCAAAGCCCTATTGGTTATTCCTCCCAAGGTAGTTATGGTACAAGATGTTAGGAGATGTTATAATTGTAAGATTGGTGCTATAGGAGACATGGAGACGAGAGAAGCTTATGATAGGTTGTGTGATAATGGAGTCTCAAAAGAAGACTATCAAATCATTGAGAGGAAGGGTTTGACTCATGCCCTAGAATTCCCCACTGTCTTCAAAATTGAATGGATCATAATAGTGTTTAGCAGGATTCACGATGGGAGTTTATGGTTAGAAGATGGCCCAATTAAAATATCAAAAAGAATTATTCATAGGGAAATAGGGTATCCAACCCTAGATGGGTCCAAAACTCTCAGAAGTGACTCTAAGGAAGCAATTGAGAAGAACACAGGAGCCAAATGGAACAAGAGAGGAATGATTATAGATACCATTCAGGATCCTCTTGTTGAATTTGTTGTTAGGGTTATTTCACACAAATTTTATCAATCTAGCAGACTCAATAGTGTTCCATGCATTGCAATAGATGTTGCGTACAAATTACTTAAGAAGGATCATACCTATAATCTTGTAGAATTGCAATTGCAACAAATTAATGAGAACTTAGGAGCAATAAGGAGAACTAAGGGAGCACAATGCAAATTTGGTGCAATTTTGATTTGTATATTTTCCTATGTACAGAATTAATTTCCATCCTTTGGTAAAGTTAGCTGGAAAACAAATAGGTCCATAGTAGCTCAAGTAAATGATTACATTGAACACATGGGAGGTAATTTTGAAACACTTATGACCAGCTATTTTGAAGATTTCAAGAAATCCATGAAACAGAGACTGAGGATACCTATTTCATTAGTTGAACAACATGTAAATGATTTTTTTTTCTTGTGGATATTGATTATACCTATATTCAACCAGCCATACCAAGGGTTAGATGGCTTAGACCTCTTGGTTACGAAATAAACATTGATGAGGCATTTGCAACAATAACAACATTGTTAGCAGAAGAAGTGGATAAGAGTGCACCACATTTTGGCACATATCATGTGGTGAGATCAAAGGTAGACATGGAGTTAAAGACTACTTCCACATTGAAGAAAAAGGATAAATTGGTAAAGAAGCTCAAAGCTAAATTTGGAGAAGGGGCAGCTGGGGTGGAGGAAGAAGAAGATGAGGAGGTAGATGATGATGAAGATGAACAAGGGAAAGAGCCATTAGCACTAACCCAAGGCATGAGTGAGGATGCTAAGGAAGAATAAAGTGATGGGTAGGAAGCACCAAAAGTAGAACCCAAGAAAAGGAAAGCACAAAAATAGCCTGCAACACAGCCAAAAGGCAAGAAGAAAGTAGCCAAGCCAAGCCCAGCCAAGCCTACCACAAGGGCAAACACAAGGGCAACAAAAAAAGTGGCACCAATAGAAAAGAAGAGAAGAAAATATGTGGCACCCTCAAAGTTAGATGAAGAGAGGATAAAATCTAACAATGAACAATTTAGAGTGGTAAGTCACACCACTAAATCTGACCTTGAAAATGTTTGTGATAACATTAGGGATAATGTAGATTTAACTAGATTGAAAACCATTGATTTTAATAAGTTAACTAGAGAGGATTAGAACATAGTGGAAGAAACTATCTACACTATGATGGCCAAGTTCAAGACTACTCCACTTGAACTTGATAATTCTATGCCTAAGGAGCTAAGTTCAATTGTTGAAAATAAATGACATTATTACCTAAACATAGAGAAAGAAATAAGAGAGTCAACATTGGCTCATGTAATTCTTAACCTAACTAAAGGTCAACTAAGCAAGGCTAGCAAGAAAAATGGGAGTAAATTTGCACCCAAATATAGAGCCTTCAGCATTCTACAAAATAAGATTGAGGATGTTGTGAAGAAATCCATCTCATGTGGAAAGTTATATATGGCCTCCAAATAGTCAAGGAAGGACAAGAAGAACCCTTTGAGGGAAGGAATAATGATGAGGAGGAAGAGGAAAATGAAAAGGAGGAATAAGGAGAGAAAGAGAAGGAAGAAGTTGTAGTGGAGATGGAGACATAGAAAGGTGACATGGCAACAACTGAAGAGTAGCAACAGGGATAGAGTGTCCAAGACACACAACTACCACCACGTAGTCCTCCACATGTAGCACCTACATCTATAGAAACTATAATTGTGAAGGATGTTCCTAACACCTCAGGTCAAAACATTAACACATTAACTATAGAGGATCTAAAAAAGATCCTTCACCAAACAACTTTGCAATCACAGTTGTGCACAAATCCAGTTTTGGTGAGTTTAGAGGAATTGTAAAAAGTTGTAGCTAAGATAACTAAGGAGAAGGTGAATACCCAAGAACCACCTTCACAACCTCCTACAACTACAAGTGGTCAACCACAAGAGCAAGTAGCACAAGACACATCTACTAAGGTTGACACTATAGTCACAGTAACTATCAAGGAGCAAACAAAGGAGAAAATAGGATAGAGAGATAGCACTAATCCTATAGCACAGAGTTAAGGTGCACCTCCTCTGATCACCATAATTAATCAAGGTAGAACTGAAGAAGACAAGGAAGAGGAGAAGACCTCTAGGGAGAGAGAACAAGAGGTACTACAAACTCTAGTCAATTTTCCTACTATGGGGACTCCTACTAAGAAGCTGATCACTAATGTAGTACCACTAAAAATTTCAGCACCACACTTGAGCTCTACCAAGGTAGCAAGGGTACTTCATTATGGAGACCCTACACTTGATGAATAAATAGTCATACCAAGCTATGACTACAAGACAATTAACATAGAACAGATTAATGAAGTGTAAGAGGCACTAGAGAAGAAGAAGAAGCAGGATATACTTAGAAATGAGTATAGACAAAGGCAAGCACTAATAGAAATCAAAGACATCTTCCTTGATGCATTCAACTTACTAGTACCAGATGAAACAAAGCCCATTATGGAGCAACTATCCAACATAGTGGATTAGGTACAAAATGAAGACCTTGATACCAATGTCAAATTATTAGAATGGTCTAAAAAGAGAATTCAAATGATGGTTAATGAGAAAATATCTGGTGAAATAGAATTGTCCCAAGTAGAACTAGTAAAGAAAGTTGAAAAGGTGAAACCAGTACTTGAGAACATATTCTCATTATACTCCAAACTGTGTGACTCTTCATATTTCACACAAGAGACTAGCCAGAGAATATTGAGCTTGGAGAGGAACCTTAAGGTATCAAGCACATAGCTACCAAAGGATCTAGCTCAAAGTGAGAAGCATTTTGCTACAATGCTTCACACTCAAAAGGAGTTAGCTATATTAACAGCAGATGAGGCTAAATTTAAGGCCAAATTAATATAGATCCAGTTTGCAATCACCCCACACATGGAAATATTGCATAAAGAGATGGCCTATGTAGAGAATGTTTTGAAGAAAGATCCAAATCTTTCTACATTAGAAGGCCTAGTACATCTTGCAGCAAAGACAACCATCCAGCTCAAAGCACTGGAAAGACAACTAGGATGCTTCTCTAAAGATTATCATGGAGGTAAATAAAACCTTTTTGGCTAAGTATTCCATTCATTCTTAGGACCCTTTGACATAAGTGTCAAAAAGGGGGAGATAAAATAAAAATAGGAGATAATAAGAAAGGGGGAGATATTCAATAATTTGGGGGAGATAATAAATGAGACCCGAAGGAGAAAGAATACCCAAAGGGGGAGATATTCAAATTTTGAGTTTTGAGGAGAAATAAGGAGATAAAGCCAAAAGGATACAAAAACTGTAAGGAGATGTGTGAAAGAGGGAGTAGACACAAAGTAGAAATAGAGCAAATAGAAACAAAGCAAAGGAATGATAAGGAAAAAAATAGAAACAGCATGAGACAAATTTAGCATAAGCAATTATGGATATAGAGATGGCACATTAGCTCAAGGGGAGTTACAATTTTTTGAGGTATATAGTTTTCTACAAAATTTTGAACAAGTTTTGAAGTTTTATACATATGCCGAATAGGATACACATTATACTCATAGAGATCAGATTTATAATGCTTAGTTAAGTTTTTTTGGCACTCATGTCAAAGGGGGAGATTGTTGATCTTAGATTGGTTTTGACAATTGAGTTTCAACAAACTTAACCAATTTCCAAGATGATGTCGAGTATAATATAGATGTCGAGCTAGAGTATGTGTTGAGTCAAAAATTCAATAGGTTCCAAGTGAACTTTAGGTGCCAAGCAAGATTCAAGTGCCAAATGATAAGTGATGTTGAGTCACTATAGGTGTTGAGAAAAGTATAGATGTCAAGTGAGATAGAGTTACTATAGGAGCTGAGTGAGACAGAATTCATATATGTGCTAAGCATCAGCAATCAATAAGTGCCAAGTAACACAAAATCAGCATATGAGTTTGTGGCTTCACAAACTCAAATATAAACCATTTTTGAAGTTGACTTAAGATGAATCACGAAGGATCTAAAAGATAAGATTGAATCTTTTACAATCCCTATGTAATTAGCATGTAGCCAATAAGAAAAATGGAGAAAGCATGCAACCAATTGGAAAAGTGTAAAGGTTTGAGTGGGAAAAGAAGGATGAATGTTGATCATAGATTCATACCTAACCCTAAGTCTTCAAAGCCTTTGAAAGGAGCACAATACCCCATAATTTGTGCATGAGTGAGAATTGTATGGGAGAATGCTAGTGAAGTTCAAAGGGGTATAAGGATTTACTAGAAGAGCAGCATTGCAGAATCCAGTTGGTTAGAACAGAGTATTAGCACTTCAAGCAAAGTCATATCAGATCAAGAATGATCCGAACAGATTGAGTAGAAAAAGGATCTGGAATCAACAATTGAAGATTGTAAGTCATCAAGTCAACACATTCTAATACTTTCTAGCCATTGTATTAGGAATGAAAATCCTATGTGATAGGTTGGTCTAACAGCCATGTTGTAAACCTTGAACAATGTGCTAAATCCTTTAATAGGGCAACATTCCAAGTAAGTGTATCTGAATCCTTTAACTAGGTCACCTTTAACATGGTGTAAAACCTTTAATAGGGCAGGCCTTTCACAGGGTAGACCATTGGAAGTGGTCAAACTTTGTAAACTTAATTAGTTACATATTGCTACAGTGATAATTTGTGGGTTTCATACCCACCCCAGTTTTACCTTCTCATTTTGGAGGGTTTCTGGGTGACCAAAATCTGTTATCTATTTTCATGCATGTCTTTACTTTTATGTTAATTAGATATGGTAGATGCATGTGAATGATCTTAGTTAAAAGTTTTAGAGGTTAAATACTATTACTTCTGATTGACCGCCCCCCCCCCCCAGAAGTAAATCTTCCCACCTATAATTTCAACATGTACTTGGTCAAAATCAATCTCTATTGTATGTAAGGATGTTTCAACTTACTATTTGGTCAACTTTTGAGATCCAAATTGCATTGAATTCAAATAAAAACTCTACTTCCTTTGCTATAGTTAAGATTGAATTTTATTAATGCTCAAAAAGAAATAATTGACCATCTTTAGCCCTTAGATGAAATGTGGCAACAAGCTCTTTTCCATGTAATGAAATTTCAAAAAATAGTGTGCTCTTAGGCTCAAATATTTCAGTTAGGAGAATGGGCACTTGTAGTATTCTAGGTTTTAAGCTTTCAAGGGTTGGAGAAATGGAAGTAGAACCTTTGTACCATACTATGAAAAAGGTTGGAGCTCAAAACTTGCAACTGGTGATTTTTTCTAGCAAGCCCTAGGTGGATCAAGTGTGAATTTGGCTAGAAAGAGGAGACAAAATGAGCATAGTAAATGTATGAGAAAGAAGATCAAGTCCTGATTTATTTTATAGGTGAAAGAGCATTGAGTGGAGTTCCTTGCATAGAAAATAGGTATTCTCACAAATTAGTTTAAGCAAGGTATAAGATCATTTCTTGTTGATAGCCTTGATAAGCCTTAAAACCCTCAAAACCCTCAATTTTTGGGAACTATGTTATATGGATAGGGTCTTATCTGGGGTACAAAAATTAGTGGAAATTAAATGTCCTTGATGGTCCAAGAATCAACATCATTACAAAGTGTTCAAAATTATGACTCCAATGCAACTTGAATAGGAAAAATCAAAGTTTGGATGACCAAGTTATGGCCAGTCAAAGTTGTTGGAATATTCAAATGGGAAGAATGCTTCTGAGAGGAGGGGTGAATCAGAAGTATTACACTTTATCCATTAAAAATTTTAATTGAAAGTAAAGTGCATGCATGTAAACATATGAAATAAACATGAAGTAAACACATGCATCAACAACACATAACACTAGATTTTGATAACCCAGGAACCCTCCAGGAATAAGAAGGTAAAACTGGGGTGGGGATGATACCCACAAAATCACTGCGGCAATAATTGTTTTGACCACTTCTGATGGTCAGCCCTGTTAAAGGCTTTACACTGTATCAATAGTGACCTGATAGCTTACAATCCTTGATTGTTGAATTCAAGCACTTGATCTGCTCTCTCTGATCTTGATTCTCTAAGATCTGATATCTGTTTGTATCCCATGCTTTTTTCTAATCAACTGAATATCTAATTGATGCTCTCTTCCTCTAAGTCTTTTCACTCTTCACTCTGAATTTCAATATATTTTCCCCATACACTTCTTTTTTTTCATTTCATATCTACACAATGAGATTTTTTCTTCCTTATAAAGACTTTCAAAGACTTAAGGTTAGGTATGGATCCACAATCTATATTGAATCTTTATTTCCTGCTCATTCCTTGCACTTTTATTTTTGGTTTCATGCCTTCTCCATTTTTCTTATTGGTTGCATGTAGATTGCATAGGAAGTACAAAATATTCAATCTTATCACTTAGATCCTTTGAGATTCATCATATGTCGGCCATAAAAATGATTTACATCTGAGTTTGTGTCTTCTCAAACTCATATGTGCATTTTGTGTTACTTAGCACTTTCTAATTCATGATGCTCGACACATATAAGAAAACTAGCTCACTCGGCTCCTGTAGTGATTCTATCCTACTCGGCATCATCTGTGACTTGGCATCATCTGTGACTCAGCACCCATATATTACTCGGCACTTGTATCATGCTCAACACCTGAAGTCACTTGGCACTTGATCTTCACTCAACACCTAAAGATTGCTTAGCACCTGAAGATCACTCGGCACCTATGGCTTGGCATACATAGTGTACTCAGCTTTAATGTAGAAAGTAGTTAAGTGTGTTGGCACCCAAATTTCAAAACCATTCTGAAACTAACAAAAGTTTGGTCAAATTGGGAACAAAGGCCATAAAAAGTTGAAAAATTAATCATCTCAAAAGTGATCAACAATGGATTTTAAATTGAAGAAATCATCAAGAGCTTTCCAATGGCATTTGTTTTGTCAAAAATGGAGACTAGATGTAGAAGTTGTGACACTTTAAAGTTTAGGTAAAAATATTGATTATGATGACATCACCATTACAATTAGTATGGTGATGTGGCACATTGGGAATCAAGTGGAAAAAATTTGTTGAGAAGATTTGACCAAAGAAACTACCAAGAGAAAATGAAGGTTGGTGGGAGTTGAAATCCTAACCGATCATCTCCTAAAGTTGAGGCTAACCATCACACCATTGGCAAAGTCAAATAGATAAATGGGGTTAGTTATGTTTGAAGTTGATTTAGCAGCCAACCTTAATTAATAAGGTTTATTTGTTAAGGTAGCCCCTAAAAATGAAAAGAGGCCATATTTGTGAAATGGCAAAGGGGATATTTTTGGGGATTATTTTTCCAAGGGAGATTATTTGTTTGCTTGATGGTTAAAGCCTAATTATGGCTAATTTCACGTATAAAAAGAAGGTAGAAGATCTTTGAAAAACCATCTAGATGATGAGAAGGAGATTATGAACTTGAAGGCTTGTTAACTATTCCTACACATTGGAGAATAATGTTGTCATTGTGATTGAA
The DNA here is from genome assembly GCA_028749045.1 of Cupressus sempervirens. Taxonomy (NCBI): domain Eukaryota; kingdom Viridiplantae; phylum Streptophyta; class Pinopsida; order Cupressales; family Cupressaceae; genus Cupressus; species Cupressus sempervirens. Next base: position 43,497,075 of record CM053792.1, on the reverse strand, counting down.
GGGAAAAGCTTGTAGCTGGTTTTGGAGCTAATTGAATTAGTCCCCCTATCGGAGTAGGACCTGGAGACATAGTCTGACCTACGGACAATCTCTATTATCAATTATGTTTTGTATTCTATCTCTCTACTCTCTCTATTTTAGTCATTATATTATTATGCTTTGTTCATTTAAGCATTTCAATTATGTTAATTCATTGATTAATGCTTTGAATTAACTTTGTGTAATTTTGTTAAGAATTCCTCTATAATAGTCTCGGATCCTAATTAGATCAAGTCTGGTATTAGAGCTCTTGTGTGACTAGTGTTGGACTAACTACCAGCCTTCCCCTTTAGCATTCATGACATGGTTTAACCACATCCTATGTTCTATAAGTCTAGTGGTTGTATCAGGCATTAACAGGTTGATCTTTTGGTGCAATGGCAACTCCAACATGTAACAAGTGGTATCAAAGCTTGGTCATAGGATCAAATCTCCTCAAGTAATATTGAGGGGGAAATTTTTGGACTAACCACTAGCCTTCTCCTTCAAGATTTGTAACATGTTTTAACCACCTCCTCTACTCTATAAGTCTAGTGGTTCTATCAGGCATTAATAGGTCAATCTTTTGGTGCAATAGTAACTCTAACTTGTAACAACTATTATTATAGATTTGAACACTAACAAGATCTAGGATTGAGAAAGACAAAGGAAAGCTTGAGGAATACTATCCTGAGATCAGAAAAAAAAAGGACTAAACCATCATCACAAATGGAAAATGAAGGTGGTCGACAAGTTTTTCAAGATAAGAGTATCCAAAGGACTCTTCAAAATTTGCAAACAATGGTAGAAGTTTTGGTATAGGAAAGAGAAGAAAAGATGCAAAGACATGCAACTCAGAAGGGAAAAGGTAAAAATAAAGGAGGTGATCATGATACTCCAAACACACCTCCATCTTTTCCTTCTTCTCCCTCTTCTCCTTCTTCCACCTCTTCTCCTTCTTCTACCCATTCTAAGTCTTCTAACTTTTTTAAGGGTGGACATAAGCCTCGAATCAAGTTGGATGTAAATTTTGACTTGCCAAATATTGTGGTGAGTTAAATGTTGAGAAATTAGATGGTTGGACAAGTAGAAGTCTACTATAGAGTTCAAAACCTTGTAGATGATGTTGATAGAATTCAATTAGCCACTCTTCAATTAAGCGGTATAGCTCTCTCCTGGTGGAAGAGTAGGACTCAGGATAAAACTTCACAGCATGATAAGTTTGAATCGTCTTAGTCAGAACTTGTCAGTGCTTTAAGGAAGCAATTCTACCACTAAGCCATATGCAAGAGTTAATGATGAACTAGAAACATTTTAGGCAAGGGAAAGGTCATTCTATCCAGGAGTACAACCATGAATTTTGAAAAATGGCTATCTCATTAAATGTTCCATTCTATACCCAAGATACTTTACTCAAGTAATAGGTGGTCTTCATTCTTACCTTATACATTCTATTTTGGTTTTGAATCCATGTAATTTGGTTGAGGTAAGTGTACAGGTGACACACTTAGAGTTAATGGGTAAGGGCACTTCCATTGATAGGGTTGAAAAGAAGCCATCTAAGTTCGAAGGTAAATTCAAAGAAAAAGAAAAGGGAAAAAAGATAGCTACAGTGAAGAAAGAGGGTGAAAAACCCACATGCTCACATTGCAAGAAAGAAGGGCATGATGATTCTAAGTGTTGGAAGTTGCACCTAGAAAAAAGGCCAAAGTGATATGGTGGAAACAAAGGTAACTAGAAAACAACTATTGTAATTCAACAAGATCTTGGATCTAACTCAAAAGATGAGACAAATATTGTTGCTATCTGAATCTAAGGTAAAGGAAAAGGTATATCTCTTTCCCCAACTGATAGGCCAATACTGTGGCAAATAATAACAAAATAATTAACAATTTTATGATGAAGTTTAGCTAGTCTATACATGTCAATCTGAGAGCATAAGCTTGTGAAAGGTGTCCAAGCAGTATTCCATCAAGGGATGCTAGCAATGAGATGAGGTATTATGAATGCAGCTATTGGGTGTGAATTTGAATCTACGAAAAACTAAATGAAGTTGATTATGAAAAACTAGATGCATAGTGGGTGATAGGAAGAATCATAACATATTATTAACTTGTTAGATAAATAAAATTTGATCTTATTTATTCACATATTCTATCTAATAAATTTACTCAATATTACTCATAAATATTAGATCATATGCAACATAGAAGGAGAAAATGGAATATTAAAATAGATATTGAAATAAACATGAAGGCTTTTATGAAAGGTAAAATATGGCATAATCTGGGACATAATTTACTCTCATCATTCCCTTCAACATAGCTTATTGCATGTCCTCATGCAATCATTATGATCATGAGGTCTTTATTTTTAACTGAAAGTACTTTAGTTTATGGTTTTTAGCTCTATCTCCATCTCGAACCATGATAACTCATAAACACAAATCCCATAACAAGATTACTTATTTTTTTCTTCTTTAGTAGGGATATCTCTTTCAAATTTTCATAAGTTATTTCTCTACTCTCTTCTCTTTTGATCTTTGTTTCAATTTTTTATAGCATCATGATTCAAAGGATTTCATATAGGAGAATGTATCTCAATTTGCACAAGAGTTTAAATGGGTGAAATAGGAGAAATGATATATTAAACAAAGGCTTTTGTATGATGAATATAATGGATAGTGTGAGGGAATTATTAAAGATGATGGATGGAAGATAATAGGATGACATGCCTCACCCCAACTTAAAGGTTGACCATCCATAGGAAATAAGGAGAGGCTAGGAAGGGGTGTTGCACAATGATCAATATAATAAGCAATACAAATAAATTTAAGAGATAAAACAAGGAAAAACAAAATCAATTATTTTACCAACATACATGGGTAGAGAGACCAAGGTAGGAACATAGAGTAACTTAGCAATTTTTGCCACCAAAAGCGATGAAGCAATCAATAATGAACAAAGAAAGGCATCCAAAATGACACTACAACACCATAAAAGACCACCATTTGATTGAAAGTAGCAAAGAGAAGACCATTGAAGCAACAAGAAAACTTAGAGAGTGACTATGATTAGACGGGTTGTCATCATCAACTAAACTAGTATAGAGCATATAGGAAGTAGCACATTCCACTAAAAACACCTCAACTGAATAGGAAACTCATACTATGGGTGATCAAAGATGTGAATGCCATGATGAAGAAGAGTAGAGCTACAGGAGTGAGCAACAAGAGGTGCCAAGAATGAAAGAACCGCTGAAGCCAATGAGTGTTCATGAAAAGAATGATTAGCAAAAGAACCAAGAACACCAATTATTGCATCTTTCAATTTTGCTATTTTTTAATTTAGTTTTTTAGTTTTTTTCAATTTTTTTCATTTTTTCACATTTTAATAATGATGAGTGACCATTGGCAACCCAATTTTCAATCACTCACTACTCAATGGCGCTATAAAAATAGTTTTCACCATTAAGGATTTATTTTATAGTTGACATCCACTAGAAATTGGTTTTTAGATATTCACTGGCCAACAACACCCAAAGGTTTTCATTGTTGGATCTTTTATGGTTTCTTTCTTTCTTTCTTTCTTTTTCTTTTTTCCTTTTTTTTTGATTTTTTTCAATTTTTCAATAACTGCATAGAATGACCAAAGAAATGAAATCTTGACATGGATGATGAAAAATGATACCATCCAAAGTTTGAATTTTATCCATGACCACGTAGAAGGCACTGTTGAGACTTTGATTGCATAAGGAACTTAAATAATCACCAAGAATAACCTCATCAGAATTGGAACCACAAACCACTACACTAGAAACATTTTTTATCTATGTATCTCAGACCATTGAATATAAAAACTAGCTAGAAAGCTTGAAAACATACTGGGACACTTGGGTAAGAGTATTACTCACAAGGATGATGATTCTCATATTTCTCTATGCTGAAAAAATATGACATCTCCTAAAGATATGAAACCCTATTCTTGTGAAGCTTATGAAATATCCATTGTAGGAAAATTTAATGTTGCAATTAACACACCTTTATTACCAAACATATGAGTATGGAGTGAAAACCAATAGTAGTCACTAATATGTCCATAGAACTCTAGAGAGACACAACTCAAGGAAGGAGTGTAGTAGCTGGCACTATATTCAAAGTATCATCAGATGTGTTTTTGAGTAATCATGAATGTCATAGACCATATTGCATATTTTCCTCCATGTGATTAATCACCATGGAAAAGAAATCTCATCTCAAGGTGTTGAACACCCTCTGCCAAAATTTGCATGTGATCTTAAATAGTGAAGCACAAGTGAAATGGATATGTACCAGATAGCTAGCAAACCCACACAATGTGAACAAATCCAACATGGTGTGTTATGTAATTCTTGTGTAGAGAAGAATTATTAACTAGTATTGGTTCTAAGATCATCACACCACAACAAGAGACCTGTAACCATATTCTCAAAATCAAGCATATCAAGCATAGTAAATAAATATCATCCATTCAATAACCCTATCATTAAGTAGGTTACTTAGTAGATGATAGATAGAGTTATTACTATGAATAGATACTTGATAGAATGGATAAATACAAATAAACTCTTATGTTCATATAATAGCAATGCTAGTTAACATTAGAATACATATTTTGAATTATGCAAATGTCACATGTGGAGGTTTGTTAAAAGGACCAATAAAATAATCAATGAAGCTTGATTTGAAATCATCCAAGAACCACAAGATTGGAGGGATTCCCCCCAACTTAACTTCCTGCTACAAGGTCATGAAATCATTAGGATAACTAAAGAAATTAGGTAACCCGAAGAGAGTAACACATCTTTAAAATTTTGTGAGTCTATTGAATCAAATATTTCAATAATTCAATGGATGGATTCCCAAATTAATTGTAGATTATAAAAACATAGGGAATTTGAATTATCCAAGGAATCAAGAGATGGATTTAATACTTGTTATCAATGAATGATCATTGTAAGATACAAGAACCAAGAATGAAGAATATATGGATATTAATATAGTGATCCTTGTTAAATAAATCATCCATAGTTTATTTTTCCATCTTAGGACAATGGAAAGAATCAACAATGAGGAATAACAATCATCCAGTTTTAATATATTGGCCATTAATGAATAGAATCCCTTATAATTATACTTAATCAATTATTGGTCCTAAATCAACAAGTATGTGAGGAATACGTATTTTAACCATAGGCCTCCAAAGATCAGTATATATAGGTATACAACTAGTAAAATATAGGCCTTGGAGGATTTGACATGTTTGTGGAAAATGGAATGTATATGATTTAATATTACTTTGTGAGTGATTAACATTAACACACATACTTATGAGTCCAATAATTAAAATTGGTGAAATTTGAAGTATGGGCTCATTTATGGGTATTTGGAATTCACTAAGTGGAAAAAAGAACAAAGTTGATTATAATTCAATAAGTAATATTGTTCTTCTAATTTAATTAAACCAAAATCCCATTCCTTATATACATCAAAACATTCCAATGTTGATTTATCAATTTTAAGCATATCATTAGATTGTATAGGGAGGCTTGAAAGCTTGATATTATATGTATTTCCAACCACCATATTATGAAGTATTGTATGAGGCTGTATAGTTTCCTTTGGTGGATAGGATGGAGTCCAATGTGAATGGGATAATGAATATGCTAAGAAGTTTGAAGGAGATAAAGTAGATGGGAATAAGAAGGATGGGTGAAATGAAGATGGCAAGGATGGATATGGTGGAATATAAGAGGGATATATGGGTTGTTGTGAGCATTCTTGATTCCATTCACCATGCATAGTATGTAAAGAAATGTGTTCTGAAGAAACGTGTTGGCTTTGTAATGAAATGGAGTGATAATACATGTTACCAACATAATGCATACCTTGATCTTCTCAGGTTGGCATTTGAAATAGGAAACCAATTATAGGAAAGACTTTTTCACTTGCATCCTTTTTGTAATCAAGTTCAAAAATGTCTTGTGCTTCATTTACCATCCACTCTTGGTTGTTTTCACATATGCACTAATCATCTTTCTTGTAGCAATTAGAACAACAAGCAATTGAATTTTCATATTCAAAATCAAATTGCTCTAAGAATTCATCAATAATTTTCTCATGTTCAAACATAAAGATAGAATTATCGCATACCTATGATAATGCAAGATTAAGAGCATTTAAATTCCTTTTATTAGGTAGACAAGGTATAAAGATATCACCTTTAGTTAGCATGATTTCCCTACCAATTTATTCTTTTGTTTTTAAATTTGAAGGTGGGGGTCTAGGGGCGGTAGCCACCAGTGGGGTCAAGGGGCAATGCCCCTTACAGGGCCTTGGGGCAACACTCAAGGTGTGCTCCCTATTGTAGTACAGGGCAGGGTTGAGGGATAGCACCCTCAATGCCAAGCACATTTTACCTCTTGTATTCCCTTCAAATTTTGCATTTTTGAAACATCATTCGACCAACATTTATATACTTGAACAACCTTGAAAATGAATTATTTCTAACATTTTTCTTCAAAAGTGTCTTTTCTTTACCAATAGCTCACAAAAAATAACGATAATATAAAATTTAATTTAATTTATAAAGAAGCTAATGAATCTAATGTCTAAGGCCTACTTGAAAACTCTAAAACAAAACTCTAAAGCAATGAATCTATATGATTTAACCAACACAAATTAAGATTAATTACTTAAGCAAGGCTAGTAATTACAAAAGCTTTCATCCTAACGCATTTTTCCTAACTCAAATCATCAAACTAACATGCCTTTGACACCTTTCCCTGGCAAAGGCACCAAAATGATAGGCCAACACCAAGGAAAACAATAACAAAATAATTAACAATTTTATGATGAAGTTTGGCTGGTCTATACATGTCAATCTAAGAGTGTAAACTTGTGAAAGGTGGCCGAGTAGTATGCCATCAAGGGATTCTAGCAATGAGATGAGGGATTATGAATGTAGCTACAGGGCGTGAAGTTGAATCTATGAAAAACTGAATGAATCCCAGCAATAGGAACTATCACTTCCTAGTGATAAGAATATTAGAAATAGAAGTAGCTCATAACAAAACTAATCTACAATAAAGATAATTGTAACTCACAAAAAATCATTAATTAATTCAATATCTAATTCACACAAAATCTTATTATGCAATCAAACATAGATATTGAACATATAAACTAATATAGTATGATTAAAACACATACCATGCAATGCTAAACTGGTCAAAATACAAATAACAATAATACATACCATATAATGCTAAGTTAATTAAAAAAAAAACTCAAATGCATTCCATAAAATAAAGAATCACCAGGTTACTTCAAAGTGGGCTCACCTCCTCAACTTCCTAGTGATGAAGAGATAAATTGATTTTACAGCTTCTTAACCATGCACATGAATATGGAATTTATGATTTAGAATAAATATAATCTCTATGCACTGTTGTGTGCTATATCATTCTAATTTATGGTAGTCCCTTTTATAATAGGATCAAAGCAAAATCAAACCCATTTTTAGTTCATAACAAACATAATTATTGGCATTCACCATAAAGAATAGGTGGTTGACCTGATAGATTATTTTAACAACATCCCCTTAAATATCATATCGACCAAGTCTGAATCTGTAGAATCCTTCTTGTAGGCATACAAAAGGAGTCGATGCCATCAACCCTCCAATATTGTTGCAATAGGAGTTTTCTTGATTCAAAACCACTGCCCATTTTAGATTCAAAATCCATGTGATTCATGTAGGTATGGGTAGAATCATCTTCATCCAATATGGTTTTGAAACAATTTGCAAATAGTATGGTTTTAAAATGGTTTGGAATATTTTGGTTTGATTTCCATGTGAGGCTTGCATTATTAGCAGCAATATGGAGTAATATTTAATCAGATTTGTTTTTTTGTTCATGTGTCCACTATCCTTCTTGATGTCTTCTTGTTGTACATAATCTTTTGGCACAAATATGTGGTGGAGAGAACCATGGTTTGTTTCCAATTGTTAAATATGCACCACAAGTTTCTTAACATCTTCACATAAATGTCCTTTCTGTCAACTCCATGTATTCAAATATTTGCAGCAATGTGTCTATTTCAAAGTTGATGGAGTTTTGTATTGGTGAAAGAGCTACAGGAAGATGCATAGTGGGTGATAGGAAGAATCATAACATATTATTAACTTGTTAGATAAATACAATTTGATCTTATTTATTCACATATTCTATCTAATAACTATATTCAATATTACTCATAAATATTAGATCATATGCAACATAGAAGAAGAAAATGGAATATTAAAATAGATATTTAAATGACCATGAAGGCTTATATGAAGGGTAAAATATGGCATAATCTGGGACATAATTTTCTCTCATCACTAGCTACAAGTTCTTAAAATATAAGTGCAAGTACAAGTAAAGAATCTTCTCCTAAAAATGATAAGCAAGGAATGAATTATTTCATATTTGAGTTGTTATCAAACATGCTAAGGTTGGTACTTTGTTTGATACCCATTCTCAAGTTAATTGTATATCTAAAGAAGTTGTTGAAAAACTTCACTAAAATACCTCATCCAAAGCCATATCCACTTGGATGGGTTTGAAATGGTGCATGGTTATAGGTAACTAAGCAATGTAAATTGAGATTTGTTATCACTACAAAATTTGTAGATGAGGTAGAAGTTGATGTAGTCCCTTTAGATATTTGTGGTCAATTCTAGTAAGAACTTTGTATTAATGCTTGTAAAAGCCAAAGAAAATGAAAAATTTAAGGCATTCAAGGGGTGTGATCCTAAACATAAGTCTAAAATGGTCAAGATTGTTTCCACTTATGATGACTCATTTCAGAAACCTAAAAGATTGCCTCCTAAGAGAGAGATTCAACATGAAATTTAGTTACAGTAGGACTTCCTAATATCAGCATGTATCATTTATCAGTTTTACAAAATGAAGAAATCAAAAAGCAGGTTGAAGAGTTGGTTGAGAAAGGAGGTATTCATCCAAGTACTTCTCCTTGCGATTCTCCTATTGTGTTAGTTCCTAAGAAAAATGGAACTTGGAGAATGTGCATCAACTATAGGGCTCTGAACAAGATAACGATAAAGAATAGGTATCCTCTTCCTAGAATAGATGATTTACTTGATCAGTTGAAACATGCAATTTATTTCACTAAGCTAGAATTGCATAGTGGATATCATCAAATTTGGATTGTGGATAATGATATTTGGAAAACTACTTTTAAGACAAAACAGAGACTATTTGAGTGGTTGATCATGCCCTTTGGGCTTTGTAATGCACCAGCTACATTTATGAGAGTCATGAATGATGTCTTTCATTCCTTTATTGATGATTTTGTCATAGTCTATTTGGATGATATCCTTATATTTAGCAAGTCTTAGGATGATCATGTAATTCATGTAAAAAAAAATCTTGGATGTATTGTGAAAAGAATTTTTTTATGTAAATATTTCTAAATGCAAATTTTCTAAGACATCATTAGTGTACTTAGGCTATGCATAGGGGATGGTCAATTGAAAGTAGACCCTATGAAGGTCGAATGCATTGTAAAATGGCTTAAGTGTTATGATGTGGACCCTAATCAGACTCAAAGGTTTATTCGGCATGGTTTCCCTCTAGATTATGTTTATGGGGTTTTGGGGGCAATGCCCCCATGATGAGGTCAAGGGAAAGCACCCTAGGTGCACTCCCTATCATAGTATGGGGTGGAGTCAAGGGGAAATGCCCTTGTAGGGATTTTTGGGGGCAACATCCCCAAAGCCAAAAATGACCTTATATTGTAAAAGGCATTAGCTACTATTTTTCTATTATTCTAGCCCTAATTTTGTAAGTAGCAAAAAGATTGTGTAAAAAGGCTTAGGGTTAGGGATTTTCATGATGTGTGAAGTGAAAAATGATTCTTGTGGTGGTATTGAGCTATAAGGGATTACATATTGTAATTAGGTTGTAGTCACTAGATCATAATCATATTGGACTTGTTGTTGGTGGACATAGCCCAGGGATTGGGTGAACCATGTTAAATCAAGTTGTCTTGTGTTCTCTTATGTGCAATCTATTATTTTTTGATATTAGTTATATTTGCATGTAACTATTATTTATGTTTGAGGTTAATCGTAAAACTAAGTCGAGTACAATTACATAAGTCAAGAGCTTCTTAGGTGTAGTTCAATACTAGAGGAAGTTCATTGAAAACTTCTCTTACATTGCATCACCATTGCATGCATTAACTAGTATGAAGGCAACTTTTCAGTGGGGAGGTCCACAACAGAAGGCTTTTGACAATTTGAAGGAAACGTTGAGCATAGCACCAGTTCTGGCTCTACCTAATTTACATTAACCATTCAAAATTGAGATAGATGCGAGTGGGTTTTCCATGGGAGTTGTATTAATGCAAGGAGGTATCTAGTCTACTACCACTCTAAAACTTTTTAGGAGCAGTAAGTAACTATCCCACTTATGATAAGGAAATTTATGCTTTAGTTTAGAGTGTTAAGAAATAGAAACACTACTTAATGGGGAAAGAAACTATAATTCACACTGGGCACCAGCCACTACAATATTTGCACTCACAATCTAAGTCGCAATAAAGTAGGCACTTTAGGTGGATGGGTTTTCTATAACAATCTCATTTGGTAATTGAGTATAAGAAGGGTGTCCATAATAAAGTAGTGAATATGCTCTCTACGTCTCCTATTATGAATGCTTTGGTAATCCTTCAGAATAGTTCTATGGTTCATGAATTTTTTTAGGAACAATATGCTAATGATGAGAAATTTAAGGATATCTATGTAGATTTAATCCAAGGTAAACATGTAGAAGAGAAAGATTACTATGTGCAGGATAATTTGTTGTACCACTTGGGAAAATTATACATTCCTAAAGATGAACAAGAACATGTTATCCAGGAAGCACATACCTCTTTGATTGTAAGATATTTTGGGGTAAGTAAGACATTGGCTCAATTACAAAAACATTGTTTCTAGCCTCATATACAAGAAACTATCACTAGTTATATCAAAGGATGTGTAATGTGTGCAACTACAAAACCAAGTAATAGGAAATTGGGTTTGTACACACCTTTACCTATGTTGTCCCCTCCATGGGAAAGTGTATCTATGGACTTTATGGTGGGTTTGCCTATGTCTAGGAAGGGTTATAATTACTTGTATGTAGTAGTTGATTGATTTAGCAAAATGTGTATTTTAATGCCTTGTAAAAATTAGGTCACTGTTGGACTAACAACTCATTTGTACTTTCAATTTGTATGGGTTCATTCTAGGTTACCTACTTCTATTGTATCAGTGGAAATTGAAATGTCCCCAATGCTCTAAGAATCAACATCATTACAAAGTGTTCAAAATTATGATTCCAACACAACTTGAATGGGCAAAATCAAAGTCCAGATGACCAAGTTATAGCTAGTCAAAGTTTGGTCAAATTGGGAACATAGGCCATAAAAAGGTGAAAAAATAATCATCTCAAAAGTGGTCAATAATGGATTTCAAATTGAAGAACTCATTGAGAGCTTTCCAACGACATTTGTTTTGTCAAAAATGGAGAATGGATGTAGAAGTTATCAAAAATGGAGACCGAATGTAGAACTTATGACACTTTAAATTTTAGGTTAAAATATGGATTTTTATGACATCATAATGATGTCACCATTACAATCAGCATGGTGATGTGGCACATTGAGAATTTAGTGGCAAAAATTTGTTGAGAAGATTCGATCTCCCAACCTAATTAAGGAGGGAAGTCTATTTAAATTTAGTAAAGAAACTACCAAGAGCAAATGGAGGTCAATGGGAGTTGAACTCCTAACCTATCATCTCCTAAAATTAAGGCCAACCATGACACCATTGGCAATTTCAAAGAGGTAAATGGGTTAGTTAGGTTTGAAGTTGATTTAGTTGCCAACCTTAGTTAAATAAGGTTTGTTTGTTAAGATAGCCCCTAAAAATGAAATAAGGCCATATTTGTAAAATGGCAAAGGGGTTATTTTCAAGGATTATTTTTCCAAGGGAGATTGTTTGTTTTTTTGATGGTTAAAACCTAATTATGGCTAATTTCATGTATAAAATGGAGGTAGGAGCTCTTTGAAAAACCATCCAAGTGATGAGAAGGAGATTATGAACTTGAAGGCTTGTTGGTTATTCTTGCACATTGGAGAATAATGTTTCCATTGTGATTGAAGGGACAATATTGTAAACACTTGTAATTGATTTTGGAGATAATCGAATCGGTCCCCCTATTGGAGCAGGACTCAAAGATGTAGTCCTACCTGCAGACGAACTTTGTTACCAATTGTGTTTTGTCTTCTATCTCTCCACTCTCTTTATTGCAATAATTACCTTATTATTATTTGTTTATTTAAGCATTTAGTTTATTTTATTCACTGATTAATGATTTGAATTCACTTTATGTAATTATGTTAAGAATTCCTCTATAATAGTCCTAGATCCTAATTAGATTAGGGTCAAGATTCCAAACCATAAAAATCTTGTGCAAAATCCAAATAGGTGTCATGAATGGAAGTTAGTTTGATAGGTCATTAAGAAAATTTGCAAGTTAATGTCCAAAAACCTTAAAGAGAGGGATAATTTCTCAAAAAGGGTTATAAGGGATTATACAACCAGTAAGGAAAATGATAGAGAAAAGGAACTTGGAAATTCTTTGATCTATCATTCTAGGTCAATATTGATTAGTTAATGGCATGAGTACCTCCCTGCAATTATAGGTAAGTAGAAGACCAAGACTTGGTAAGTGAGGCATCAAAACCCAAAGGAACAGGAAAGAAATCAATTTGATTTTATTAAGGGGCCTCATCTTAAATATGAAAACAATGTGTTCTTAGGGTTTGGTCATTACTAAGGGATTCTAATAGATGTGAGAAGAAGCTAAGAAGGGTGGTTGGACAGATCCATTGATTTCACATCAAATAGTTTTCTCTAGAATAATAAAAAATAACTAGTTGGCCAAAGTTACAATCAAAGAAAGGTTGTACTTCTTTTATATAAATAATATGGATAGAATACAAAAGAATCAGAGACTTCATATTTCACTAGAACAACAATACTAAATCCAAATTAAGCACTAAACACTATTTGGTTAGGATTAGGAGAAAAGAAAGGTTCTCTATTATTTTGCACTAAATAAATTATATAAAAAAGTAGTTTAACTTTTTTGAACATTCAATAATTGATGTGGCTATCTTTTAAGTAAAAAGAAACATTTGGACAACAATAACGCCATTATTACAAAAAAGTATTATGGAGTTGTAGTTCTATTTAATGGTAAAAAAAGTTATGAGTGTAACACCTGCTCAAAGTATGCATTTTGAACATGGGCATGGTCTTGAGCCTCCTTTCTAAGATCTAAATATATGTTTGTTGCCATATCAAATTATTCCACAAACATGCATCCGTAAAAGAACAATCTCAATAATAAGAATCCATATTTTTCAAAAAGACTAATTCATGAAGAAGAATGTGAATGTAAAATTTTCAAATTTGAAGACAAGTATGGTCAAAATATTACCCACTACATCTCTAGTTTCAAGCTATAGTTGTGGAGTTTGTCTTAAGTTAATAGAACTTCACACCCTATCTCCATTAACTACTCTGCTATTTTCTGTGAATGATCTCGTAGAGGCCTAAGAGTTTCTACCTGATCCTAGATTAACATCCATTCTACTATTTCTATTAGATTTCCATTATCCTAAATGATTGGATGCATTTTTTCTAACTATTGCAACAAAATTGATGGTAGATATAAAATTTCCATTAGTATTAGACCCACTTAAGAATAACCTATTTCCCTCCTCTCTTTTATTTGTACTCACTACTTGTTGGACATCATCTTCTATAAAATATGTCAAATTATTCAACATGTCAGCATTGAATAGTGTAGGAAAGTTTGTGCTAGTAAGTTTCAGGGTAGAAGATGAAATTGTGGCACAGGAGCTATGTGGATGGGTGTCTTCTTGAATCTACAATAAAATGGGGAAAATAGTACAGTGCCAAATAAAGAGATAGTGTTAGAAAATTATGATACACGTGAAAATGTTTGGAAAAATATAAAGTAATTTAGCTCATGATTAGGGTAAAACTTCCAACAAATACAATTAAGAACTATCCTCCATATCATAATCTCATAATTTAGCTTGGCAAACAATGCATGACCCAAGAGGTAATAGTTTGATAGTAATATGACAATGTGATCCATAGTAAAATGAAACAAAATTGAATTATTCATGCATCATGGAATCTAAAAAAAATGCTTCAAGGTCTAGAATGTTATATTAATATACAAATATACTAAAAAAGAAATAAAAAAATTGTAACACTAAAATTATTTGCAATAGTAAAAACCAAACCTCTATACCTCCACTTTTATAAGCATCTCCATTGTTAAATGTAAGTTAGATCCACTTGCAAAGCTAGCTAATTCCATTGACAAATTTTCCATGGGATTAATCCCATTATTTTTTATAAGTACTTAAGCTCCTGCTAATTTAGTCAAAAACCCAAGATTACATTCATCAACTGTAACATATTTGTCAATGGTTTTTACCAGTTGATGTTCAAGACTGATAGATTATTGATCCCAAGCACTAGAAGAAGACATTCCAATAGCTATTGTCCTTCTTCATGTTCAAAATAAAAAAACCTAGACTCACCATTAAAATAGTTGGGATCAATCCTATGAGACACATTGTCCTAAGCTAACTACCCACTTTCCTATAAATTCACAGTGTTAGATCCTGATGAATAATCTAGACCATTAGGACTTCCTACTAAGAACACTCTAAATCCTACAATAAATCATTCAATAAATCATATACAAATAGACTTCCTACTAAAGAGCACTCTAAATCCTACAATAAATCATTCACAAACTTAGGTGTAATGTAATCAGGAAGTTTATGATGCCAGTATTGGTGAGTCTTATCATCAAAGTTGTTTGAAGTTGTAGATTCAATTTTTGACTTGGATACACAAAAGGTCCTTGAATTGCTAGAAATAGATCTAAATGATTGTTGTCACAAAATTTTGCACCCTTGCCTAAAGTTGTTACCTAAAGGCAACCTTGTGAAACATGGAAACAATATCCAAGCTATGGGACTTAAACTATGAGATTGAGTCTCCCGAGAAGGTCAGCTTCCTTACTATCAAGGAGTAGCTAACTACTCTTTGAGAGGAAAAGGGAGAAGGAATGCATGAAAGCAAACTACATAATATAATATAAATGGGGTGATACACAAAAATAGTTTGTTTAGTCATATCTCTACCTAACAATGCACTATTCATCAATATAACCTCAAAATATACTAATTCAACCTTTATCTTAATTCAACAATTACACACAGATCAAGAACCAAATGAAATGCCACAAGGAAGGAACTTCACTCTATAACATTTAAAGATAAGAGTAGATATTGTTATGCAGATTGAAGAATGAAAATAAAACACTAAAAGAGGCAAGAATATTTCACACTAATATTGATGGGAGAATGAGGTAAAGAAGAGGATTACATTCACTCATAGACAAAACAAAATTATAGTAACATAGTATAGAATATTGCTACTATAGAATCAAAGAAAAAATGACTAACACTAAGAAGGGTTACAAAAATTTATTTTATAGTACAAGCATAACTCAAATAGCTTCTACCCTAAGGCAAAGCACAATAACTCCACTTAAAGTTGTAGAGAATGATCCCTGCAAATCTAGAAAAGGATTTCATCATGGTACACATCCATATGTAGGAAAATTGTATTATTCATTCAAACAAAACCTTGAGAAGATAGAAACAATGGCCATTATCATTTTGACTGGGTAGATGGATAACCAGGTGGTGATGGAGTGTCCTTTTATATTTATTAGGCATGGGAATTTCAAAGAGTGGTTGTGGATGATCAAGGAGATTAGATTTTCTATTTAAGAGTTGTTTCTTTCTTGTTGTCAACACGCCAGTCAATTGTCTCATTGGTCAACAGGAGTCAATCCTTAGGCTTCACCATGTGGACCAATCATATTTTATCATTTTACCACCTACCCACTCTTCTAACTTTATGTTGACCTATTGACCTTACCCTAGTCATAGCTTTGCTGCCTTTTATCTTAATTAACTATCTTACCCTTCAAAATTGTGAACTCATACTAACTATCATTGTTGCTTTGTAGCTTAAAATTGATTTAACATAAAATGTTTTCGACTTTGAGAAAATGAACTTGACTACCATTGCTTACTCTCCACCTAGGCCCACTAAGAAACATGTCAACTCATTGCTATGTCGCTATGGAAAACAACCTCACATCTTTGGTTAGTGATATAATGACAGTGGCACATTTGCTTTTAATCTAATGATCCTAAAGATGCATTGACCTCTATCAATACCTTGACCAATCAAAACATTTCCCTATGTCAACTCACTCTGACACCCTTTTGCTTGTAGCCCACAGCTGAAAAAGGTCCCACATGTCACATCATCACTATCTCGCTATGGAAAATGAATGTATAATTTTTCATAGCGACATAGCAAAAAATGTTGATCATCTCCAAATCAATGGTGGACAAGAGTATGTCAAGAAATTGGCCCACTTCAAAATGTCACGAATAGAACTTCACCAGTTGTTACCTTATCTGACAACTCCACTAGTCACAGAGAAGAAAGGCCCACTTGGGATATGTGGCACATTGTCACTATGTTGCTATGACTTTTGATCATACATTTTCCTATAGCAATATAATGATAGCTATAGATTTTGTAAAATTGAGTAGATTAGAATGTGCGAGCCTATTGGGATCTTTATAATGTGAAGTAATGTGCAGACTTAGGACATAAAATATAACCCAAGGTTTTAAATTAATCTTTTATAACATTAGGACATTTGAATATTTGAAGATATGACCATTGGACATGTTTGACATGCAAAACTCAAACTTTAATGAGGGGGTTGTTGGAATGTTCAAATGGGAAGAGTACTTCTGAGGTGGTGGGGGGGGGTGAATCAAAAGTAACTAGTTTTATGCTTTTAAACCCTCATAAACACATAACTGAAAGTAAAGTACATGCATGTAAACATACAAGTAAACATGAAGTGAAAGAATGCATCAACACATGACACAAGAGATCTGGTAACCCAAAAACCCTCCAGGAATAAGAAGGTAAAACAAGGGTGGGGATGACACCCACAAAAATTACTGCAACAATATGTTCAACCACTTCTGATGGTCTACCCTGCTAAAGGCTTTACATTGTGTCAATAGTGACCTAGTTAGAGGATTTACAAACACTTACATGAAGTGTCACCTTGTTAAAGGATTTACAATAGGTTGTTAAACCCACCTAATACATAGGATTTTCAATCACCTTCACCAAAAAATTTCCTGCCTAGCTGTTAAGCTAACCTATCAATATAGGATTTTAGCATCTAATACAATGGTATTAAAACATTTGACCTGATAGTATGAAATTTCTAATTTCTAGATTCATGCGCTTGATCTTCTTTCTTCCAATCTTGATCCTCTAAGATCTGATATCTGATCTTGTCCCTTGTCCCTTGTGCTATTCTGATCAACTGGATATAAAAATGCTACTCTATTTCTCTAAGTCCTTCCTTCTTCACACTGAAATTTTGCTATAATATCCCCATACACCATTCTCATCCACACATGCAATGTATTTTTGACCTCCTTTTAAAGAATGTGAAGACTTAGGGTTAGGTATGGACCTATGATCCATATTGAATCTTAAATTCCCACTCATTCCTTGCATTTTTCTTATTGTTTCCATGCCTTCTCCATTTTTTTAATTGGCTGCATGCAGATCACATAGGGAATGTAAATGATTCATCCTTATCATTTTTCCTCTTTCAAAATCTCTCTATGTTAGCTCCAAAAATTGTTTACATCTGAGTTTGTGAGAGTACAAACTCATATGTTGATTATGTGTTACTCAACACATACTATATTACTGATGCTCAGCACATACTATCTTGAATTACTCGGCACATGTTACATTTCTGGATTGCTTGGCACTTATTACACTCTATGTTGCTTGGCACATGAATATTCCTAAATTGCTTGGCACATACTATGCTCTAGCTTGCTCGGCACCTGAATATTGCTTGGCACATGAAGTCACTCGGCACCTATTAAGATTCTAACACAGTAGCTACTATAACTCACTCAGCATACATAGTGTACTCGGCATATATGGTGGAATTGGTTAAGTGTGTTGACACTGAAATGTCAAGACCATTCTAAAACCAACAATCTCCCCCTTTGACATGAGTGTCAAAAACACTTAATTATGCATTAATGAACTGATCTGATTGAGTGCAATCTTTATTCTTGCTCAGCATACATGCAAAATTTCAAAAAAAAAATTCAAAATTTTGTGAGCAACAATATACCTTATGACTCCCCCTAAGTTATTATGCCTAGTCCATTCTTGAAACTGAAATTGTGTGTTGATGTGCCTAATTCACTCTGTCCTTTGTCCTGTTGCTATTCCCTATGCCTATATATTGTATCTGATCTATATGAGTTCCCTGTTTCAGATCTATTTTCCACATGCTTGAAAAAATTTTGCATCTCCCCCTCACTTTGTCTTATTTCTTATCTCCACCTTTTTGGCTATCTGCAAACTTTCCACTTTATTCTCAAAATGAATAATAGAATGTAATCAAAATTGTCAAAAAATTTGGTATTCTCCATATATCTTTATATATTTCCCTATATATACATATCTCCCCCTAATGTATATATTTCCCCCTTTGTGACACTGATGTCAAAGGGTTCTAAGGAGTAATACCATACTTAGCCAAAAATGTACTATTTAGCTCTAGAAGTATCTTCAGAGCTGCATCCCAATTTTCCAATGCAATGTTCAGGATGGATGGCAATCTCTGCAGCAAGGTGTACAAGTCCATCTAGGGTAGAAAGATTTGGATCTTTCTTTAGGACTATTTCTACGTATGCTTGCTCCTTGTAGAGGACCTCTAACTGTGGGGTTATGGAGGACTAGATTTACATCAATTTTGCCTTTATATTTGCCTCCTGTACTATTAATATAGCTAATTCCCTTTGTGTGTGAAGCATTTGTGCAAATTGCTTCTCATTCTAAGCTAGATTTGTTAGAAGTTGCATGCTAGAAATCTTGAGATTTCGTTCCAAGCTCATTATTCTTTGGCTAATCTCTTGTGTGAAGTTGGAAAAATCACACAGTTTGTTGTACAATGAGAAAGTATTCCCAAGTACAATTTTTACTCTTTCTAGTTTCTTAGCCAATTCAACTTGTGCTAATGCTATATCATTTGATATTTTCTCATTTATTTTGCCCTAGAATTTTCATTCTGACTATTCCATTAATTTTTATTAGTCACCTGATCAACTATATCTGATAGTTGTTCTATGATAGGCCTTGTTTCATCTAGTGACTGCAAGTTGAAGGCATCCATGAAGATGTCCTTTATCTCATTCAATGCTTTCCTATACTTGTATTCTCTTCTCAATACTTCTTGTCTCTTTCTCCTATCTAGTGCACCCTGTATTTCATTTATCTTTTCTATGGTGAGGGTGTTGGATTCATAGGAGGGAATGATGATCTCTTCATCAAGTTTAGGATCTCCATAGTGAAGTAGCTATTTTACCTTTCTAGAGCTCGAGCCTGGTGTTTGAACTTGCATTGATATCATTTCAGTGCTTGGCTTCTGAAGAATTTGAGTGTGAGTACCCAATTTTGGTAATTCAACCAATGTCTATATTGCAGCTTGCTCCTCATCTCTTGTTTCCTCCTTTTCTTCTGATTTCCCTTTATCACTATCAATTGTTGGGGGTGAACCTATTGAGTATTCTTGTTTTCCTATTTCTTCCCCTATTGCTGCACTCAGCATTTGAAGTGCATCACTTACTACTTTTGGTGGTGATGGTGGTGGAAGTAGTAGGAGTTTAGTAGCAGTGTATGTAAAAGGTTGTTCCTTTGGCTTCACCTTTTCTCTTTGAGGTGCTACTAATACTCTTTGTAGCTCATCTACACTCACCAAAATAGGACTTGTACACAACTGTGCCTGTAGAGTGGATTAGTGAAGGATCTTTGACAGATCCTCTGTAGTTAAAGGATTGATGTTTTGACATGAAGTGTCAATAACATTCTTTATTTTTATTATCTCTGTAGGTGTGATAGTGGCATGAGGAGGGCTAGGAGGTGGCATTTGTGTGTCTTGCACACTCTATTCTTCCTATTCATCTAATGCCTCTTCCTCTCCTTTAGCTTTATTTTTTTCTCCCTCCTTATTCACTTCCTCTTCTACTCTTCCTTCCTCACCTTTCTTCTCCTCTTCACTTTTCTTCTCTTCCTCACTTCTCTTCTCCTCTTTCTTTCCTATTTCTTTTACTTCTCTTCTCTTTGAGCTAGCCTCTACTTTATATTCCTCATCAAATACATCATCAATTGACCTGTATATTGACTTCCACAATTTTGTAAATTTATTTACAACATCCTCTATCTTATTTTGGAGGATGCAAAATGCTCTAGTTTTAGGAGAAAAATTTATATTATGTCTTTTAATTGCCTTAGCTATTTTCCTTTTAGTTAGGTCTGGAAGTACTCTAACTAGGGTTGATTCTCTTATTTCATTTTCCATTTGCAAACAAAAATGCCACTTATCTGCAACTATCTTATATAGCTCCTTCGAAATTGTACTATATAACTCTAGAGGTGTGTGTTTGTACTCGACGATCATAGCATGCACTGATTCCTCTATTTTATGTTGCTCTTCTTTATTGAGCTTATTAAAGTCTATAGTCTTTAAATAATTTAAGTTTTCTTTTCTAATATTTACACATAACTTGTCAATGGAAAACTTTGTGGGATGACTTACCACTTTAAACTGGCTAATATCATCTAACTCTATTCTTTCTTCATTTGAGTTAGGTTGGGCAACATATCTCCTTCTCTTCCTTGGTTCTTCACCAATCTACTTTGTGGTCTTCTTCTTCTCTTTGGCTTCATATTTTTCCTTTTGAGTTACAGCCCTAGTGGTAGCCCTAGTAGTAGGCTTCTTTGCTTTGACTGCAATGGGATTTGTCCCCTTCTTTGCCTTAGGCTGGGATGCAGGCTGAGTTTTGGCTTTCCTTTTGGTGGCTTTGGCTTTAGTGGGTGCTTCCTTAGCACCTTCTTTATTGTCCTCTCCTAGGCCCTATGTCAATTCCAATGGCTCTTGCCCTTGCTCACCTTCTTCCTCACTGTCTCCTTCTACTTCTTCTTTTGCTACAGTGTCTTCTGCTTCTATATCAGCTCCAAATGTTTTCTTGAGCTTTCTTATCATTTTTTCCTTCTTCTTCACTATAGAGGCTATCTTCAAATATGTTACCACCATGGATTTCACAATATCATAAGTACCAAAATAAGGAGCATCCTTGTCAATCTCTTTTGTAAGTAAAGCAGTGATTGCAGCTGAAGCTTGGTCTACATCAAGCACATATCCAAGTGACCTAAGCCATCTTACTCTTGGTATCACTGCTTGGACGTAGGTGTAATCTATGTCAACCAAGAAACATATATCATTTCCATGTTGCTCAGCCAGTGATACTGGTATCCTCATCCTTTGTTTCATGGACTTCTTGAAGTCCTCAAAGTAGCTTGTCATCTAAGCATCAAAATTGTCTCTCATTTTCTCAATAAGCTCATTGACTTGTGTAATAATTGTCTTGTTAGGATCCCATTTTACCTTTTCGACTGAAGGAAATTCTTTCATGACATAAAAAAATATGCAAACCAACACTAATCCAAATTTTCATTGAGCTCCTTTAGATTTCCTTATGGCTCCCAAATTTTCATTAATTTGTTGTAGCATGAGCTCTGCTAGATCATAAGTGTGGTCCTTCTTCACAAGTTTGTATGCAACATCTACTACTATACATGGCATGTTGTTTAATCTGCTTGATTGATAAAATTTATGAGATATGACTCTGACAGCAAAATCAAGGAGGGGTTCAGTGATGGTATCAATTGTCATTCCCCTGTTGTTCCATTTGACACTAGTGTTTTTCTCTATGGCCTTCTTTTTGTCACTTCTTAGGGTCTTGGGCCATTCTAGGGTTGGGAATCCAGTGACCCTATGAACAATTTTCTTTGTGATCTTTATTGGCCCTATTTCTAACCAAAATGATCCATCATGAATTCGGCTCAACACTATACAAATCCATTCAGTCTTAAATATAATGGGGAAAACTAGGGCTTTAGTTAAACCCTTCTTCTTGATAATTTGAAACTCATCCTTCAATATACCCTTGTCACATAGCTTGTCAAAGGCATTGAAAATTTCTAGGTCACCTATGGCTCCAATCTTATAGTTATAACATTTTTTGACATCTTGGACCATTACTACTTTGTCTGGAATGACTGACAAAGCACTAGCTAGGTCATTTTTATAGGCAACTTTGGGTATTAGCCTAAATTTGGGCTATTTAACTTCATTACTAATGAGTTGAAACTCATGATCATCCTTTGCCTTTGTGGTTTTAGACCCAAATTCCATCTTGACCAAACTAGGGTTTAATATTTAAATGAACTTTCAAATAACATGTAGCTCGGCACTTGATGAAATACCTTTGAATCAAAGAGTTCAAGTTGAATTACTATTGGGATCAATGCAAATTGTTGCTAAATCACTGATTGATCACCTCTTTTCTCTTCTCATTTTCACTTTGTGTTCGAATGGCTTGAAAATGAGTGATTTTCAACTTTATTAGGCTCAAAACCTAGCATTTATTACATAGTACTTACAGTTGTACACTCGACACTTGAAGGATTCATTGTAACTTGGCTCCCATTGTAATTCACTTACTTAGCTTCCACTAACTTATCTCATTCAACATCAACTATACTTTTTTAGCTCGGCATATACTGGAGTTTCACTCGGCATCCAAGGGTAGCTCGACATCTTCTACAAAAAATTTTGATTTCTAACTTGACATCTTTTCTCATTTTCTTCTTCGTAGCACTTCTTTGTTCTTTGGGGCTGATGTATGATACATCTTTATATATATTAGCCCCATGTTCCTGTCTTGTCCTTAATTGTATGAAGTGTGATCACTTGACCTCTTGGGTGAAGTGATCTCTCCATTGGATGTTCTTGATCCATCTTTTCTTTGCCATGTCTTTTTCATTTCTACCCTGATGCATTCCACATCAACTTTTTCTTTTCCCTTGTTGACTTCTGACTTGGGTACCTTAGCCTTTGTTGGACAATTCCTAGTGACATGTCCTATCTTCAAGCAACTAAAAAATGTGGTTTGGCTTAACCACCTACTCTAATTTCCCTTGAAATGTGTTCTTATGCATTTCTAAGGAACATGACCATATTCCTGATAGTTGTGACAACTTTTCCTGGTATTGTAATCCCAATTGTAGTGGTATGCATAGTTGTTTCTCTTTATAGGCTGATTTGGTGTCCACATAGGCTTTGATATACACTCAAAATCTCTACATCCATAATTTTTGTAGTTGCAGTAGTGACCTTCAAATCTTGGGTGTCCTCATGGTCTTGGTTTTGCAGTCTTGTGTTGAGTGTCCTTGCATGTTACACTTGTGACAATAATCTTTGTTTTTGGATGTGTCCTGCTGATTGGTCTTTTTACTTCTGTAAACATTAGTAATGTGCCCCTTTTTACTATAGAAATGACAAGTAGGTTTAGTGTTCTTACCTTTGTTGATTCTTTCTTCTGTAGTCTTGGATGATTCTCCTTGTTCAGTGCTGGTGTAGCCAAGTCCTGAAGTATCATTACTAGCCCTTGGTGATTTCAGTAATTGTTCAAAGTATTTAATAGCCTCATTGGGTTTTTTGTAGCTTTCTACTATCTCCTTTTCTCTCTTTAGTTCATTCTACAATTTTTCATTCTGCATCTTCAAGGTGGAGATCTAAATGTCCTTCATGTTTAGCTAATGATGAGCATTTACCATTTGGCCTAAGGTGTCTAACTACATGTTTGAGATCTTTTCAAACTTAATTGTCTTCTCCTCCACTCTATTGGTGAGATTTCTCTTGTCATCCTCTATCATGGCCTTGTCTTCAATATCTCTTTTCTTTTGTTTAGTTACTTCACAAAGCATTATGGCTTGTGATTCTTGTTCAAGCTTGAGTAATTTGATTTCTTTAGCTTGTGCTCTATTTTTCTCAATTAGTTCTACTATTGATGCATCAAATTCCTTGGAATATCCATTGGAAAATACTTATGTCATGTCAATCTCCTTATAGTGTATGTCATTTTCAGCTATGGCTATCTCCTTTCTTCTTTTCAAGGATTTTCTTAGTTCCTCTCTGGCTTCCTCTACCTTGTGTAGAGCGAGATGCACATCAATTACTTGATTGTCAATAATCTTCCAAAGTTTGAAGACTTCCATCTTCTAACCTTTTTCTCCAAGCTATTAGGCTTCTCCTTATGAGAACTTGATACCAATTTTTGGAATGTTCAAATGGGAAGAGTACTTCTAAGAGGGGGGGAGGGGGGTGGTGAATCAAAACTAACTAGTTTTATGCTTTTAAACCCTCATTAACACATAACTAAAAGTAAAGTACGTGCATGTAAACATACAAGAAAACATGAAATGAAAGCATGCATCAACACATGACACAAGAGATTTGGTGACCTAGAAACCCTCCAGGAATAAGAAGGTAAAACTAGGGTGGGGATGACACCTACAAAAATTATTGCAGCAATATGGTCAACCACTTCTGATGGTCTACCTTGTTAAAGGCCTACCTTGTTAAAGGCTTTACACTATGGCAATAGTGACCTGGTTAGAGGATTTACAAACACTTACATGAAGTGTCACCCTATTAAAGGATTTACAATAGGTTGTTAAACCCACCTAATACATAGGATTTTCAATCACCTTCTCCAAAGGTTTTCCCACCTAGCTTTTAAGCTAACCTATCAATATAGGGTTTCAGCATCTAATACAATGGTAAGAAAGTATTAGAACATTTGACCTAATAGTATGCAATCTCTAATTGTTAGATTCAAGCACTTGATCTGCTTTCTTCTGATCTTGATCCTCTGAGATCTGATATCTGATCTTGTCCCTTGTCCCTTGTCCCTTGTGTTGTTCTGATCAACTAGATATGAAATGCTCCTCTATTTCTCTAAGTCCTTCCTTCTTCACACTAAAATTTTTCTATAATCTCCCCATACATTGTTCTCATCCATACATGTAATGGGTTATCAACTTCCTTTTAAAGAATGTGAAGACTTAGGGTTAGGTATGGATCTACAATCCATCTTGAATCTCAAATTACCACTCATTCCTTGCATTTTTCTTATTGGTTGCATGCCTTCTCCATTTTTTTGATTGGTTGCGTGCAGATCACATAGGGAATGTAAATGATTCATCCTTATCATTTTTCCTCTTTCAAAATCTCTCTATGTTGGCTCCAAAAATAGTTTACATCTGAGTTTGTGAGAGTACAAACTCATATGTTGATTCTGTGTTACTTGGCACATACTATATTACTGATGCTCGGCACATACTATCCTAAATTGCTTGGCACATGTTACAGTTCTAGATTTATTAGCACCTATTACACTCTGTGTTGCTTGGCACATGAATATTCCTAAATTTCTCAACACATACTATGCTCTGTCTTGCTCAGCACCTGAATACTGCTCGGCACGTGAAGTCACTAGGCACCTATTAAGATTCTGACTATGTAGCTACTATAACTCACTTGTCATACATAGTGTACTTGGCATGTATGGTGGAATTGGTTAAGTGTTTTGACACTTGAATGTCAAGACCATTCTAAAACCAACAAGGGCAAATATGACTAACAATGATGAGGGAATAAATTTTTTTGCATTTGGATTTTAAGTTTTTTTTGGTGTTCGACACACCTTTTGTAGATGAACTCATATTTTTTACTAAGATAGAAATAGGTAAAGTAGAGCACATTGAGAGCCCCTCGCATTAAAATTATTATGACCCATTCTTTAGTTGGAAAAATGAGAAGATGAATTCAATCCAGTTCTATGCACAAGATTGACCCCATCTAGAATTGACTAAAAGTTGATTCTCTCTTTATCTAATTGAAAATATTGTAATACTAGAAGAACATTTATAGTAAAAAAAGTGTCATTTGAGTTATATATTTCAATAAAAATAGTGGAAAAACTAGTGTCATAGAGAGAAAGGACATACCTTTTTCTTGATAACCATAATGTTGATGAAAGAGAGAAGCATATCCTCTTGTCCATTTCTCTCAAAACTGCCAATCCCCTTGAAGTCCAAGAGCACATAGTGCTTGTTGAAATAGTGATAGAATTGTTAATCATGTGATATGGTGACTTCTAGTGTCTTTATATGCAACTCCTAAAAAAGGGCTCCACGTCAACAATTCTTTGTTTCTCCAATCAACATAACTTTTAACAATAATCTGCTAACCACATAAAAAATTACTTATTATTTGAGAGATAGCTATAGAATGGCATGATATTAGTTTTTGGCAGCATTGTTTTTTATTAAGAAAATTAGGTTTTACAGGGATCTTGAAACCCAATAGTTCTTACATAAAAAAGGACAACAATTTAACAGAAAATGCTCAGCAACAAAACAAAGGCCAACAGAATGGCCAGAACAAAGAATAGGAAAAAAGCTAAAGAAAAAACCTACAAAGAAAACAATAGCCAAAGGTGATACTTATATATTCTTCATTTTCTCCCCCACCCTCCTCTTAAGGTCCTAGATGGTCTCTGTTGCATCCTTAATTCTCTGAAACTCCTCTGCCAAGAGTTCCTAGTCCTTCTCATAGCTCTGATCCATGTGGCTTTGAGTTATGTTCATTAAGGTGACTTCTTCCATCCTATATTCATCATTTTCCTTTCCCTCCTCCTCCACAATAAGCCCCCTAGCTTTTAGCTTACCACTAAGACTGATAATGTTATCATTGAGAGATTTGAGAATACTAAGCATTTGGTTAGCCATGCTGAAGTTGAAGTTCTTCATGTTTTTCATCCTATCTTCAACCATCTTAATTTGATCCCCCAGGTTGGTTTGATTCCTTTGCTCATTCTTCTTCACCTAGCTTTCCATCTACCCCAGCCTTTCTTTAACTTCCTCTAGCTCATGAAAGAGCCATTTTATAGATCGAAAGTTGTCAACCATGCTATTTTTTGCATTGTTGAGCAATTTCATACCCACCTCCCTCACATTGTTGGTAATGTCCACTAGCATTGGATCAATGATTTCATCTAATTGGATTTTCCCATCTTTTTCTTCAAGGATTTGGGGGTTCATAACTTCTCTGACAATTCCCATTTTAGAATTTTGTATGTTGAAGTTCTTCCAGGCCATACGCCTATCTTTAATTTCCACCACATCGCTTGTGTTTCCCTCCTCCATTTTCTCATTTTCTTGCTCCTATAGGGGCTTGGGAGGGGGAGTAAGAAAAAATAGCTTCGACCCCATATCATTTTTCCCTTCCAATGGCATATCCTCCTCCCTGATCTTCCTCTACTTCTTTTTGGGAGTAGCAGCCAACTCCGCTCTAGTCTCAACATCCACACCCTTGGTCTCCTCATCTGTGTCCATGTCATATCCTTCCTCATTGTACTCAACATCCTCTTGACCAAAAATTTTGGGCATATGGCCCCTAGGGATTTTCTTGCAAGGAGCTTTTCCAAGAATGGGAGTTCCCTTGACTCTCCCCTTGGCTGCATTGTTGAAAGGAGAAAGGTATTGATATTGTGTTGAGAGATTACTATTATTATAAACAAGTAGGTAGTCTTTGACATTTGCAATTTATGTCATTATGTGAATCATATATTTATGTTGGTTGAGTATGTCTTCCCACACTTTTCTGGTTTAAAATCCCATGTTGTAGCTACCATGCAAAACAAGTTCTGACATATCGGGGATTGAATGTCTTCAGTAATAGAAACTATTTGATAGTCTCAATATACTTCTATCAGAATAGAGTATGTGAAGATATAAATATTCCTTTGTTAGGCAAATTCCCAGCCCAAAATTTGATGCAATTGGTGGATGTTGAAGGAACTAGTACTCTTTGTGATCTTATTGCCATCACAAGGCTCATCTAGGTTCATCTTCATTTTGAAGTTCACAAGTTTAACACCTCAAGGATTCCCAATCAATTGTGAACCTAATAGGCTTATCATGAGTGGTTATGGATTTTTCTTCAATTCCATGTCGATCGACATATTAGGCCCTCTTAGAATCTCCAAATGAACCAAAATAGTGCTAGCATTGTCAATCAACATATAATGTGCATCATTGAGGAAAAGTATTGATTTCATGAACATCTCCAACTAAAGCAAGGTTGGGGATTGAATTTATTCAGTAATAGAAACTATTTGACAGTCTCAAATTTCAATATGCTTCTATCATAACAAAGTATGTGAAGATGTAAATATTCCTTTTCTAGGAAATGTCCTAGCCTGAAAGTTCATGCAATTGGTGGACATTGAAGGAACAAGTGGTCTTTGTGCTCTTACTACCATCACAGTCCATAAGAAATGAAAAGGCTTGTGTGTTACTTTTAAGGTCAATCCTTCCCAAGCCTTATGAACTCAATTAGCATTCACCATCAAATAGTCTCAAAGACAAAACCTGGTGTTTCATTTTTTGAATCATCTTAAAGTGTTGTAATGTAATCATCTATATTGCCTTGTTGCATTCACAATTTGCTAGAAATACTATCACAAACAATGAATAAAAATAAAGACATAGAATTTGATCTTCAAAATAATAGACTATTATAAAATAATTAATGATAGAGAATGTTTTGGCATCAATAATGGAATAGCCTATATAGTTTTATGTTTCAATTCTTTGCATATATAAATAAGATATGATGTCAATAGAATTATCTCGTAGTTAAATGGAATAAGCCAAGTGCAGAGGATGAATATGAATTGTTTGAAAAAATGCCAACATAGTTACAATGATTATCAACCATTGATGCTTGGACACATGGATATTCATTCAAGTGAGGAATAATTTGAGGTATTGTGCCTCAAATGGTCTTAGGAGATGGTGAATTTGACTTTTACTTCTCACCTTAACATTATGCTCCATGGATCTTTTGCAGACATGATACTTTTACCAAGTGTTGGAAGTGCATTAGACATAAAATATGTTTCCCTTCTTATTTTTCCAAATCAAGGCCATTTGCATGCATATGATAAAGTTAGCATATCAGAGGTTTCACATTGCTCAAAAGAAGATAGGTGTTCCATTCCTCCACAGTTAGTTCTTGTACAAGAAATATTTGTTGAAGCATGTGTAACTAAGGCAAAACTTGTGCTTACACCTAAGAACATAAAAAGTTCTAAAATATTGTCCCAGTTACAACAAACTATTCAAATCATTGGACCATCTAATCTCCTTTTGGGTGCAAAGTGGCATGTCACTAGTGGAATTCATGGGTCATCATCATTTGAGAAGAGTAGGAATGTAGAGATGATTTACATAACTAGTCATTAAAATGGTTCTATTAGAGTTTAGAATGATTCAATGTCATTTCCATGACTTCTTGCTTTATAGAAATAAGATACAAAATCTCACTTTACCTAGAGGTAATACTTCAATAACATTAGTGGATTTTTTTCTAATTTTTGACATCTTGGCTATGGGTGATAAACAAGGAATGGTGAAACTTTATAAACTTGGTGTTAATTTTGTTCATATAAGTTGTGACCTTCTTGGGTTGAAAATGCTATGGGAATAATGGTTTCCAAGTATGTTTCTATCATTGTCATTCATCAATCTCCAATATATTCATTTTCTTTTGCAAATGGTTCTTGCCTATGTGTTTCTATTGTAGATGGGTTGGTTTTAGTCATCAATCTTGATTCATTCACTATTTTATTCATTATAAGTGCTCAATGGATAAAAGTAAAATGATTATTATTCTAGTGATAATAAAGATAGTTCTAGCATCAAAGTGTCTTTTGGCTTCATTGACACAACAAAAATCAGAAAGACAAGGAGAAAATGACTCTACCAAAGAATGAAAATGTGATCACCATTGATAGTGATACTGGAGCATTCCTAGGTTTTGAACTTTCACATCCCAAACACCAATCAACTTCAAAGTCATTTCAACTAATAGATAGTATTGGGTGGGCTCAATATGTTGTGGTACATTCATTACTTCAAGATTCAAAGAATGGACATTCCATTAAAAAAAATTCAAAAATAAGCTTGACAAGAGCCAAAGGGACCCCAATTAATGAAACTAAGCTACAACCAGAACTTGAGATTTGGGAAATACAATTGCAAAATCTAGAGAGAGTTTGGAAACTTCACTTCTATTACTTTGCTCAAGGGATGCTTTACATTTATATTTTGCACCTTCTTTTATTAAGGAAAAGAATAAATCTATTTGTAAGATAAAGCTAGAGGTATCGTGTTGGGCATCAACATTTATGAACAAGGATCAAAATTAAACTAGTCATGTTATGTTATGTGGGAGTGGGTTGCTTGAATTCAATTCTTTGCCAAGTATAGAAGCTATTGGGGATGTTTTCTTCAAGTAGCCTATTACAATAGAAATATCATCCATATATAGGGAGAACATTGTCATCTTCTACAAATGCTTGTATTTCTCTTTTCTATAACAAGGAAATGGATTTTCAATATATCCTAGCAAGTGAAAATGATCTAAGGATTTCAAATTCTTAACCATTCCTATTTGATAAAGATCTTCCAGTAGCTACAGATGTTGCACTTAAGGCCAACATTCACAAAATATGAAAGAAGAATCAAATTCTCAGTTTCCTTGGTGGTCTAATTAAGGAAATAAAAGAGGTTGTATTAAGAAATGCATCTCCAAACCAGACGCAAACACCAAATCTAGGCTCAGATCTTTCAAATATCTTTCCTTCTTATCCATTTCTAGAACTTTCTATAGTTGATATTGATGAAGGAAAAGAATTTCTAAGTATTGATGATATTAAAGTTGAAGAAGACTCTTTCAATTCCTCTCCATCATCATCTTTGCCAACTAAGAGTGGAACACTACACAATACCTCAAAACTTGGCATAAAAGATAAGCAATGTGAAAGGTAGGAACTATTAAATTTAAAACATGATAATGATCACCTCCAATTGAATCAAAAGTACCATAAAAAATGATGAGTAGATAATGATAATGATAATGATAATATGAAAATCTCTAAAATTTATGTTGCTAACTTTGTCAATGACAGACACGCCATGGGCTTACAGTTATGATCCAAAACAAGAGTATTTGCAACTTATGGACACTAACAACTTTAATATTGATGGACTTGAGGTTGACCTCTCTATTAAAAAAATGTGAATGCTACTATTAGAATAATAATCCCATCGTGATGAAAATAGAAACACAATGACTGAACTAAATGTCAGATACACTCATTCCTTGTGATAGAATGAATTTACATTACAAGCTAAAATCACCAAGCAATATACTAATCAGCATATTTGGTGAATTTCTCACATACAATAATGGTTGTCAAAGATAATATTACATACTATTTTATTTACATAATTCAAGGGCTCCTCGTCAATAACTTTTTCTTCTGATGGAGGAATTGCATTAACCTTTTCAATTGTTGGCATCACTTTTTTAGCCTCCTATATTTGACACCAAATATAGTATCTAGCATTAAAAGGGAGCAGATAAATAGTCCTTTTCACACAATCAAATTCTTGATTTGCTTGGTGGTGTAATTAAGGAAATAAAAGGGGTTATATTAAGAAATGCATCTCCAAACCAGACACAAACACCAAATCTAGGCTTAGATCTTTCAAATATCTTTCCTTCTTATCCATTTCTAGAACTTTCTATAGCTGAGATTGATGAAGGAAAAGAATCTCTAAATATTGATGATATTAAAGTTGAAGAAGACTCTTTTAATTCCTCTACATTTGTCATCTTCTCCAACTAAGAGTGGAACACTACACAATACCTCAAAACTTGGCATAAAAGATAAGGAATGTGAAAGGCAAGAACTATTAAATTCAAAACATGATAATGATCACCTCCAATTGAATAAAAAGTACCATTAGAGATGTTGAATAGATAATGATAATGATAATATGCAGATCTCTAAAATTTATGTTGCTAACTTTGTCAATGACAGACATGCCATGAGCTTACAGTTATGATCCAAAACAAGAGTATTTGTAGCTTATGTACACTAACAACTTTAATAGTGATGGATTTGAGGTTGACCTCTCTATTAAAAAAATGTGAATTCTACTATTAGAATAATAATCCCATCATGATGAAAATAGAAACACAATGACTAAACTAAATGTCAGATACACCCATTCCTTGTGATAGAATGAATTTACATTAGAAGCTGAAATCACCAGGCAATATACCAATCAACATATCTAGTGAATTTCTCACATACAATAATGGTTGTCAAAGATAATATTACATACTATTTTGTTTGCATAATTCAAGGGCTCCTCATCAATAATTTTTTCTTCTGATGGAGGAATTGCATTAACCTTTCCAATTGCTGGCATCGCCTTTTTAGCCTCCTATATTTGACACCAAATACAATATGTAACATTAAAAGGGAGCAGATAAATAGTCCTTTTTACACAATCAACCATTATATTGTACTAGAAACAAAATAGTATGAAATTCATAATAAATTTGCTTGGCAACATGCATTAGATACTCTTAGTTGGCAATTCAAGACAACCACTAAAAAATGTTGTCAACAATATGTAGCAAGGATAATATTTGTAGATCTAACTTTAAAAGCTTGAGCAAAAAAGCCACTTAGCCTAAATATTTCTTACTAAAATAATAGTAATTAAATTGAGGATTGAATACTAATGATCAATTGTGGGATTTATAAAACAACATAATAGATTCATAACAAATTTGTATTGACCTAAAATTCAACCTGGTTTTCCTAGCTAAGATGCATGTAATATTTAAGGTTCCCAGGATTTATATTAAAAATTGTGAGCCTTAAATCACACATTGAAAATTAAAAGAAAGAAAACATAGAAAGCCATACTTGATGTATCATAGAACAATTTTTCTACATTAATTTTGAAGTTCAACCATAGATGTTAATAAAAGAATCAATCTTAAAGATGAAAGGTAATAACAAGCTTTGTTTCAAATGTACATAACAAAATTTAAATTAAACAAAATTAAAAGCAACATTGTGCTATAAGATAGTATAGTAATCTAAATAGATAAAAAATAATAAAGTAATTATTTGCATCTATTGTTCTTTGAAAATAATATAAATAAGTAGATATTTAAAAACATGTCCTACCTCCTGATCTTGGGTAGAAGTCTCATCCATTCCTCCTTCCTTTGAATCGCCAATTTTTGACCTAAAGAAACATAAATATATAGTAGATTAGAAATTTTCAGCCGAAACTGTTAACTCTTTCATTCATCACAACCTTTTATAAATCCAACTATAAAATTTGTAGTATACAAAGATTTTGTAACTTGCTAAATAGAGTATTCATACAATGTTGTGTTAATTGTGGTAGTTATAGCTTCTATAGTTGTGATAGACACTACAGTAGGGAAGTTTCTATGCAGTAGACAAAATCTTTGGAGAAATTAATTTTGACCACTTAAAATAATTTATAAATTAATTTACCACAACTTTTTTAATTTTTATTTAATAAAAAAATTATATAAAAGAAGATTTAGTTGGCTAGTTAGCCATTGGCCTATAGTAGAGGTAGCTAATGTCATAACTAGAGGGACAACAATATTGGATGGGATTGAAACAAGTGGAGTGGAAATGGATGTTGACACCACCATGGATGTTGGGATCACACCAGTTGTTGGAGTAGTTGTAGGAACGCCAAAGCAGGTGAGACAACTCCAATCAAGGTTGAAATAGTGGGAATTAAAAAAGGCATTAAAGTAGCTAGATTTTTTGGCACGAGAGGCATAACTTGTTGAGATTTGATTGAAAAGAGCATTGTTGAAAGAGAATATTGAAAGAGGGAGATTGTTGAGGCAGAAAATGTGTTTCAATCATTATTTTTTCACTAATGTCAAACCTACTATTTTCTAGTAAGAAAATTGCTTATAAGATTCAAGTACTATCACTTAGTTGATTGATGAAGAGGATTTGAACAATAAGATGTAACAATAGCACCTAGAGAAAAGGTTGAGTTATGATTATGTAATGAAGTACAAGGATCAATTAAGACAATGATGACATGATGTATTGATAATCTACTTAAGGTTACAAAGGTTGTTTACACTTAGAAACTTTAGAAGAACAAGTTACACAAAGAATGTCTGCCAAGCTTGACCGAATTGTCAGTAGGTGCCGAGCAAAGTTAGTGCAAGCTGAGCAAAAAATTAGTTGGAGTTGAGTAAAAGAAAATTCTAGAGTATGCCAAGTAAAACAGTTGATGTTGATTGGGTTCATAATTGATACTAAGCAACATAGTATATGCCAAACATTAGTTTACTTTAGTTGATGCCGAGTGAGTTCATAGTTGATGTAGAGCAATGTAGTATGTGTTGAGCATCAGAAGATTGATAATGCCAAGCTACTACATTACTTAAAAGATCAAAGATTCACTTAATCTAAGCCAACAAGGTTGTTTCCTTGAATTTTGTGAACCAAGTGGAAGATAAGATTGATGAGTTGGTGGCACAAAATTTGAGGTAAACCATTTCTAGGTGAATTCAAATGGATTCTAGGAGAATTTTCTAAAAGAAAGATGGAATATGAGGTAGATACATTGTAGCCTACCTAATTCATCCAAACTCTAAAATGGATGATGAAAAATGGCAAGGTATCTTAATTTCCTATTTATAGCAATGTCTGGTCATGAAGCAAATAAGCACAGAGGGTTAGAGAAGACAAGGAAAGAAAAGAGAAAAGAAGGAAGACAGGAAGTCAAGGAATCTGCTTCATCAAGTGACCTAAAAGGTGATTGCATTGGTGTGCTAAGCAAGAAGGCTTAAGGAGATATATGCTTGAAGGTTGAATAAGCTATCATAACTGCAAAGTATGAAAGCCAAGTAAAATTGAGGATTAAACAATGATTTGTAATCTATAAGAGAAGTTGTAAGTTATATCAAATAAAAGCTCTACTATTACTCTCTAACAATTGTATCAATTTAGGGTAAACCCTTTAGATTAAGGTTGACCTAATAGTCATTTGAAAATCCTTTAACTAAGTGGCATTCCAAGTGAATGGCCTAAATTCCTCTAACAAGGCTCACTTCTAACAGGGTGATTGAAATCCCATAACCAAGTCACATTTAATAGTGTGTTTTGTAACCTTTAACAAGGTTGACCTTTCACAGGGCATCACTTCAAAAGAGTGAAAAGAAGTAGCATGTTACTAGTGGTTTTTTCCAAATTGGGTTTCCATGTTAAATTATTGTCTCAAGTGTGTTGATGAATCTTTTATGTTTCATGTTTACATTTTTGTAAGATGATTTAATAATAACCTACAAGTTTTAATGATTGCATGGATGCATGCATAGATATGAATGTTTTATGGGTTCACTAAGTTAAGAGAAAAGTTTTATTTGTACATCTGGACCTTGAATAACTGATTCAACCCCCCTCCCCCCCCCCCCTATTTATTCTAAAAATATATAACAAGTGGTATCAAATCCATCTACTAAAGAGGACTAGTTTGAAGGTACTAGAAGCACAAAGATCAAGATGTCAAAAAGAGAAGTACCCAAGCTTAACAAAGACAACTTTCCTGCATGGCAAAGTTTGATGAAGGTGCATCTTGGAGGAATAGGAGATCATGCACAATCCACCATCTCAGTGGAACATGTTGATCCTACTAGAGTTCCAACTATTGAAGATATGAAGAAGAAGAAAGAACACAACCAGGCGATGTTGGAAATTGCCTCTACTCTAAGCTATGCGAAATTTGATGATAGCAAAGGTTGTGACACTACAAAGAAAATGTGGGATGTCCTGCACACTATCTATGTAGGAGACAAAAATGTTCAAAGAGCCAAATCTAAGAGTCTCGAAGGTAATTTTGATGAAATGAGAATGGAAGAAGGTGAGAATGTTGGTCAATATGTTGCTAGGATAAAAGAAGTTGTTAGTGCAATAAGAGGAGCTACTGGTCATATAGATGATGATATTGTTTTAAGAAAAGTCTTAAGAACACAACTGCCTATTTATGATATTAGATTTTCTACAATCCAAGAATTGAGATGTATTCTAGGAAATAATCTAACTCTTGAAGGTATGGTAGGTAGACTCACTGCTCTTGAGCTATCTGTTACCACATTTTGTTTGCCCCGCCAAGTTTCAAAATTTGAATGTTACCCCACCCAACGGTCACCTCCCCGATTACTAATATTTTAATACCCACAAAGATATCAAAATTACCTCCTAAGTTCCGAACCTTATGATATTTTTACTCCTCGCAAGTTCTCCGTCGTTAGATCAAGGAAGATCAACGACTATCGCCATATCGCCATGGTGAAAATGTGTGATCTTTACTATAGTGATGTAGCGACAGGGCGCCACGTGTCCGATGGGTCCAGCTTGCAGGGCAGAGGATGGCGCGAGTCAAAAATGTTCTGCGGCGCCGTAGGCGCTATGTCGCTATCACGCGTTGGCCCAAAAATTTCCATGGCGACATAGCGCCCGTCAGAAAAGGTGTGCCGACGACGGTGAGTCAGCATGTTCGGCAGTGAGGTTTGGCGGGCCGAAGAAGATAATGGCAAGGTTTCAGGCAAGTAGTTGGGTTACATCAGGTACTTCATTTGCCCAGTTGGAAGAGTCCAGTGTCACGGCGGTGAATCAGAGGGAGCCACGTGCGTCAGATCTTCAGTTCAGCCAGCACAGTCAAGAGGCGAGTCTTTACGATATTCAGATCTGCAGAGATCAATGACTGTCGCCATATCGCCATGGTGAAGATGTGCGACCTTTACCATAGTGACATAGCAATAGGGTACCACGTGTCCTGGTGGGACCGTATTTCATCCCGCCAGTGTAGTAGGGATTAAATGATCGATGAACCAACAAGGAAGTGCCACATGTACCACGGGCCCAGCGAATTACGAGGGAGGAAGGTTGCAGGAAGGTGGGTCTTCGTAACCATTAGATCGGAGAGGATCAATGACTGTCACCATATCGCCATGGTGAAGATGTGTGATCTTTACCATAGCGACATAGCGACAGGTCACCATGTGTCAGTGGGGCCAGGCCTCACCAGGGTGTGGTCACTGAGGTATTGCCAGGTGTCGGTTGGATACGACAAGGTTGCAAAGGTGGCACCAAATATGATGGGCCCGGGGTAAGGACAACATGGAGTATGATGAGTCTTCATGATCGTCGGATCTAGGCCAATCGATGGTCGTCGCCACCTCACTATGGGTAAGTCGCTCGAGGTTTATGTTGGTGACACAGTGCCTTGTTGACATGTGTCTCGCTGATCCGATCAGAAAGGACGGTCGGTGGCTGGCGATTAATGTAATCGTCACAGTTAATATAAATATCTGCAAGGGTGGCGTGATTAGTCCGATGATGGAAGGTCAACCACGAAGACTTCCCTAGGTGGCAAAACGAAGAAAGGTAATTGGCTCGCATGACCCAGCTGGCTCGTATAGCCTATTTGACTTGCTTCAACCCTGTTGATTCATGAACCAGGAAGCAAAGGTGATCAAGGTTATCTTAGGATCTGATCTTCGCAATCAATTCTGACCTACCTGAAATGAATGCAAGGCATAGGGAAACACTCCATCGTCTCAACCAATCCATCTACTGTGTCAAGATCATTCGTTGGGGCCGCTTCTGTCTACTCGAGGCGTTCCTTCAGTCAAAAATCTGATTTTGTACTTGAGAACCATGCTCGAGTGTGATCTTTGATTAGATATTTTGGGGTTCAATGGCAGTAGTTGAGCAGTTAATACCGAATCATTTCCCTCAATTATGCCTGAACTATAAAGGCAATTTTGTAATCTTTTCGAAGGGGTCAACTCTTTTTTATTTCTCTGATATTGCTCTGCAACTCTCAGTGTAACATTCCCTGTGCCTTTGAACCGAATGATTCTCTGTTTTATCTCCTTCAGCCATTGATGTGTATGTGCATCCCCTTTTGCCTCTCATTGGTGTATTGTCAAGATCTGTAACCTGCATACTGTATCTGCTTCTTGCCTACTGGATAATATATAAGTGAGATTCCTCTTTCCTTGTGTTATTCAGTTGTGCTTCTTGATCTGCATGAGGTTATTAGATCAAAACAAGCCTGTATGTATATATTCTTAGTTTCATTCTGGTTCAATAGTGCATATATGGGCAGAAATGGGTCTGAACACTCTATTTTGGTGCATCACCTTCGTAGTTTAGGTAGGGTAGAGTTGTTTTCTGCATCTCCTTCTTCCCTTTTTCCTTCTGAGAGTAGTTAGGTGCACCTTGATAGTAAGAGGAAGTCGGCCTTCTTTGGAGACTCAACCTTACAGTTCAAGTCCCATAGCTTGGAGGTTGTTTCCATGTTTCACTAGGTTGTCCTCGCGCATAGGCCTTGGACAAGGGTGCAAACCTAAGTGACAACAATTTTTGGCATGCCCAGTGGGACAATCCTATCGAAGATTTAAAGTGTACTGGTGTCAAAGAAGGAAGAATTTCAGAGATTAATGCTGAAGAGGTAGTGTTGGCTTCAGTATTCAAGCCTTCGAGAGGTTGGTCCTTCAAAGTACTTGGCGACTCTGAACATCAAAAAACCTGGTTCCAGGCCAAAGTTGCAGTGACTCATGCCCAGAGCTGAAATGAGGGCATCTTCTAGAGGTAAATTTCAATATCAAGAGCTTTCCCTTTCAAATCCTAGAAGAAGGAGGACTAGAATTTCATTATCA
The DNA here is from genome assembly GCA_028749045.1 of Cupressus sempervirens. Lineage (NCBI taxonomy): Eukaryota > Viridiplantae > Streptophyta > Pinopsida > Cupressales > Cupressaceae > Cupressus > Cupressus sempervirens. The sequence goes on along the minus strand of CM053792.1, from coordinate 43,458,123 downwards.
CCAGTTAGGGGTGAAGAAACAATTAATATACCTGTAAGGTCTGCCTCTACTCCTCCTACTACTCGAACTTAACCTAGATTGCCATCAATGCTCATCAATAGAACAATTGTTTATATGGCACAGCAAGGAGTTCATGCTTTTGCCACCTTTAATGGTGGAAGTCCTCTATTGTTAGCCCAAAGACATGATATACCAGTATCTGCACTAAAAAGCATACCTGATTTTACTGGTGAGACTTCTATCTCCCCTTTAGAGCATATCCAAGAAGTAGCAAATGTTTGTAATATTCATGGTATTATAGAGGATGATGTTGCTGTCAGACTTCTAGCCTCATCTTTAAAAGGAAAAGCATTATAGTGGTATAGAGGCTTAGCTCATGGTTCTATAACTAATTGGGATGAACTAGGAGCAAGATTATGTAAACATTTTGAGGATAAGAGTGACCATTTTTCACTATTAGAGTAGCTAACTCCAATAAAAAGAGCCCCCCATAAGTGTATGACTGATTTTAATTATAGATTCCAAAAGACATGGGATAGAATACCTACTGTAGTGAAACCTACCCCTGGTAATGCCTTCTTGCATTACCTTAGAGCTTTTGATAGTGATATTGCCACTACAATCCAAACTATGGGAGGGGATACCTTGCCTAATGCTTATGAGATAGCCATAAAAGCTGAGAACATCCTAATACAAGGAGGAAAATTGGCTCCAAGGCCCCCTATGCCTTTCTTTCTTGATGTTCCTAATCACCAACTAGCAATGGCCCCTCTTCCTACAACTTCTACATCACAAACTCTTACTCCAATCCCTCGAGCTTCTACATCCTCAAATGGGATAGATGAGCTCAAAGAAATGCTCCAAGGTCTAGTACTGAATACAAATAAAAGAGAGAAGACCCTGGATAAAAAATTGCAAGAGCAGGGGAGGGAGTTGAAGGACCAAGGGAAGAGATTAGAGGATAGTCTCTCTATGATACAAAAGATGAGTAACAAGGTGGTGGCCTTAAAAAGGCAGCAAGCTCAAAGTGGCAAGCCTCCCCAACTGCAATATCAAGCTCCAAGTGGTAGTAGGCTTCCTAATTAGTGGAATAGCTCCTTTGATCAGGGTAGGCAAAATAGTCATGCTTCTGCTTCAAGCTCAAATCAGAACAGAGCTATAGTCCCTCAAAATAACTTGGCCCAAGATCAAGATTTATGCCCTTCTTGCAACTATTCTTATACCTATTGCATGTGCCAGAAGGCAAAATCTTATATGGCCCTAACTACCCAAGAACCTATAGCAAAGCAATCATACAAGGAGGATCATCCCAAGGAGGCATCATATATTCAAGGATGTGATGATTGCTCTTTCATGAATCATCAGGTTGGGGAGCATTGTAATATAAACCAGGATTCCATTGCTCATAACACAAGGAGCAGGAAGAGAGCTAGGGAACATGCTGCCCCTCTTTCTCCTAAGCAGGCCTCAACTTCGAGTGCTACACCTCATATACAAGCAGCAAATGAACAAGCAAGTACTTCACAACAGCAAGAGCAAGATCCAAGAAAGAAAGATGCAGGTGGTCCTTATGTTACCCCACCTCAACCTCTTATAAGTGCAGCTCCCAAAGTTTCTACCAAAGTTCCTAATGCACCTTTCAGTGTGGTAGAGCAAATGAAGAAAACCAATGTGAATATCTCTATGTGGGATGTTGTTGCTATCATACCAATGCAGAAGAGGATGCTGCAGCAAGAATTAGAGAAGATTGAACTCAAGGATTAGCCATCTATCATGGAGAATGCCACAAGTCTAGTACAACCAGCAGGGGATGTGGAGACAAATAAAAGGGTTAGACCTCCCCCATTCTATGTTTCCTTGATTATAGGAGGCAAATTAGTCCACAATTGCATGATAGATTAAGGGGCTAGTAGCTCAGTAATGCCTAGGTGTGTTGCTGATGCTTTAGGGATGAAATATGAGCCCATTGTTAGGGATGTGTTACAACTAGATGGTAGTACTGTCAAAACCATAGATATCCTTAGGAATGTAGAGATGGCCCTACATGTATGCCCCGGTTGCACTGTGATTCAAGATATATCTGTTGCTGAAGTCAAGCCCTATTTTGCCATCTGTCTTTCAAGAGACTTCACCACTCAGATTGGTGGATTCATATCTATTGATTGGTCATATATGTCATTTAAGACCAGATATGGAGCCAATGCCTCAATTAGAGCATAACCTCAAGCCCTTCATCACACTGAATCTTACACCCCCAACTTCATCAATATGAATTGCCCTATTCTAGAGATGGATGAAAATGACATAGTAAATGAGCCTATCACTTCCAGAGCAGGGATTCCTGATTTCTTCTTGGATGAGTGGGCAAATGCATATCAGTTTGAGCCTATGTCAAAAATTCTTGAGACAGGCCTTAGTACATATTGCTTAATAGAGAAAGAGGCTCAAGTTCCTGATCTTGTTGGGACTAATGATGGTATAAATGGAATATGGAGTATGTACTTTGATGGCTCAAGGAATAGAAATGGATCAGGGGCCAGTGTTATGTTGGTCTCTCCTACTAAAATAAGATACTACTTTTCCTTCAGGCTCCAATTCAGTTGCACCAATAATGTGGCCAAGTATGAATCCTTGATTCAAGGTCTCTTACTTGTCCAAAAGAGGGGAATCCAAGCCTTGAAAGTATATGGAGATAGTGAGTTGGTAGTCAATCAGGTGAGAGGCTAGAATGTCACCAAAAATAGCCTGCTCAAGTCTTACAAACACAGAGTCTAGGATTTTCTTGAGGGTTTCAATGATTTAATATTTAGAGCATTCCTAGGAAAGAAAATAAACATGCTGATAGACTTGTAGCGGTGGGTGCAGCTTATGATGTACTAGGGAATCTTGAGGAGAAGAAGCAACAAATTGGGGTGGTAGTGAGGCCTGACATCCCTAACAACAACACTCATTGGCAAGTGTTTGACTCCGATGAGAAAATTGTTAGTTTCTTGCAGAATGAGGCAGAATTCTCAGATAGAAACCAGTCAAGGCTGCAAGATCAGTATGGTGATCAGATCATTCACCTTAGTTCTAACAAGTTTCCCAAGGGTCTCATTACTTTGGAGAGTGTTTTTAATCCTGATGATCAAACAAGAGGCAAAGGAATGAATCTAGCTGCAGAAAAGGATGATTATGCCCCAGTTACAATTGCTGATGGAAAATCTCTGAATATGGGGAAGGTATGTTCTAAAACTGAGCAAGAAAACTTCATTCATTTATGTCAAGAATTTAATGATGTATTTGCTTGGACATATGATGACTTAAAAGGGTTTGACCCTAGTTTGTTTGAGCATACCATAGATCTAGTTGATAAGGCCAAACCAGTAAGGCAAAAATAGAGGCCAGTGAATCCTAAGATTGAGCCCCTAATGAGAAAAGAATTATCCAAGTTGATAGAGGCTAATATAATATTTCCTGTCAAACACTCATCATGGATAGCTAACCTTGTCCCTGTAAGGAAGAAGAATGGGGAAATCAAATTGTGTGTGGACTTTAGGGATCTTAATCAGGCTTCTCTTAAAGATCACCATCCTCTCCCTTCCATGGAGCAAATTCTATCCAAGGTCAGTGGGTCAAGGAGATTCTCTTTTCTTGATGGATTCTCCTGTTACAACCAAGTGCTGGTTAAAGAATCTGATAGACATAAAACAACGTTTACTACTAAATGGGGCACCTATGCTTACTACAAGATGCCATTTGGACTAACAAATGCAGGTGCCACATTTCAGAAGGCAATGGAGATGGCCTTCAAAAAATTAATTGATAAGTTTGTCTTAGTATACCTTGATGATATAACTGTATATTCAAAAAATGTAGAAAATCATTTTGATCATCTAAGGTAGGTATTTCTAAGGTGTAGAGAGTTTGGGGTTTCCCTCAACCCAGTCAAGTGTGTCTTTGCTACAAGCCAAGGAAAATTATTGGGACACATTGTATCTAAGGATGGTCTTACCATTGATTTAGAAAGAACAAAGGCAATACTTTCCCTTCCTCTCCCTAAACACAAGAAGGGGCTGCAAAGTTTCCTTGGTAGAATAAACTTTTTGAGAAGGTTTATCCCTAATCTTGCTACCATGGTGAAACCTCTTACATCAATGCTTAAGAAAGACATGGTTTTCTCATGGACCAAGGAGGGGAAGGAGAGTTTTGAAGAGATCAAGATAGCCATAGCCTCAGCCCCTACTCTCATGAACCCAAATTTTGAGAAAGATTTCATCCTCTACACTTTAGGTCGTGATTTGAGTATCTCTGCTATCTTGACTTGGACAAATGGCAAGGATGAGGAGCAGCCCATAGCTTTCTTTAGTGAAGGGCTCAAAGAATATGAAGATAAGTATAGCTTTGTTGAGAAGCAAGCCCTTGCAGTCATCAGAGCCTTGAAGAAATTCAAGCACCTCTTATCCCACAATAGGATCCATTTGTTGGTGCCCCATGCCAGTGTAAAAGATTTTCTGTTAAGCAAGGATATCAGTGAAAAGAGAGCTGGATGGATCACTAGGGTAAAGGAATATGATGTTGATATTCATATTACCAAGATAGTAAGAGGGAGAGGATTGTGCAAAGAAATGTTATCAGGTCAGGATTCTGATGAAGAGGTCGCTATGGTATTAACAGAGCAGTAGGAGGAAGGAAATGTCAACGGCCCAAAAAGCTGGATAAATAATATGAAGAGCTTCTTATCAGGGGATGGATACCCTTAGGGATTAGACAGAGCTAAAAGGAGACAATATAGACTACAGTCCATTCCCTACGTTGTGATTGATAGTATCTTATTCAGGAGGGATTTTAATGGGACCCTGTTGAGATGCATTGAAGAGGATCAAGCTGAGAGGATGATTAAGGAACTTCATGATGGCCCTGATGGTGGCCACTTCTCTACAAGAACAACTGCCATGAAGATCATGAGGGCTGGTTATTATTGGCCATCTCTATTCCATGATTGTTATAGGTATGTGAGGAAATGTGAGAAATGTGCTTTCTTTTCAGGCAAACAAAGGCTTGCAGCTCTCCCCCTTCATCCTATTCAGGTGGATCAGCCCTTTACCCAGTGGGGGTTGGATTTTATAGGCCCTATTAATCCTCCATCTAGTGCAGGTCATAAATGGATTTTGGCTGCTACTAATTATTTCACTAGATGGACAGAGGTAGTTACCTTGAAGGATGCCACAGAACCATCAGTGGTTGAGTTCCTTGATGGGATTGTATCTAGGTTTGGTGCTCCTACTACTATCATCTCAGATAATGCTAAATCTTTTGTTGGAACCCAGATTTGTGCATGGGCAATGAATCACAATATCTACCTAAGCACATTGTCAAATTATTATCCCCAAGGCAATGGTTTCGCTAAGTCTTCCAACAAGAATCTGATCAGAATCATGAAGAGGACAATAGAAGACAATCAGAGGGTCTGGCATAAGAAATTAAGAACTGCTCTGTGGGCTGATAGGATAATGCCCAAGAGATCTATCGAGAATTCACCTTTTGTGCCGGTATATGGTAGGGAGGCTAGACTCCCAATTTCACTAGGATTCCCTTCCTTGGAGTTGGCTCATCAGCTGGAATTGATTGAAGATAGTGCCATGTCAGTAAGAATGGCAGAGCTAATGGAGCTAGAAGAAAAAAGGGATAAAGCTATGAAGACCCTGGAGTTGCATCAGCAGTAGATGAAAAGGAGTTTTGATAAGAATGCAAGGGCCAGAACCTTCAAAGAAGGAGATTTAGTCCTCAAGTGGGACTCAGATAGAGCGAAACCAAGAAGACATTCTAAGTTTGATGCATTGTGGAGTGGCCCTTACCTAATTGCCAGTTGCAAACAGGCTAATGCATTCCAACTGAGCAAACCCAACGGTGAAGTTCTGCCCATCCCAGTCAATGGGATTTATCTTAAAGCTTGCTTCTGATAAAGATTGTGAATCCATGTACATAGTTAGTCTAGTTCCTTTTTTTTTATTTCCTGCCTTTCAAGAAGTGCGCGTGCACAGGGTTCTCCTTTTGAGTTGCCAGCTTCCAAAGTTTTGACAGTCTTAGGTTGCAGAGGAAGTTTTGTTTTGCTTCAGTTACAGAGGCAAATCTAGGGTTTTTAATGTTTTGATTTCCTTGCAAAAAGGGTTAGGGTTTTGCAGTTCTCATATTTGTACCTTTCAAACCCATTTTTGACTCCATAGCCCAATGGATTGTTTACAGGCACTGGTCTTATGCATCGAGCAGGCTCATGCCCCCTGTGAGTCGCCAGAATGTTACCACGTTTTGTTTGCCCCGCCAAGTTTCAAAATTTGAATGTTACCCCGCCCAACGGTCACCTCCCCGATTACTAATATTTTAATACCCACGAAGATATCAAAATTACCTAAGTTCTGAACCTTATGATATTTTTATGCCTCGCAAGTTCTCCACCGTCAGATCAAGGAAGATCAACGACTGTCGCCATATCGCTATGGTGAAAATGTGCGATCTTTACTATAGCGATGTAGTGATAGGGCGCCACGTGTCCGGTGGGTCCAGCTTGCAGGGTAGAGGATGGCGTGGGTCATAAATGTTCTACGGCACCGTAGGCGCTATGTCGCTATCACGCGTTGGCCCAAAAATTTCCATGGCGACATAGCGCCCGTCGAAAAAGGTGTGCCAACGACAGTAAGTCAGCATGTTCGACGGTGAGGTTTGGTGGGCCGGAGAAGATAACGACAAGGTTTCAGGCAAGCGGTTGGGTTACATCAAGTACTTCATCTACCCAATTGCCAGAGTCCGATGTCATGGCAGCAAATCAGAGGGAGCCACGTGCGCCAGATCTTCAATTCAGCCAGTACAGTCAAGAGGCGAGTCTTTACGATCGTCAGATCTGTAGAGATCAACGACTGTCACCATATCGCCATGGTGAAGATGTGCAACCTTTACCATAGCGACGTAGCGACAGGGCGCCACATGTCCTGGTGGGACTGTATTTCATCCCACCAGTGCAGTAGGGATTAAATGATTGATGAACCAACAGGGAAGTGCCACATGTACCACGGGCCCAGCAAATTATGAGGGAGGAAGGTTGCAGGAAGGTGGGTCTTCGTGATCGTTAGATCAGAGAGGATCAACGACTATCGCCATATCGCCATGGTGAAGATGTGCGATCTTTACCATAGCGACGTAGCGACAGGTCACCACGTGTCAGTGGGGCCAAGCCTCACCAGGGTGCGGTCACTGAGGTATTGCCAGGTGTCGGTTGGATATGACAAGGTTGCAGAGGTGGCACCAAATATGATGGGCCCGGGGTAAGGACAGCATGGAGTATGACGAGTCTTCATGATCATCGGATCTAGGCCGATCGATGGTCATCGCCACCTCGCTATGGGTAAGTCACTCGAGGTTTATGTTGGCAACACAGTGCCTTGTTGACACGTGTCTTGCTAGTCCAGTCAGAAAGGACGATCGGTGGCTGGCGGTTAATGTAATCATCATAGTTAATATGAATATATGCAAGGGTGGCACAATTAGTCCGATGACGGAAGGTCAACCACGAAGACTTCCCCAGGTGGCGGAATGAAGAAAGGTAATTGGCCCGCATGACCCAGCTGGCTCGTATAGCCTGTTTGACTTGCTTCAACCCTGTTGATTCATGAACCAGGAAGCAAAGGTGATCAAGGTTATCTTACGATCTGATCTTCATGATCAATTCCAACCTACCTGAAATGAATGCAAGGCATAGGGAAACACTCCATCATCTCAGCTGATCCATCTACTGTATCAGGATCATTTGTTGGCATTGCTTTTGTCTACTCAAGGCGTTCCTTCAGTCGAAAATCTGATTTTGTACTTGAGAACCATGCTCGAGTGTGATCTTTGATTAGATATTTTGGGGTTCAATGGCAGTAGTTGAGCAGTTAATACTGAATCATTTCCCTCAGTTATGCCTGAACTATAAAGGCAATTTTGTAATCTTTTCCAAGGGGTCGACTCTTTCTGATTTCTCTGATATTGCTCTGCAACTCTCAGTGTAACATTCCCTGTGCCTTTGAACCGAATGATTCTCTGTTTTATCTCCTTCAGCCATTGATGTGTATGTGCATCCCCTTTTTCCATTTAGCCAATCTTCCTGTGAGAGCTACCTTACTGAGCAAGTACTTTAATGGATCTATTTTAGCCACAAGTCGTGTAGTGTGGGCAAGCATGTAGTGTCTCAACTTGTGGAAAGCAAAGACAACTGCCAAGAAAGCTTTCTCAATAATGTTGTAGTTCTTCTCATAAGAGACCAATGTTCGGCTCAAGTAATAAATAGCTCTTTCTTTGTTGTCATTGTCTTCCTAAGCCAACAGGATTCCCAGAGATGTTTTAGTGGATGAAATATATAAAAGCAAACGCTTGCCATGCATAGGAGGCATCAGGATTGGTGGATTGACAAGATATTGTTTGATCTGTGTTAAGCTTTGCTCACAATCCTGGCTCCAATTGAATTTCACACCCTTATGTAAGGTCTTAGTGAAGGGTTGTGATCTATCCGCCAATTGTGAAATAAACCTATGAATAGATTGAAGCCTTCCCTGTAGTCCTCTCATCTGACTGATGTTCTGAGGTGGTGGCATGTCCATTATCGCTTGTACTTTCTCCAGATCTACTTCAATTCCTTTTGCAGAGATGATGTATCCTAGCAACTTCTCTGATGTGACACCAAATGTACATTTCTTAGGATTGAGTCGAAGATTCAACTTTTCCATACGATCTAGGATGGGACCCAAATCTTGTAGATGAGTATTGGGTTTAGAAATTTTGACCAAGGTATCATCAACGTAGTCCTCCATGGTTCTATGCATCATGTCATGGAAAATTGTAGTAACAGCCCGTTGATATGTAGCACTAGCATTCTTTAAACCAAATGGCATCACATTCCAACAAAAGGTTCCCCATGCACATGTGAAAGTTTTTTTCTCCTGATCTTATGGTGCAATTTTTATTTGATTGTATCTAGAAAAACCATCCATAGGTGAGTACATCTCATAGCTAGCCATCATGTCCATTATCATATCAATATTAGGGAGCAGAAAGTCATTTTGAACATGCCAAGTTAAGATCACAGAAGTCTATACAAACCCTGATAGATTTATCATGCTTGGAAACAGAAACAATATTGGATATCCATTCAGCATAATCAATTGCACGGATGAAACCAGCCTTTAGGAGTTTCTCCAATTCTACTTTGACGAGCAATGCAACATGAGGGTGCATTTTCCAAAGCTTCGGCTTAACTAGTTTGATGCCTGGTGCTATGGAAAAATGATGCATGATAAGATCAGGATCTAATCCTGGCATGTCCGAATATGTCCAGGCAAAATTTATTTTCTTTTCCTTGAAAAAGGCAATGAATTGTTCCTTCTCTTCAGGTGATAGTGACTGTGCCAGATGTATCATATGAGGATTTTCTTCTGTGCCCAGGTTAATTGGCTGTGTCAGCTCTATTAACACTGATGATCTCTCCTGAAAGTGACTAGGAAGTACATCAAATATCTCATCCGCAGGTGCCTCAAAGAGGTTTTCACCCTTGGATACATCTTTTGTTTTTACTTTTTTGGGATCCGACACTGCCACAATGTGGTTTTCACCATCGGACCTCTTGCATTTTTTCTTTTTAATTGCGTGACTGAGATATTTGATGTTAGCCTCAGTCATGTTGATGCTCTGCTCATTGGTGGAAGATGTTACAGGTTCTATAGCATTTAGGTAACAGGCGAGAGCATAGTCATTCTGGAATGTGGGGACTTCGTTAGATGCATTGGGGTTCCAGTCTATAAGCTCGAGATGTGTGAGTGAGAGAGTAGCGACTGGTTCAATTGCATTCATAGTATAGTCATTAAGTGCATGGACCAGCAATTCGAGACCTACGGTGACTTCGTCCACATGTATGTTCAAATACCTCAAAGTATGAATGTTAGTAATTGATGACTCTAGGATACTAGTTGGATCAGACCCCCTGTGACCTAACCCTAGACATTTCACCCACTTCGATTTGGTTTTCATAGACATGCACTTGGTCAATGTCTTTATCAGTAGTAGCTTCTGAAAGAGAGTCAAATTCATATTCATGAGAATCGGTGCTACATGGTGAGAGACTATAGAACTTCCCAATAGTGATAGGGACATACTCTCCTTCAGCCTCTGGATTCTTACACAAATACTCAATATGGCATGACTGACTAGATTCTCCCTTTTTCTAAATGATATTTGAGTTGCTCAGTATTGTCCTCAGAAGAATCACTAGTATCATCCACAGTGCTAACACGTGGCACAAAGTCATCTGGCTTAGCAAAGAATTTAGCGAGATCATAAGGAATAGGATGAGGGTAGGAATCCTCATCATCAGATTCTTCCTCTTGAGTATCTGACTCAGCTTGTGACTCATTTTTGGATGAACTCTCAAGTTTGGGGATGAATTGATTTGATCCCAAATGGAAAGGGACCTTCTTAAACCCTAGGCCAATTGTATCACTGTTTCTTCAAGCTTTTGCTTTGATAGGATTAATTAGGCCATTGTTATTGCACCCAATAGGGCTGATTCCCTTGTAACCAAAATGTTTCATAAGCCTAAGACCAGGTCCATATTTCTTAGGAGTGATTTCTTGAGCTTGTTCTGTTAGGTCCACTGGAGCCTCTTCTCTGTAAAGCCATGCAGCAATGGCTCTATTTTCACTTTCATCTTCTAAGGGAATTGTAGCCTTAACAAAAGTGCCATTATACTTAGTCAGAGGTTTCAGCATGAACGGCTTCTTTGCCTCTAAGGGTCTCCCATAATGTCAAGGGGACTGTGGGAGAGACGTTAATGATAGCACTAGTTCAATGTGGTACTCTCCCATACTAGTTTCTTTCAATTTGAATGACTGCGCAATTTGTTTCAACTTATTGTCATGACAATCAGTAGACTCACGGTTAGGAAGGATGAAAGTTTTAGCAGCTTTGAGCATATTGCAAGTGTAGCTAGTAATAGCAGGAATAGTAACTTTGTAGCCATGAAATGGGAATTTGATGCATTGGTGGTATGTGGATGGCACAATGTGCATCTCATGTATCCATGGTCATCCCAACAAAATGTTGTAGGCCAAGGGAATGTCAAGCACCTAACAGGTGACATCCCTTTCGACAGGACTGATGCGAATTGGTAAAACCACAAGACCTAATGACTTTCATTCCACTTCATTGTATGATTTAATAGTGATCTTTCATTGGGGATCAACAGAGTCCTCAGAATAATCCAATTGTCTAAGAAGAGCAGCAGAGACAATATTTAGGCCAGCGCCGTTGTTAATGAGTGCCCAACGAACACGTGTCTGGTGGATCATAACCTCAATGTGTAGAGGCTAATTGTGTGGGTGATTCAGCGATTTATCATCCTCCTTGGAGAAGGTCATAAGATAAGGTGAGGTCAAGTGACCTACCATGGATTGAAATCGCTCAAGATCAAGGTCTTGAGGAAAATTTGCCTCAGTGAGGGCTTTGTCCAGAATTTGCCTATGAGCAGGCAAGATTTTAAGCAGCTCAAAGATGGAAATCTGAGCATTAGTTCATTTCAACTGATCGAGAACACTATAACTGGTTGCGGTCAAGTTCGTTGTGGGTTTTGCACCTTTACTGGATGGACCAACAAGGGCTTTGTCTTTGTGTTGTTCAGGATTTGAAGTAGGAGGCGCAGGGCCTTTGAGCACCAACTTGGCACGAGAGCGAGTAACAACATTAGCATAGTGTTGCGAAGGCGTTTTATCCATTTCATTGGAAGTAGGGCCCCTCAAGACAAATGGTGTCTTGGGTTTGTCGTTATCTTGCTTTCCCTTAATGGTAATAACTTTGCAATATTTAGAATCCACAAGTTCAACCATATTAATGACATTTTCATCATTGGAATAGGTATAGTTGACCTTATTGTAGGGTTCTGATTTCAAAGTCTCTCCTTTTTCATAAGCTGGGAAAGGTTCTTTAAACGCCTTGTGGTCCGAGTTTTTGTTATGTCCATCTACCACAAGATCACCAGCATCAATCATGTCCTGGACTTTATGACGCAAGTTTATACAGTTGCTGGTTTTGTTTCCCTTGTTTTGGTGATACTAACAAAATGAGGTCTCATTCCACCATGGTGGATGTGGTTGTGGATCATAGGGACAAGGGTTATCCATTGGTGAAATAAGCTTATGTTGTAGCAATGTTTTGTAAACCACATCCAAAGGTTCCCCCAAAGGCATATACTCTCGCTTGGGGCGTGTTGTCCATGAGTTTCTCGATTTTTTCCTAGATGTCTTATTGTCAGGGGGAGATTTCTCAGCATTTTTGGCCACCTTGAGGTAGTTTGTGAGATTAAACGTCGCTTTAGCCGGTTTGGGTGTGACATTGTCAACAACTCCATCATGTACAATTTCTCGATTCTTGTTAACATGTTTGGTTTTATCCTTGTTGGAAGTGGAACCTTGTTTTGTGTCTCTCTAAAGAGTGACTTCACCTTTCTTGACCATAAATTCTTTGATACGGATAGCCTGTGTAATCATGTCTTCAAAGGTACGTGGACCTTGTAGTTGGACTCTATACCCGAAATTAGGTAAGAGGTTATTAGTGAAAATGTCAAGCTTCTCCATTTCTAGGATTTTATGAGAATACTTAGTGTATAGTTGTCTCCACCTTTGGAGGAAAGTGAGGAAAGGTTCACCAACCTTCTGTTTAAGGTTGCATAGATCTCGAATATTGACAGGGTGTTGTATGTTATGAGAATATTGTTGAACAAATGAATTGGCAATTTCATCAAATGTCTTGATACGAGGAGGTAAATGTGAGAACCACGCCAAAGTCTGACCACCTAGGCTTCTAGGGAATAAATGCATGAGGTATGTTTGATTGTGTATAAACTCATAGACAAAGCACCAAATTCCTGCAAGTGATCTTAGGGATCATTAGTACCAAATTACTTGTCATATTTGGGTAGTTCTATGCCTCATGGGAAAGGCGGCATGTTTATACTTTTGTCAAATGGAAATGAACAAAGAGCGTCCAATGTGTATGTCTTTGTGAGTTTCTCTTTCTCATGCATCATCTGAGCCAATTGGTCTTGCATAATTTGCAATTATTTTTGGAGTTTGGAAGTCTCAGTTTCTTCTTCAGTTTTGACAATGGTTTCTACATTGAAATGAGAAGGTAACTTTGCTCCCTCTTGGGAAAGTTTGAGAAGGTATTTTTCTTTCTCTTTGTTGATTAGGATTCCCATGACCTTTTGGAAGTTTTTGTCTCTTCGACATTTTTCTATGTGTTTAGGGAGTATTTCCACCTCTTCCTGTTCCTCATCAGTGTCATAGTCTTTCTCTTTCTCTTTGTCATTCCTAGGTGGTTCTTGATATCGACTATGACTACCATGTTCAGGTTCACAATCAGTCATTATAGGAATGTGTTCAGTTTCAATGTGTTGTATTTCAAAAGGGTCTCTAGAGAAAGGATCATACATCGTGTTTGGAAATGCAGGACCTCTACCTATCTCAGTATCCTCTTGGTAAAAAAGATTCCTAATTTGTTGCAAATTTATGGAAAATGTTTTTTGAACTCGAGATGACCTGGTAGGTGAGGGAGATCATGAAGATGCCTCACTAGCTGAACTGGATACAGATTGTGTAATGAAAGGTAAGCAAACTTTGCTGTGATTATGACCCCTAGCACGACCACATCTAAGGTTATAGGGATAAAATATGTTGCCACTTCTGGTTGTGATAGTCATAGACAAGGACAAGAAGCTAGAACCTGGACAAGGACTACACTAAGACTGAGTCTCAAAAAGGACAAGATAATAGGAAGAATGTTGTTCACTAAGGCACAAATGGTCTGATTTAAAGGCTAGAACAGCCAAAGATTATGACCAATGCGACACAAAGTATGACAAGCATTAAGACAAGGACCAAAAATTACTAATGAGACAAGACTAGTCAAAGTACAAGACACAAGTCTTTAGCTAAGAAAGGTGTTGTTGTTTCAGGACTATTTGCTGACAGAGAGCGATAAAAGGATGCAGAAAAGGATAGCGTGCAGAGTGCAAACAGCTAAAATAGACCCAAATTGGTAATGTTGACACAAGATTTCACACGAGAAACCTTTAAAGGTCATGCGAAGAAGTTTTACAGACTGCGCGAAGAAGTTTTTTGGCTCGCATGAAGGTCAGTGACAGTAGTTTAATTTCATGCGAAGGAGTTCACAGGGCCGCGCGAAGACTCATGATAGCAGTTTAATTTTGTGCGAGAACAAAATGATTTCGTGCGAGGACCAGATGATTTCGCGTGAGACCAAATGATTTCATGTGAGAAGGAAGACCAGTTTTACAACAGCAAATGATTTTAACAAATTTTGATAATTTCAGTAACCAGGCACATAGAATAGCAAGCAGGTGATTTCAAGCACGTCTGAAAACAATGAGCAAGGGCAAACGAAACCTTGTGCATGAACAATCAAGTGACTTAGTTTGTGCTAATCCCTAGGAGAGCTATTTGTGTATGTTTTCAAAGAGTTTTGCAATCATTGCACACATTCCTAGAAAGTGAAAATTTTGGCCTCTCTAAGGTTTTTAGTAATGTTTTGACTCTGCAACTTTTATGACTCATAGGGGTGACCTCCAATCCCAGTGCACCGAGGTTTTAACACAGTCTGAGAACTTAATCTTCAAGAGCTACTGGGGAGATCTGACAACCCACAATGAACCACACCCATGGAGATTTCTTCCACAAAGACATTTATATAGCGCATGTCACTACCATGTCAAAAATGGCTATTACTGCTCGAGGTTCCGTCCACGCAGTTTGCCCTATAGAGGGATTGTCTACTATGGTTAACCCTCTCTAAAGGTGATGACTCACAATAGTGTACCACAAGGGGACTTAGCTTCTATATTCAAGGTTTTGACACCTTTTCACTTTTATCCCAATCAAAGTAGACAAATTAATCTGACACACTAAACTAAAAGTATCTCTTAAAGATCTATGATATCAACTCCTAGTGATCTATCAATCTCTCCAGAGAAAGGATGCCTCAATCAACAAGTTGAAGATTCATCTATCTGCGAGATGCTCAAAGTATCCTCCCCACCTACAAGGAATCTGTCATAGAGAGGAGTTTCACTAGGAACCCACTCTCTCAAGATCCACGAATAGTGTTCATGGGGCCTAATTACTATGTGTGTACAGATGTTAATTTTTGAAAGCAAATCTATCCAAAAGAAATCAAAGAGCACAAGGTGGTACACCTAACGCTTTAACTAATGCAAGGTGAATCCAAAGATGTGGAACATTTAACCCCTCACACAAGCCAACACGAGTCCACAACTCAGAAACTAGTGAGTTCTAGAAAACACAAAAGGGTTGCCTAGTAGAGAATTTAATGCTTCTTTCCTGTAGATCCCTCCCCTTTAACGTGGTGTTGATCTTGCAACCACAGGGTGAAACAAGGGGCCAATGGATTAGCGAGTCCAATAACCCAAGATAGCTAATTAGATCTATCACTAGTAACTAAGCTTGCTAGATGAAAACTAATGGAGATCACAACCTAGTATCAAATTATGCATGTGTTGTAAAATGAGAACATGGAAGGAACACACACAAGCTTGACATGAGAGATGTTCGTTTTAGGTCCAAATGAAGTGTTATCAATCAAAGAGAATTACTTGGTAATCCTTGCAATGCGCTTAGTAGATGTTTTACTTATTTTTAGCAACTTTATCACGCTTTTCCAATTGTCCTGCAAACCGTTGTTATGCTATCCCAAAAAATCAAAAAACATAGAAAAATCAGAAATAGTGAGCAATTAGTAGAAAAACCAGAAAACATGAAAATCAATGCAAAAAATAGCCTATGTCAGTAGAGTCTCACACGAAATTCCTAATAGTTCGCGCAAAGAATTTTTTTGACCCGCGCGAAGAAATTGGTGTCGCACGTAGTTTCGAGTGCTCAGGCACTTTCTTGTGCAATACGAAAAGAATCTTCGCGCAAAGATTCTGGATCCTCGTGCGAAAATGAACAATCTCGCATGAAGATTCCTGAATCTGTACGGACAGAGAACAAAAAAAATTCAGAAAGAGGCTAGAAAAATTGATTTTAAAGGCCCCACGGTGGGTGCCAAAAATGTATATGTAAAAATGCGGCCTATGCTAACACACACACTTCAACATGGTCCTTATTTGTGGATTCATCCCGGAATGAACATTGGATTGTTCATCCGAAAATCAGTCGACAAGGTGACCTGTTGCCTTCTATCTAAAGGGAATTGCTTGTTAGATATCCTCATATTTGAGGTGTTAAGCAACCAGACCCTCTACGAATGAAGGATTTGAAAGAAAATGCAACTAATCTATATGAGAATGCAGATTAATCTAGAATGGAGTATGCACGTTTAATCTAAGAACATGTAAAAGATTATTATGCTAAAATGTATGCATATTATGCTAAATGAGATTAAACTAGAAAATGAATATCTTGTGAAAATAATGAGCTCAAATGAATGCACAATCTAGCAGCAATTCAATGCAAATTCTCATTCAACCTTCTCAAAATGAAGAGATGAGGGTCTCTTAAATAGACTTTCCTGGAATCCATCAACGGTTGAGATCGATTTCAATCAACGGTCAAGATTAAAGGTGAAGTTCAGTCATAAAGGAAGATTCCCAAATTAAAGGGAGTTAACTAATTTAATTTGAGTAGAATAAGGAGTTAACTGATTCAATTCTTTTTTTATCAACAGTGAACTAGAAATTTCCTTTTTTTGAACTGAAGAGAGATTTTGGTGAGATATTTAATTTAATAAAATGAGATATGCTCTCATAATTACCTTTTCTATTTAATTAAATAATTCTATATAATTAATTAGAGACACTTTTCTTATTTAATTAAATAACTTCATTTAATTAATTAGGAATGGCTTCCTATTCAATTAAATAATTTTGTTTAATTAATTAGAAGTAAGTTCTCCATTTAATTAAATAATTTTGTTTAATTAATTAAAATAGGCACATTTATTATATTAAATAAATTTAATTCCATAGTACATTAGCCTTAGGATATAATTTAATTTAACTAAAGTATAAATACTTAGTAATTAAATTAAATATTAATCAATAGGTTTAATGTGACTAATATGAGTAAATACTATAGGAATTAAATAATAAGCATGATGAATGCAGATTAGGGTTTTCTACATCTGACAATTAAGTCAAGTAGCGAGTAGCCGAATAAGAATTTTCCTAATGGAATAGGACTTTAGGATTGGTCAAAAATAGACCAGAATTGGTATCATGGCAATGAGCCAATTTTGGGGTATTACACCTATCATTTGTTTCAATTGCAATGAGATTGGTCATATTGCTGCTAGATGTCCAAAGAAGAAAAACTACAGAGGTAATGATAAATATAAAGGTAGAAGAAATGAAGATAGCAAGGATTACAAAGACAAAGGCAAGAAGTGCTACATTGCTAAAAAGGATGATTCTGATGAACATGATGATGAAGCAATTTATGTTGCAATGAAGGGTGAATCTAATAAAGATGAGGCAACTACACTTGTGACTTGTGTGAACAAAAATGATAGATGGATCATTGATAGTGGATGCTCACATCATATGACAGGGGACAAAAGTAAGTTCATTACCTTAAACTATTATGATGAAAATAGTGTAAGATTTGGTAATGATGCACCATGTTTGATAAAAGGAAAGGTTTCCATCAAACTCATAGATAAGATCTCATGTGACAATGCTTACTATATTGAAAGACTAAACTATAATCTATTGAGTGTGTCACAACTAAACAATTTGGGATGCAAGGCTAAATTTAGAAACAAGACTGCTAAGATGTATGACACAAATGGGAAACTAATTGGAAAAGGTGGTCAAACTAGAAGTAATCTATTTTATCATGATATAGAGGATGCTACTTGTCTTGCTATAAAATTTGATGATGTATCACTATGGCACAAAAGGTTATGTCATGTTAACTTTGATAACTTGGTTAGTATCAGTAACATGAAGAAAGTTAGAGGTTTTCCCAAGTTGAGAAAGCCTGATAATATGACATGCAAAAAAAGTCTGCTAGGCAAAATGACAAAGTGAAGTTTCAAGAGAAAAAATTATACCTATAAAGAGATACTAGAAATTATTCATACTAACTTATGTAAACCAATTGAAGTCCAAAGCTAGAAGGGAGACAAGTACATAATGTTATTTGTAGATGATTATTCTAGAATGGTGAAAATCATATTTCTAAAACAAAAATCTGATGCTTTTCAAATGTTTAAGTGGTTCTTGGAAAGAGTTGAGAATGAAATAGGTAAAAGTTTGAAATGTTTGAGATCAGATAGAGGAGGAGAATTCACATCAAATTAGTTTGAAATGTTCTATAATGACAGAGGAATCAAAAGACAGACATCTGCACCTAGAACCCCTCCACAAAATGAAATTGTTGAATGAAGAAATAGGTCAATAATGGACTGTGCCAGGACACTCATGATGGAAAAGAATGTTTCTCTAAAATATTGGAGAGAAGATGTAAGCATAGCTATCTATACCATGAATCATGTGCAAATCAAGAAAGGTACTCATTCAACACCTTTTGAACTATGGTATGGATACTCGCCCAATGTAAAATATTTTAAGGTATTTTGAAGCAAATGTTACATTCTTAAAGATGTTAGGAATGGTAAGCTTGATGCAAAAAGTGAAGAAGGTATATTCCTTGGCTACTCCACAAGAAATAAAGCGTACAAGTGTTTGAATACTAACACTAACAAAATTGTGGAAAGTGAAAATATGAATGTTGATGAATATACAGAAGCACATAATGTTGAACTCATTAAAAAGCCAAAAGAATACAAATCATTTGTATACTTTTATGAAGGAATGCCTATTGAAGAAGATGTTGCAAATCAAGTTGGAAACCAACAGCAAGTTTTAGTGACTGTCGAGTCACATCCTATGAATGTCGAGTTGAATTTAGGAATTGAGTTGCATTCAAATGCTGAGTTATAGAATGAAGGAGTTGTACATTTTGATTTTGAGGTTAGTGTACATGAAAGAGATGTGGAGATACCTAACACAGATATACATAGTGTCTCTGAAGCTAAAAGATAAAATGAAGAAACAAGAGTCGAGCCAAGATTGTCCAAATATGTCAAAAGACATCATCTTGTTGATCAAATCATTGGAAACAAAGATGCTAGGCCAATGACAAGAAATAGATTGAGAAGCGAATTATGTTTGCTAAGCATAAAAGAACCCAAGACAATAAAAGATGCATTAGAAGATGTTGACTAGTACAAAGTCATGGAAGAAGAGATTGAACAAATAGAGAAGAGCAAAACATGGAGTCTAGTTCCTAGACTATAAGACAAAAATGTGATTGTCACCAAGTGGGTATTTAGAAACAAGTTAGATAAAAATGGTGAAATCACAAGGAACAAAGCAAGACTAGTTTGCAAAGGATATGCACAAGAGGAAGGAATTGACTATGGAGAGACATTTTCCCCTCTTGCAAGATTGGAAGGAGAAAGAACTCTACTTGTTTATGCTACATACAAAGGATTTAAAGTCTATCAGATGGATGTTAAATCTGTATTTCTAAATGGCATATCAGAAGAAGAAGTTTACATAGAATAGCCAGAAGGATTTTTTGATGATAACAATAAGAATACGGTATGTAGACTACACAAATCCCTATATGATTCAAAACAAGCACCAAGAGCATGGTATGAGAGACTTCATAATATCTTGTGAAGATTGGTTTTGAAAGAACTAATGATAACAACAATCTATACATAAAAACAAAAAAAGGTAAAGGTATTATGTTATCTAAAATCTTTGTTGATGATATAATACTTGGAGGTCAAGATGCTTTATGTAAGGATTTTGCAACTCATATGAAACATGAATTTGAAATGTCAATGTTTGGAGAGATCAAATTATTTATGGGATTGCAAGTATATCAGTTGAAATATGGTATATACATCACCCAGTCAATGGACATCAAGGAAATATTGAAAACTTTTGGACTAGAGGATTCAAAACTGGTAAGTACACCTATGGTGACAGGACACAAACTGTCAAAGAATGATGATTTTACTAAAGCAAATCAAACATTGTATAGGTCTATGATTGGCAAGTATCAATATGTTGTACATAGTAGACCTGATATTGCATTATCTATAGGGAGAGCCTACAGATAATGCATAATCTTATATATGTTGTACAGAGTAGACATGATATTGCATTATCTATAAGAATGAAAAAATTGATTTGAGAGCCTACATTGATGCTGACTAGGCTGGCAACATAGCTAATAGAAAGAGCACCAATGGAGGAGCACTTTTCTTTGGTAATAGACTAGTTACATGGACTAGTAAGAAACAAAGTTATACCTCATAGTCTACTATTGAAGCTGAATATATTGCTACTGCTAAAAATTGCACAACCATTGTATGGATCAAGCAACTACTCAAAGGAAGGAAGGAAGAAATAATAGAACCAGTGATACTTTATTGTGATAACACAAGTGTTATTAATATATCAAAGAATATAGTGATGCACACTAAGATAAAGCACATTGCAATCAAGTATCATTACTTGAGAGAGCTAGTTCAAGATAAAGAGGTGAAGATGGAATATGTTAACACAAAGGAGCAAATTGTTGATATCTTCACAAAACCATTACCTAAGGATGATCATGAATATCTAAGAGGTAAACTAGGGGTGATACCCCCATCAAAAGCTATCTAAGTAACAAGAGGACTGCCCTACATCAAACAAGTTGGTTGCCAAATGTTACAAATTGATGCAAAGGATCTTACTTTAGGTGCTACCTAAAGTAATCAAAATGTTGAAACTCCAAAATAGTCACAAGCAAGGTGACAGAGGGAGAAACTACAAAATTCTATAGCTACATGTTAAGATGAAAAGATGATATGTCTTTAGCCTTGTTGTCAAAGAGGGAGAAAGAGCATTAAACTAATCATCATCAAAGGGGGTTACAAGAGATATTCTACCGATCAGAAGGGAGAAAGTATATAAGAAGAAGATATCTAGAGATATCAAGAGATTGCTATCTTAGAGGGAGTTAATTACTAATGTTGTTGATCAAAGGAAAACACGTGTATGATGAGGAAGATATAGAATAATGAAGAGGGAGAACTCTTAATCTACCTAGTAAGAGGGAGTTACAATAAGAAACTCAGAGAGAGTTATAAGAAAGAATTTTGTAACCTAATCAGAAGATGGAAGTTGGTGATAGAGGGAGAAATTTTGATCCAAGTTTTCTTTTTGGTATTGTCTTACTATTTTAACTTAGTCATTTTGGTTGAACAAAGTGTTTTACCATTTAGGTAACTTGGTTGATCGGTTTGGTTTTCCATCAATGCCAAAGAGGGAGATTATTGAGATTTGATTGAAAAGATCTTTACTAAAAGATATTATTGAAAGAGGGAGATTGTTGAAGTAGAAAATGTGTTTCAATAAAAATTTTGTCAATGATTTCAAACCTACTATTTGTTGGTAAGAAAATTGCTTATAAGATTCAAGTACTCTCACTTAGTTGATTGATAAAGAGGATTTGATCAATAAGATATAACAATAGCACCTGGATGAAAGGTTGAGTTATGATTATGTAATGAAGTACGAGGAACAATTAAGACAATGATGACATGATGTATTGATAATCTACTTAAGGTTTCAAACATTGGTTACACTTAGAAACTTTAGAAGAACAAGTTACACAAAGACTGTTTGCCAAGCTTGACCAAGTTGTTAGTAGGTGCTGAGCAAAGTTAGTGCAAGCCGAGTAGAAAATCAATTAGAGCCAAGTAAAAGAAAATTCTAGTGTATGCCAAGTAAAATAGTTGATGTTGAGTGAGTTCATAGTTGATGTTGAGCAATACAGTATGTGTCAAACATCAATAAACTTTAGTTGATGCCAAGTGGGTTCACAGTTGATGTTGAGCAACATGGTATTTGTCGAGCATCAGAAGATTGATAATACTGAGGTGCTACATTATTTAAAAGATCAAAGATTTTCTGAATCTGAGCTTACAAGTTTTATTTTCTTGAAATTTGTGAACCAAGTGGAAGATAAGATTGATGAGCCGGTGTCATAGAATTTGAGGTAAACCATTTCTAGGCGAATTCAAATGGATTTTTAGAAGTTTCTAGAAGAAAGATAGAATATGAGGTAGATACATTGTATCCTACCTAATCCATCCAAACCCTAAAATGGATGATGAAAAATGGTAAAGTATCTTTATTTCCTATTTATAGGAATGTCTAGTCATGAAGCAAATAAGGAGAGAGGGTTGGAGAAGACAAGGAAAGAATAGAGAAAAGAAGGAAGACAGGAAGTCAAGGACTCTGCTTCATCAAGTGACCTAAAAGGTGATTGCTTGGTGTGCTAAGCAAGAAGGCTTAACGAGATATATGCTTGAAGGGTGAACAAGCTCTCAGAACTACAAAGTATGAAAGCCAAGCAGCATTGAGGACTGAACAGTGATCTATAATCTACAAGAGAAGTTGTAAGTTATATTAGATCAAAGCTCTACTGTTACTCTCTAACAATTGTATTATTTTAAGATAAATCCTTTAGATTAAGGTTGACCTAACAATTATTTGAAAATCCTTTAACCAGGTGGCATTCCAAGTGAATGGCCTAAATTTCTCTAACAAGGCTCACTTCTAATAGGGTGATTGAAATCCCTTAATCAAGTCACATTTAATAGTGTGTGTTGTAACCTTTAACAGGGTTGGCCTTTCACAAGGCATCACTTTAAAAGAGTGAAAAGGAGTAGCATGTTACTAGTGGCTTTTCCCAAATTGGGTTTCCACATTAAATCATGTCAAGTTTGTTGATGAATATTTTATGTTTCATGTTTACATTTCTACAAGTTGATTTAATAGTAACCTACAAGTTTTAATGATTGCATTGATGCATGCACAAATATGAATGTTTTATGGGTTCAATAAGCTAAGAGAAAATTTTTATTTGTACATCTAGGCCTTGAATAACTAATTCACCACCCCCTCTTAGTTATTATAAAGAATTCTAACATAACTAATGCAGAAGCTACTAAAGACCCTATTGGAGATAAAGTTGTGAGAGTTCTAGTGATGCTAAAAACATACATATTTGGGGATGCTTTTACTGGAGAAGAAACTACTGCAATTTGAACATGTGACAAAACCATAAATAATGATCCTTTAGAGTTTGTGACTATATTTGCTTCTTATTTTACCTACTCTTGAGCAATCTAAAGAGTCTAGAGACAAAAAGAAAAAGAAAATTGTCAAAACAAAAATGACTCCCTAGTTATTGTAGAAGTTAGCAATCATCAAATGTCTTGAATTTTCTATAGACAGACTAAAATAGCTATACAAACCCTTAGATCATCTCAAATTGTGCACTTGGAAAATTTTGTAACCTTATTGTGATAATACATGTAAAGAAGACAATAGAAATGCAAATAGTTAGATATCTGATAATAGTAGAGCTCAAGGCAATTGAAATTGTCCAAAAATTGAGAGCATTTTATGCAAGGATGAGATTACTACTTTCTTCCTTCTAGGGTCATTAATTATTTCCAAACAATGGATGCATCTGCATGTTGTTACACAATGAAGAACAATAACTAATTATTGTTAAAAGAAAAAAAGATATTAAACAAATTGAAAAATCCCAATTGCATCTCAATAAAGCCACCAGACCATAATTTCACTCCTCTAACATATCTTAGTTTCTAATTTGCATATATCCAAAATATTTGATAAATAAGACAAATAACTACCAAGAAATTGAATGTCACTTATATGTAGTACAAAGAAGATATTGAGCAAAACTAGAACCAAGTGGCAAGAAATCCATAAATAAGCCCATCACTAAAGAATCAAACTCTTAATTAGGACATCAACTTTAATAGACCACTTAACTCTTAGTAACAATATTTGAAAATTATCTACATTAATGTTTGAAGGTTATAGAGACAACTATAAAGATATCGTAATCCAAGCATCTAGCCAAGTTGGCATAGCAGAATGAGAAGAATAAGGCAAAATAAATGCTCAGTGTGATAGGGTAACTAGAAACCTGCAACACTACCAACACTAATAAACAAAATATTTTACTTAAAAATAATCAATAATTTCCAATATAAAATTGGCAATAAAATCAATTAGAGACATGATATTTTCTTAAACCATTACATATAATTAGCGAGCAAGTTTTGTAAATGTTTTAGATCGCACTATATAGGATGACAAAAGCCAGTTCATAGATGCTTCTAAAATGTGACCTAATGTTTAGACAAATCTCTCTTTGATGATATCTAAAATTATACCAAGTACAAACAACACTATCTCCATGACACCTAACCAATTTAATGTTTTTAAATTGATATCATCCTACTTTCAAACTATATTTTCATTATTAAAAATCTATTGGATTGTCTAATTTTGGCATTCCTTAAGTTGACATGAAATATTAAATATGAATAAAGCAACTTAACCAAAGTGTTTAGGATGGTGAAATATGTGCAAACCCAAAACATTTTCCAATTTTGTAATCAAAACAAATATAAAAAGAAATATTAACAAATATAAACCACTACTATAATTTTGGCAAACCAAAAATGCTTCAAAGTGATTCCCATTGTGCACAAATATCAACTATTCCTATTTGCACCACATCTTAAATTTGAAGGTTCTAGCAACCTAGTATTACAGACATGGTTTATGTGTTCATTTTTTTAATTTACATTTGAAGACATAATATATAAGCTTTTGATGACTCTATGTCTACATTTAAAAAATCTCTTTAATAAGCTAATGCAACTATTCCTATTTGCACTACATCTAAAATTTTGAAGGTTCTAGCAACCTAGTATTAGCATTATTTGTTTGTTCATTATTCTTATATGTTTGAAGAGATGATATATAAGCAATTGATGACTTTAACAAGTCTATTTCATAAGCTAATACAAATGCAATACAAATGTTTCCAATGTTGTGAGCAAGATGTTAGAACCTAATAAATAAAAAATCTACAACAGCTAGCTAATGAAGCTAAGATGAATATTGTTGTAAGAATAAATAATGAAATTTACAAAAGGAATATTGATGCTTCTTTGTAATGTATTCCAATATTACTTGTGTGCCTTTAGTTGAAATGCCTTCTCACTTAAACTGGTCTTTCTCATCCCTTACCTTTGTATCAACATCAAACATTAAACATTAAACTACCTAATTCATTAAAACATAATAAGAAAGAAGCATGCCAACTATAAAATAAAGTCTCCAAAGAACAATAACTGACTAGAAATTAAGAAACAAAAATCATTACACTCACCACAGAAAGTGATTTCAAAGAAAGCATTGAAATAACCATTTGTAGTTTATTGAAATAAAGAGTGAACAAGTAAAAGCATGAAAAGTAGAAAAAATTCAAAATTGATATAGACAAATATGTCCTAGGCCATCAGTCAAAGTTATCCAAGTGAATCATCTAAGGAGCACCAACAATTGAGTTGAATCAAAGGATAATGTTTTGTACACAACTAAAGTGTTTTACCGAAAGTATCATATGCCTTTTCCTCAAAGAGGTTGTAATTGTAGAAATGGATACATAGATCACACTAAGTGCCTTTTGTGCTTCAAAAAATGGTGGAAATTTTCTAGTTGACTTTGATGGTGCTGTTGAACTTGCTAATCCAATTATATACAAATGTGGTCCACCTTGTATTTTCCCTTCAAATTTATACAATTATATGACACAAAAATAAAATGAGAGTTATAATGAAACCCTTGTCATTAGAGAAGAAACCATGAAAAGATGAAGAAGATAATCTTGAAAAGATGAAGATGTAAGCTTTGGAAGATTAAAGGTCCTTTGATGGACTATTCCTAAGATCACATGAGATCATTTTATTTGTAATAGCATTATGATGACAAGACAATATCTAGAAGGTATGAAAGGACTATGATAACATATATAAGATCATCCATGTTTGTTATTAGGATATACAATTCCTAAAAGCAATAAAATGGGAAATAGTTAGACTCAAAGAACTATTATAGAGGAAGAGTTACTATTATATAATAATGGTGATCGTAGCAAAAAAAAAAAGAATCTAAATTCAAAAATACAAAGAGAGTCATCTAATTATCACAAGGATAATTTGGTGCAAAAAGGGAAAACATCTCTAGAGGTAGCTTGAGGAGCCTAGACAATCATTATATGGTTTCAAGAGTAGAAAGAGGCATGTATTGTGTAATAGTGATCAAGTATGTTCCAAAATAGAGTACTTGTTTCACTAAAAGGTTAGGTTTAATAGATAGCGTTTATGCTATAAAGAGTCTTGCCTCTAAGATAGTCTTGTGTAAAGGCAAGGAGGATGATGAAGTACTAGTCAGATGGTCATAGTTATAGAAAATATTATCAAAATACTGATTATACTAATTATTTAAGAATTTATTGGTGAGAACAATACAAAATCATTTGAAGTGTTTGGTTTATAGTGTAAACCTCATACTAACATGGAATGGATCAAAACCTTAGGTTCTGAAGTCATTTCTCAAATATTTCTTGAGTTTTTAGTTTTGGACATCTCATTTTTCAACAAGATCTTCTATTGTTTACATAGTTAGGAAGGATTGTTATAGCTTACAAATAATGTTTCACATGATGTAATGGGTTCCAGGGTTGTTCTTTTCCAAGTTGGGTCAAGTCATGGTGGTAGTTCTATATTCCATTAATCAGATACATAAAAATTATTTAAACATGTTTCCCCCAAATAATTATATATGGTCTTGTTTTGGAATGTGTCCAAGTTTAGAAAAGGTCTCATATTGAAATCTTCATGAGCTTCAAAAGCACTACAGTAGATGGTAAGATACAATCTAGAAAAAATAGTTTGGACCTTAGGAAACACAATGATGATTTTGAGAGTGTTGGAAAAGATAAAAGTGGGTTGCACACTTTATTTAAAGAAGACTCTTCACTTTGAGGATACCTGCATGCAATTTTTTCATATCCATAAGGTCTATAATGGATCTAATATTTATGCCTTTATATTGGCATGTCTACAACTATAGATTATGTTAGTTTGAAGTTTTTTAAAGAAACAACTCACAAACCTAAGTTATAATACAAATCTCTCAATGACAATAATAACTAGCGAGAGTTTTAATCAAAAGTTGTAGCCAGTCAAACAAAGAGAATGCAAGAATGTCTAGAAGGTTAATACACAAAATAAAATTATGCCCTAATAAAAATATCAATAATTCATAAATAATAACATATGTATACATTAGAGAGTGAGTAAATCATAGGCTACTACAATGATAAGTTGTCAAATCTAATTCACATCTCAACATGGCTATGTAAGTGCCAAAACTTGTAAGCAACTTGAGGAATAGGAAGAATCCATGTTAGTTACTCATAAACCCTCTCCATCAAGGAATCTCACAATAGCTATAGAGTTTGAAGAAGCACCCCAAAAAAATTCAATGATCCCACAAATGAAAATATCCAAGTTCCCATCATCTCAATTCTTGAAGATATTCTTCTAACTGTCTACAAATTTTAGAGCATGAAAATTTTTGGTATCTGATCAACCTATTCCTATTCTTCTCCCCACCTACAAATTTTAGAGTGTGGATATATTTTGTAGGTGATCAATTTCGAAGCCAATTTAGAAATTTGGTTTATTTGACATTTTTTTTTAAATTTGGAAATAAGTTTTAGTTTAAAATAAAAAAATAATAGTTCAAATGTTTAAGATAAATATTAATTTGAACTTAAAGAGGTCTTAAAATATTCTTTAATGTAGTTTGTTAATAGTGTTTTAAAGTTTCCTTTACTATTAAATTTTGTTTCTCAGTTAATGATATAAATATATTAGATTAGATATATAAATTTCAAAAGATTATTCTTTTTTATAAAAAAGGTTTGAACATTAATGTTAAAGGCTAGTCATAAGCCTCAGAAAATGTGTAAGGATCATAGGTTCTACTGAATATTAATTTATTGCAAATCCTTCTCCAAACTATTCACTTCACCATTATTGACCATAGAGTTATAGTAACTGACTCATAGGACCTAACTCTTCCCTTCATATCATTTATAGAAAATTTGTAATTTTTGTGCATTTTAGAATTCTTTTGATAAAATGTTATGAAACCTAACCAAATTATTCTTGGGCTTCCTAAAGATACCAAAATACACTAAATTATCTCAATCACAATCATTTCATCCCTTGTTAGATGCTTTTCACCTTTTGACCACTTTTGAATATGTGTTGATCTTATAGGTCTATTTGGACAAATAAATCTTATGGCCTTGCAAAATGAGTTTTTTTTTTTACTTAAATGGACCTTAGATGGACAAAACATGACAAACTAATAACAAATACAATTTATTGGGTTTTTTGAGGCATGTCAAATGATAGGTGTTCTTGCACCAAATTTTATGTAATAATCCTTTTGGAAAGCAAACATTACTAGCAAAATTCACCTAATAAGTACATAAGTCTATGATATTATCAAATATTATTACATTTGAGTAATTATCATTTAATTGTGGACCAGTATGGAGTACTTGTAATCTAAATGATGTTGAAATTGCTATATGGTAAAATACATCTACTACAGATAAAAACATATGAAGAATTAGTTCTCAAATTTTCTTGTTTTTATTTTGTAATTTTTTGTATTCTTATTATAATCTTTATAAATGGTGTTTATCAATATTCATTTTTGAATCACCTGAAACCTAGATTCATGAGATGTGTCAAGAATAGATGGATTTCTCATGCAATAATCCTATTAGATAACAAGCATTTCCAGTGAAATAAAACTTCTAATTTATCTTATTCTATGATTATATTATCAAAAGTTATTGTAAAGGAGTAATAATATTTTATTCAATCATTTTTATTTTGGTGACTGATAATTAGTGACTAACAATTTAGTCATTTATTTAGTAGTTTATTTAGTTATTTTTGTTTAGGTGAATAATTATTAGTGTGTAATTTTCTAATCACTTATTTAGTCATTCATTTGGTAGTCTATTTAGTCACTTTCATTTGGTTAATCTTTTGATTTTAGTTGATAACCAAATTATTCACTTATTTAGTCACCTATAGTTGTAAATTACAAAGAAATAGTAGAATATGATCAGTTTTAGTCATATGACTAAATTTTTTAGTGGTGTGACTAAAAGTTTGAGTCACATAGTCACATATTTACCTAAATGTATTATTGATCGATCAAATGACACCAAGTGAATCCTACTAAGAGAAGGAAGGAATCTATCTTGGCATATAAGACCCGGGATCTTGCTTAAGTCCATAGATAGGCTTCCTCAATCTGCAAACTATAGTAGTATCCTTAATGAACCCAATGGCTACTCCATAAAAATCTCTTCAAGGAGACCCCTTGTAAAAATGCACTCTTCACATCCATCTGATGTACAACCCAACTATGTTTGCACCAATAGCTAGTGTTAAACAAATGGAGTTCATGCTAGCTACAAGTGAAAAGTTCTCAATATAGTCAACATTATGAACCTATAAGAAACCTTTTGCAACAATTCTAGCCTTATCCACATTTCCATCTACTACAAATGTAGTCTAATAGATCCACTTAAAATGAGCCAACATTATTCCCTTAGGAAGAGGAACTAAGTCCCAAGTGTTTTTTTTCATCAAATTTTTATACTCTTCCTCTATAGCCTTGTCCCATTCAAAAACCCTTAATACTTCCTTAAATGATTATATATATAAATCAATGGTTATATAAGCATGTGGAAATGATTTTTGTTGTGTCCTTATCCTCCTAGTATCTAAAGGATTCCCCATCAATGAACTCATTGAATAAAGTGTTTTTTATGCCCAACAAGGTTTATTTGAAGAAGAAGATATGCATGGAATATCCTCAACTATTTGTGGACCTTGTGAAGGTGGTGGCTTGGGAGTCAAAGTTGGAGGAATATCATCTTTTAGGTCACTATCATCACTATTATCACTTTCTGTGAAGGAGGAAAAGGGAGGAGTTGAAGAAGCCAAGCTAGGACAATTATCTTAAAAGTGAACACTCCTCTCATAGAAAACTTCATGTGTCTCTAGATCCATGAGTTTGTATGCCTTAAGATAATTAGGATAACCAACAAATATGAAATGTTTACTTTGTGGTTGCAATGCCTTGCCTATTTCTAGAGGTATCATTTCTGAAGCTAGACAACCAAACACTTTAAAGTATTTCACACTTCATTTTATTCCACACCAAGTCTCAAAAGGTGTAACTCCATCAACACCTTATGAGGGCTTCTATTTTGGATGTGGTTGGTGCAACACAAAGCTTTAGCCCAAAAAGCTTGATCAAGAGACTTATGTTTTATCATACAAGTAGTCATCTCCTTAAAGGTTATATTATTCTTTTTCATAACTCTATTTTATTGTGATGTGTATGCAAATTAATCTTCAATATCATAACCATCAAGAGTAAACAAATCTATCAATATTGAGGTCATATACTCCCTTCCATTGCCTGTTACAAGAATCTTGATGGATTTTCTTGATTTCTTCTCAACCTAAGCCTTAAGGGTGATAAACTTATCAAACACTTCAATCTTGTGAGCTAGAAAGTAGACCCAAGTGTAGCATGAAAAGTCATTAGTGAAGGTGAGAACATAACAAGAATTTCTAGATGATGGAATTGGAAATATGCCAACTACATCACTATAAACTAATTCAAGAACAATTGTTTCTCTCAAAGACTTCACCTTGTCAAACTTTTCTTCAAGATGCTTTCCTTTTTGATAGCCTAGACATACAACATCTGAATACTTGACTTGAGGTAGACCCTTGACCATATCCTTGCTACTGAGTTGATAAAGATACTAGTAATTAAGATGTCCAAACCTTTCATTCCAAATTTTACTTGTGAGTTTGAGTGTGTCACAAAGGAAAGGGAACTAGAATTAGGAACAAAGTGAAAAAAAGAATAAATTTTGGTATCATGATTAGCCTTTTCAAATGTCACCGGAACCATCCTTAAGGTTTTCCACCAAAACTAAATCAGGAAGGAACTCCACTTTGTTTTTGCATCCATAGTGAGTGATTTGGTAGATTGAAAGTGTTATAGTAATAAAGTATTTTCTTATTAATTAAATCATATTGATTTAAATATTAAGTCACTTATCATCTCTAGTTTACTTAAGCTAAAATTTGGGCATATAATAATCAATTCATTTATTAATTATTATCATACAACCTAGGTTAGTTACATGTTAGGGTTTTGATCTCTTTTATAAGGATTGATCTCTCTATAATTTATTCATTCACTTTTGATAATAACAATCTCTTTTGTTTTTGCTCATAAAAAATGTCTCATTTGTGGATTTGGTAATTCCAACCTCCATAGCTTTTTGCCTCTCTCTCCTGTGATAGGTGTTTGCATGTAAGTGATTCTTGGGAGCTATAGGGTTGATCTTTCATCAACTTCAACATGGTACCAGAGCTCCAAATCTTCATACCCCTATTCTATTTATGAGAGATTTGGCTTGGCTTTCAAATTTGTATTTATTCTTTCAAAGGGCTTCATTTTTTAGAGGTTTTTTCATATGGGATCTAGGGGGTCATTGAGTTTTGGTGCACTTTGAGAAAAAAAAATAAACCTCGTCGTTGAGCTTGTAGAGCTCGGAAACCCCTATTTTCCTATAAGATACGTCCAATTTGGATACAATTGGAATTTGAGGCAAAATTAATTTGCTCCAAAATTGGGCACATTTTTTGAGATGGTGATTTATATATTTTGGCATAGAAATCAAGGTTTTCTAGCATGTAAATCATGGTTTTCTAGCACAAAAATTAAGATTTTTGGGTACAAAAATTGAGGTTTTTTGCATAGAAATTGAAATTTTCTAGCATAGAAATCAAGGTTTTTTGGCACTAAAATTGAGATCTTTGGAATAAAAATCGAGTCTAGTTGTACATTTTGGCACAAAAATTGGGGCATTTTTGCACATAAATCATGACATGTTGGCATGCAAACTTATGCATGTTGGCACAAAAATTGAGGCATTTCACCTCTACATGCCATTTTGACTCTATTTGTGTATATGAGCAATGTTAGTATGCTAATAGAAACCAAATTTAAATAAAGCTTCTACAAACTAAACAAAATTCATAAACTTCAAGATAGACTAAGATGAACTCTCAATTGAGAATATGAGCCATTAATGGACTCTCTCAATGAGAAGCTCTCTTGTTGAGTGGCTTTGTCTAAATAGATAGGATGTATGCTCAAGCTTATGCTTCAAAAAGGGCTTCAAATGGAGTTGGAATTTGTGTGTGAGTGTATGGTTTTGATGTAAAATGGCTTCTTAAAATGGCATTATGACTTTACTTCATGGATTGTGTTATTTTGCAAAGGGGAAGGATCCAATTTATAGGCAAGAGGCTTGAGGTATTGAGGGCTAAGATGCAAGGATGGGAAAAAGCTCATGGAGGGCTCAAATTGCATGAGAGGAGAGCACATGGATTGTGCTTCCTTACAGCCAATCAGGGAGTGACACATGTCACAGGGTGAGAGGATGGAGGAAAGGGGAAGGATGAGTCAACAAAGGAGGCTCAAGGGATAAAATCTTCATAAAGACCCTCATAATGGCTTGTAAGAGCAATAAAAGGGCTTGGAAGAGTCATTTATGGCCTAGTGGGCTTCATAAAGTTTTATGGTTGGGATATTTTGAAGGAGATGAGAGGAATTTCGACTTGGGCTTGATTAGGAAGGTTTTAAGCTTACTTAGGATTGTGCAAATGATTAGAGGATGGATTAGGATGGTTTAGGATTAGCTTAGGGATAGGCAAGTGGATGGCATTTAATGAGGGTGGGTGAAGGAGGAGATATTTGTTAACTTTGGCTTGGGTTAGTAAGTCTTAACCCATGTTTAGAGAATGTGACAAGGTTAGGAGGGGATTAGGATTAGGTTTAAAGACATCTTCTAGAAGAGTCTAGACTTTGGATGAGGATAAAGACTTTCTAGAATAGTCTAGAACTTCCTAGGATGAGGATGAAGACTTTCTAGAAGAGTCTAGAACTTCTTGGGATGAGGATAAATTAGATTTTTAGAAAATAAATAAAGTTTTATTTATTTCAAGGGTTTGGGTTGAGGAGATATTTATTAAAACTTTTTTAATAAACATGAGGATTAATATTTAATCTTAATTAAATATTTTGAGTTGGGATTAGGGGTAGGAAATGATGGGATTAGCCTTTAATCAAAATTAAAGAAGGATTAGAAGATTTTGGAAGAGGTTAGTGGTCTTAAGGAAATTGGCCAAGTTTTGGGCAAAAAATAATTTTTTTATTTATTTTGGATTTTTTGGTCAATTTATTAATTAAATAATCAATAAATAAGGAAATA
The DNA here is from genome assembly GCA_028749045.1 of Cupressus sempervirens. Lineage (NCBI taxonomy): Eukaryota > Viridiplantae > Streptophyta > Pinopsida > Cupressales > Cupressaceae > Cupressus > Cupressus sempervirens. The sequence continues at coordinate 43,424,665 of CM053792.1, read as the reverse complement.
ATGTTTAAATAATATTTAAACATTTTTGGGAGGGATTCCTTAATTAAATATTTTTTATTAAGATAAAGCGATTTAATGGCATAAAAATAAATAAATTAATTAAATAATTAATAAATGATGATGTCATCAAGAATTTTTCAGAAAATAAAAATACTTTATTTTCTAAAAAATTTTAGGTGTCTACAATTTGGACCTACCTTCATGTTTTTGCTCATATCTTAGGCATACGGACTCCATTTTTTGTAAACGAGATATCATCGGAAAGTGGATTTTGAGTCAGACATATTGGTGTAGGTTTCACTGGTAAAGTTTTCCAAAATGGTACCTATTTTTTTGTCAAAGTACGGAGTTCTATTATGCACTCTGGGAGACATATCTTAAGCATCCAATCTTTGACTTGGAAATTCTTTATCTCATTGAAAATATCATTCTGTACTCTTTCCATTGATGCTAGTTTTTTTTTCTAGATTCTACTTCAAGCACTTTCTATTCATTTTTTTTCTTTTTTGTATTCTATTAGATATCTTGGTTATTTTAGGTACGGGGATCAATTTCATTGCTTCAAATGGTTTTTCATGGGTTGTAATATCTATTGTATTAGCCTTATGTATCTTTTTATCCTTGTTGAAATCCTTTTATAGTATTTTTCCAAACTCACCGAGATAAAGTGTCACTCCATTGCATTTTGAGATCTTGCACATATTTGTGTTTTGTTGTACTTGCACTACATTATAAATTTCCTTGGGGGGTTTCATGTTGGCCATATTCACCATCTTCCTTTTTCAAGTGAGTATTCCCTCCACAATATTAGCCTCATGATGTGTCGAAGAAATGTGTCATTATAGGTGCTTTTACTTCTTTTTCACTTTCAATGTTCCTAGTTCTTCTTTCTACAAGAGATATTGCATTCAATTTCAATGTTTATCTCTTTCCTCTTGGCACTATAGGGTGGTTATGTTGGTTTTATTGCTTTCTTGGTTCGATAGAGTGAGCTATGTATTTAGTATTTGATTCTATGCATTAGGTGATTATGGTGGTTGGATAGATATGCATTTGGGTGAGATAGATCATTTACCATATAGACATTCTTTGATTCCTATTTTTGGAGGCCATGAAGGTACCTTCCATCTTTGATTGATCAGATCTTCAAACTTAGTCTTCTCTACTTGGACATGTTCTATATAGTGGAGGTTCTTCAAATTAGTAGTTTGGTAGTGTTTGCATCTTAATGCTTCAGTAGTGTTCTTCATGATCATCTTTTGTTCCTATATTTTGGGATATTCCCTAGTTTGGAGGCTTCTTCAGTCCTTCACTAGTTCTTTTCAATAGTATTTCCATCTCTTTTTGGAGTAGGGTTTTTCTCATGTGCTTTTCTATATTTCTCATATTTTTAGAGATTTGGTTGTGCTTGGGTACCTCATCGGGCCTTGTTGTCAAGACCCAAATTTACTTTGAGTAGTAATTTCAAGGTTTTTTGCTACTTTCTTAAGGGGGATGATAGGGTAATAAAGTATTTTATTATTAATTAAATCATATTGATTTAATTATTAAGTCACTAATTATCTCTAGTTTACTTAAGCTAAACTTTAGGCATATAATAATTAATTATTATCATGCAACCTAGGTTTGTTACTTTTTAGGGTTTGATCTTCTTTTATAAGGATTGATCTTTTTGTAATTTATTCATTCACTTTTAATAATAGCAATCTCTTTTTTTTCTCATCAAAAATGTCTCGTATGTGGATTTGGCAATTCCAACCTCCATAGTTCTTTGCTTCTCTTCTATGACAAGTGTTTTCATGCAGGTGATTCTTGGGAGTTGTGAGGTTGATCTTTCATCAACTTCAATAGAAAGGATGTTGGTGCTAAGGTTTGGAACATAAAGAACATCCTTGAAAATTCCATTTTCCATCTCAAAATCTATTTTTCCATAAACCTCCACTTGTCAATCATCCTCCACATAGATGTAAGGTACATTAGATGGTTTTAAAGAGGAAAAATGATGCTTTGAAGTGCCCATATGATGTTTAGCTCCTATATCAATAACCCATTCATTAGAATTGTTTGTACTTGCTACCAAATCATGTCCCTTACAATTGGATTTGGATGATGATCCCTTTTCCTTGTAGGCATTAGGCAAATTAGTGTTGTGTTTCCTCATTATGTTTAGCAACTCATCAATTTTATTATCCTTGCACTTATGCTCATCATGACCATCCTTCTTGAAATATACACAAGTTTTATTTTTCTTATTGTTGAAGTTATTCCCCTTCTTATTATTGTTGGAAGAAGACTTGCCTTTTTGCAAGGAAGATTATTTTCTGGAGGTAGATTGTTGTGTGTCATCTTATGTCTTACCTTTTCACTACTTATGCTTCTTGTTGGAGTTCTTAGAACTTTGATTTCCTTGATTCTCTTTATTAGCCACCAATGCTTTGGACTTGGAAAACTTGAGAATCCCCATACTCACCAACTTTTCATATTTTAAGACCAACATTCTTGAAAATGACTTGAATGAAGGCTTAGTGAAGGAATCTCCCATTTCCAACCTGTGAGTATATTAACTTGAAACAAAAGAAACATAATCAAGAGGAAAATGATTCATTACATGTTTGAGCAACCTTCCATCCTTGATGGGCTCAACACAATCCTTAAGTTTTACTCTATACATTCCTACTTGGATGAGATAATCTTTTTTGATGTCAAAATTCCTAGGATCCAATTTGGGAAGATTATCCCCAACAATATAGGTCATATCTTCAACTATTATCCCATACAATTTTGCAAGTTTATCCCAAGCTTCTTTTGTAGTTGTAAGGCTTCTAATGTGGTATTTGATAGGATTTAAGATATATTTTAGCAATATTCCTAAAGAATTATCTTGTTTTGAACACCATTTCTCTATAAGAGAATCATCACCCTCATCATAAGGTTTCTTGATAGTTCTATTCACATAACGAGTTAAACTTGCTACACTTAATGGATCCTTTACATTTTCTTTCAAGTAGCATAGTTATGTAGTGTTAATTTTGAAAAAGAACACATAATGCAAAAGAAAGAGCATAATATAAAAAGAGACAGATGAACACAAGACACCTCCCTTTTCACTCAATCAAAGAATCCCCCCAAAAGAGATGATTGTGGCACTTTATATATAATGTGTGTACAATAGCCACTTGCCAATTTTGGCCCAAAGTGGACTTTTGATTTTGATGTTTACAACTGCCTTTTTGAGGCCAAACCAAACACTAATCAATATAACTAAGAATCAAATGAAATTTGAATCTTTACAATGATTATACAAGGCCAAAAAAGACCAATTTTTGAAAGTGATATTTCTGCCCAAACAAGGATACAATATTACTGCAGATCTAGAAAGTAAATGAAAAATTATGAACTTTCAAAACCATTACACCTAAAAATGTGCCCGGATGAGACCAAAAGGAGCCTCTGAAGTTGTAAAATTCAAGATTAAATAGCTACAGTTGCAAAAAACTACAATTTTTGCAAAATTTGTTCACCAAAACTAGAAAATAATACCATCAATGATATGTTTAAGAAAAAATAGCCAAAATTAAAAATAATTACACTTGATTTGGACCCTAGATGACCATGTCATGGCCTTGAAAAGTTATTGTAAAATGCAAATGGTGAGGGGTTTGACTTTACAAATTGGATGACATCAGCATAACAATGAGCTTAAATTTGACATCCAAATGACCATGAAATGAAAATAAAAAATTCCACTGATGATAGTCAAACAAATATCAATTTTAATCTAGCAAAATAATGGTGTCAGTAATAACTAACCTAACAAATGATATGGTGTTGACTAGGATGTATGGTATGCTAACATGGAAAGTAAAAATCGAGTACAACTATTGTCATGGTAGGTTGTATGGTAGATGACATGGTTTTGACATGGATTGATGATGTGACAGTGCCTGCTTACATGTCTATTGACATAACATTGCTTGCATGATAGAGGGTTGATGTGGCACTACTCACATATTCAGTTGATTAGACATTGATGTGGACCCATTATATGGCACAATGTGGATGTGGATAGCTAATGTCAGCAGCTAGAATGATGTGGTCTTATGGCATATCTAGAGTACATGTCATGCATGATTGTACATATGGCTATGTGTGATGGGTATGTATGTTTGAGATGGGGTCTGCTATAGATCCCACATGGAGTACAAATTAGAGTCACTATATAACCTTCATCAGTAGTTGCATGCCTCATGTGAGTGTCATGTGGCACAAGAAATGCTAAGTGGATATCTTGCATGGGTTGTCCATGTGCTTGGGGCAGCATAGAGGTTGAGTGGTCATGCAGATGGGTGTTAGAGGCTGGTTGAGTAGAGTCATCATTGGTGGATGTGGGATTTATCCCAAATTCACCGTGGTAATGATATTTTTTGTATTAGACTACTACAACCCTCAATGTTTTGATTGATGAATAATCATCAAATGGGCCCTTGATGTGATCAATCTGGGGAATGTTAAGGTTATCGAGCTAAGATGGATCATGCTTAACTTATGTTAATTTGATGTTGAATTGACCCTAATGTAACTTGGGTCAATATTTGATAGTCTCATTAAATTTTGTTGCCTCCACACACTTTAATTGACCCAATAAATAGGCCTTATAGGCCAATTTCTTTTACAAAAAATATTCTAACAAAAAATAGAATATAAAAATCCATAAATATAAAAATAATTACAATAATGCCAATATGAGATCAAGAAATTAATTTATGGAAATGGAAATTATTTATATCTAAAATGAAATAAAACCAAAAACCATCACCAAACTATAAATCAGGCCTTAGGGTTCTGATTTGCAAAATCATTTTTTCCTCAGATTTTACATTTTCCTAACGTAGGAAAATTTATAGTCAAAATTGATCGAAATGACCACCCAAATGCAATGGCAAGGTCTATTTTTTCTCAAGACACCCCCACAAGAATGATAATCCCATATCTAAATCGTGGCCCTCCAAGATGTGAGATAATGAAGCTCTTCAATGGATAGCAAATGAACACTCATATTTGTCTGGTACCATGTAAGAATTTCCCTAATACAATGAATGCAATGCCAAGATCTAGAAGCATAAGAGATAGCACAAGAGAGACAAGAAATGATAAAATGAGAATCTCAGTAATGATCAAATGATAATGGATGAATACATCATAGAAGTGCTTATATATAAAGGAAATCAAGATGAATAGGAGTTATGCAAAGAGATAAGCATAACAACTAAGTGCATGTCCTCCAAGAGTGGATTATCCTCCATTATGCATAAAATTATGTAAAACAATGAGATAATGAGAATACAAAGGTGTATCTCATAAATAGATGTAGTAGAAAACATGTGCTCAAATAAAATGAAAGCTATATTTTTGTCTACATGAAAAACAATTTGAATATGCAAACTCCTAGGTGTCTACATGACAACTAGTATGAGAATGTGTTCTAAGGAAACTTAACTTAAGTATAAATAGTAAATACTTATTTACGCCAATAGTAACACCAATTATCTTTAGTCTCCATGATGGTAGTCCAAAGGACTCTTCTTCGTAACTTTAATGTATCTTTCTCCCATTGTGTTATAGTTCTACTTCCTTTAGGGAATGATGGTATTTCATACTTGATATATTATTTGCATGTTATCATATGATCATATTGACCCCAAAGTTAGTAGATCCCTTAGTGCTTTCTATATATGTTATGTTCTTACTTCCCTTGATTTGTCTTCTCTTGGGGGGTCATTTCATAATAGGAACATCTCTTAGTGGATGTACGTATACTTTATTAAAGTCATTTCTCTTATTAAATTGATAACAATGAATTTTAAATGGGGGCATACACTCTACTCATTCTACTTTTAATCATGGGGTATTAAATACAAGTTCTGATTATGGCCTAGGGTACTTTAGCCTTGGATGCTTGGAATGCTTCCTAGGCCATCCTCAAATATATGCATTGCTACTTCATCCCCTTTTTTTGTACACATCTTGTGAATCCATTTATAGATTATGCACAATCATAAAGAATTGATTTTTCATGCACCCCATTCAATTTAGGAAGTGAGCATACTTGACATTAGGTCTCTCTTTCCTTTGCAGACACATGTTAAATTTTGTGTGTGGGTAACATGTACAAGCTCACTAAGTCCCATACATGAGTAATAAATCTAGACATATATGCCAAATCTTATATATGGGTAATGCATAAGAATTTGAAAAATCTCCAAGTATAAGTAATACATTCAAGCACAACATTCTAAGTCCCATACACAGGCTTTTTTTTTTTTGAGATTCCCAATGAGATGTACATTTCTCATTGGATAATTAATCATACCTCTTCTCTCTCTACTTCTTTTAGTTATTGATTTCTCTCTTATTATGATCTTGGAGATTAGAAAAGACTCAATCCCTTGGGGGCTTGATGGCTTCTTTGTCTCTTTGATTGTGATAAGATTAACTTATGTCTTATGCTCTAATTTACCAAGAGTTTGGATTGATTCCATGCTCTTGGTAAAGTGGGAGCTAAATATATTGTCTTGAACTGGAAGCACTTCAATTTAATGATGGTTTAGTACCTTTTTAATGTGAGATCACCATCTCCATCCATCTCTCCTCCTTTATTCCCTTTTCTTCTCCTTTCTCCTAGGTGGAATTGGGGTAAGACCTAATTGATCCTCTTTAAAAATCATATTTTCATGGCATAAATATTGAGGTAGGATCTAACCACCTAGGTCCTCTCTTTCCTTCATCAAATCACTCATAATATCTTATTGACACAAAAATGGCTATATCTTGAGTTTTGCACCTAATTTCTAGGATCTCGAAGGAATCCCAAGGGTTTTGGGCACTAGTTGGAAAGGAAGCAGTGTTCCTCTATCAATTAGAGATGTAGTGTGTTGTTACTAGGTCAATTATAAATGAAGTGTTCCCTTATTGAGCTAATTAGGGATGTAGTGCACCCTTGGGCCTTATTTTGGGTCCATTGCTTGAGCCCTATGCCCGAATTGTCTTAGGGTGTTAACTTATAGGTGGGTTAGCCTACATGAGTTAGTCAATGTTGAGCCCATTATAAACCCTTCCATTTCCTCCATTTGGTGTATAGATCTCATTTACGTGTTCAATAACTAAAGTTCTCAAGCAATTGAAGGAGTTTATCTTCAAGATCTTCTTCAATCCATTCAAGGTCCTTTGTTGCATCTTCTACACCCATTCATTTACATTCTTGATCCAAGTCCATTAGTAAAGAGAGCTTGTTGCATTTGATTTGAGAGATCCATCTATCATAAGGTGAATTCTTATATTTACTTTACATTTATGCAATTCAATTATTTTAGTTCAAGGTTAATTCCTAAATTTGGGTTTGATTGAGGCAAACCCTCATTAGCAACAAAAACTCTCTTTTTTTTTAGGTTTCACATCTCAGATTGACAAATAGATTGTAGATTTAGATACCTTTTTTGACTTTCTTCAAAATTATGAAATCTAAATTAGTGTCGGATATATTTCTACAAGGTCATACAGTTCACCATTATGAACAAGGCCACAAAGGTCACCCTTGTAGATGGAAGTCACCATTTTGAAATTGCCAAACGATTTTTGGGTTTGGCAAATTTTGGCATTTTAGGCTCACATTTGCTATTACTTATCCATTTTGAGAAGCACAACACGTATAAAATCATATCTAAAAGGTGTGTCTGCTATCTTCTTTGTCATTTCAACATATAAACTTATTTCATTTACATATCTTTCCCTAACTCTCATTATTTCACAAGGATTTTTAAGGACTTTTGCATCCTTTCCCCTATTCTCACCTAAACCTAGTTTTTATTGGTATTCCTTTCTCACTTGGCTAGCACTAATATTTTTAGATCTAATATTTTAGAATTAGGATTAAAATGATCAATTTTCTTGACTCACTCTTTGAGTTGTGTAATTGTGGTTATGTGATAAAATTAGGGGCTTACATCCTTGATTCATGTTTCCCCCTTAACTTGTCATCTTGTGGATTTATTCATAATTTTGTCTCACATGTTCCTCAATCACTCTCTTTGCTTCTATTGCTTCTCTCAATGCATCCTCAACTTTCTTTGTTGCCAGTGCATCATGACCTTTCTCATTTTGTGCTTGACTTAGCTTTTCTAAAGTTTCTTCTTGTTCTTTCTTTAGACATGAAATGAGTTTTCTCAATTTCTCATTTGGTCATGACATCAGAGATATTTTGTTTAGATTCATATGTTCCACTATGCTCTTCTAATTTCTCAATAAGTTCATGACTCTCACTGAGTTTCTTTCTCTTTGACAAAGATACTCTTAATTTTTCTTGCAGATCCTCAATAGTATCAAGAGTGTCATCAAGTTGCTTCTTGATTCTAATGGCTACCATTTTATATTTCCTCAATCTATCAAGCTTGTCATTTCTAAGATATGAGCTCTAATACTAATTTTTGGTCCCAACTGGTGCTAAAAGAGAGACAGGGGGGGTGAATAAGTACAAACACTTAAAGTGATATGTTGAACTATTATTCTAAGAAAACTAAGTAACAACCACTTAATCGATATTACAATGATGAAATAACTAAGATAAAATAATATAATCTCACATATAAAAGCATACATCAAGTTAAACAAATATTTGATACATAAAATCCCTCCACGAGAGGATGAAAACAACTATGGAGATAATATACTCACTAGCCTTTTACTAGAGATACAAGTATTCCTTCTAAGAACACATCTAATTATGAATGTTAGCAATCTTTTAGGATTGCATGAGCTTGTCAAAGCTACCATGTTAAAGTTTTTAAACTCTCCTTCAAGTAGGTACCTTGTTGGAGGATTTACAATATGTTTTTTTATTGAAGCATGCCTAGTCAAGAGCTTACAAATGGATACGATGGTAAGGAAAAAATTAAAGATTGATCTAAAATATGTGGCACATCTTGCTTTTTAGATCTCAAGTCTATAGCTTGAAGATATCTATAACTTCTCTTATTTTATTGGCTTCCTTCATGATAGTTTTTGTATCACCTCTTCACTTCTCCATTATGACATGTCTACAATTTACCAGTCTACAATAGCTTGTCTATTATATTTTGTTCTACTTATGCACAACACTTTTATTAATCTAATATTTCTCTTATTTTCCACATGTCAATAATGAATTTTTCAATCTATGTATATGTTTACAATCTTCTAGATGTCAAAACCCTAAAAAATATCCCACCCAAAGTCAATGCATTCAAAATTTGAATCGTATGTCTGAGTTGTGCATGGAAAACCTATGACACCTACTTAGTAGGGTCTAAACTAGTAGCTCTTCCATTCCTACAATAGGCCTAGGTATAACCTATGTGTCCTTTCTTCTTTTTGTTGTTCCATTTGAACTTCAGTCACATTGCAATGTAGTGCATGTCTTGTTGTTGTGTCACATTAATGGTGACTTTGTTGGAAATATATATATGATAGGCTAAGTTACTGAGAGGGGAGGAGTGAATCAGTAACTAATTAAACTTTATCTCACCAATTAATTCTTCATGTGAATTATGATCTAATTGCATGCATGAAAAACTAAAAGCATAAAAACATTCATAACACTTTGACACACAATATGGTGACTTAGAAACCTCCCAAATAGAAAGTAAAACTAGGGTGAGGATGATACCCACAAGCTATAGTACTACAGTATAAAGTTGGCCTATTAAGGCTTACAATGATCACTTATGATGATCTTCCCTATTAGGAGCAATAAGAACTGCTAGGCCCACCTTGCAAAAGGACTTACAAACATACAATGAAGTATGCACTTGGTAAAGAGATTTACAAAAGGCTATTAAGTCTACCTTGTGAAAGGATTTAACTGATCCACCATTTAGAATGAAATAGTGATTGATCTCTGATCTAGAACTTGGTTTGTTGAATGAGATTCCTTTGAGTGTAATGATCACCTTGCTGTGATAGATAAATCTTTGTTGCTCCTTATACTATTGTAGCCTTTGTATTTCACACTTTCGCTCTTGTCTAATTTTTACATATCACATATTTCATACCTTTGGATGTGATATAATACATTACGTATATACCAATCCAATTTATAAATCAACAAAGTCAACTACAATACAAGTTTACACAAAATACACAATGTCAGACCAACTGTAGGAACTCGAATTCTAAAGACTAACTCGGTGAGGTTCTGATACTCGACATCCACTATTAATGCTTGGCATTGTCATGCATTTGGTAGACATAGAATCTCAATCCATATTGATCACTTCCAAGTAGTCTAAACTTTGTCTGCATTGGTGACTCAGTGAATACTATGAAACTCAGCATATAAACAGAATCACTTGATTCACACTACATAGCTTGGTCAATGCTATCACTACAAGCTCAATATAAATTGAATCACTTGGTTAACACTAAGTGGCTCAGTCAACACTAGATTCACATCACTGTAACTGTGAACTTGGTAAGCACTGCATAACTCAGTTTGAACTAAGACACTCGGTAAACACTGAGAAGCTTGGTTTACACTAATGATCACAATCTTGGTAGAAACTACTTGATGAAAACTAAATATTGTTCCTTGAACTCAGTAGCAACGGTAGAACTCAGTAGAGTCTAAAATACTTGGTTAATATTGTTAACTATACAATAAGCTTAGTAGATACTATCTGTCTGAATAAGTGTGTGTTACTAATAACAAAATTGATTGCAATGTCAATAGACTCGCCATGCTAGCTTTGACTTGAGATATTGCACCATCCTCATCTTTACATTTGATTCGACTAGTGTAGAATTCTATTGGTGGTCATGAGACTGCACATTCCTTCCTTCTCTTTATTGATTTCCATCAATGAAAACACCTTGTGGTGCTAAGTGCTAGCATCACTAGTCACCCTATGGTATGTCATTCAAAATTGTAGGTATAACATTAACTACTTGTCCTACACAACTAAGATCCTCTTATTAATATACCTTTTTGAACAAAATTGACTAACAATTTTATTTGGCCTACAAAAATAGGTTCTCTTCAAAATTTCCAAGGTTCTATAAAATCAAGGTCATCCTCATACACGTTATTTAACTCCTTAAATTGAAGTAATTAACTCCTCATCTTTGTCATCAAATTGTTTTTTCTAAGAGGATATGAAGAATGAGATAATCAATAGAAATAATATTAGGATATTGAGGGTACCTTTGAGACTTTGGTTACTATGACCTCTAATATTTTAACCAACTCATTAGCTAGTCAATGTGAAAAAAATGTGTTTGAATTCATGGTTTTATAGAATGCATGATATCATTAAAAATTTAAGGCTTTAAAATTTATCTTCACTAGTATTTCCAAGCTTGTTTACTAAGTATTGATGGTATAGAAGAATCTTTGATTTTTTTTAAAACTTTCATTGACTGTACAAGATCTCTTGGATAAATTCCTCTATTGAATAAGCACCAAAATACTTACAAAATAAATTTTTAATTAAATTTAGAAATGAATATATCAAAGGGAAAATTATTGTTGACTAGGCCACATGACATTCTTCTATGACTACCGAATTAATAAAGATGACTCTAGGATCAAGTAGACTAAAAGAGTAGAGTGGTTCCTCCCTCTACAAAAGTCACGAGCAAGAGATCAACCACAACAAGAAGAAAGAGAGATATGGACTTTAGAAATAGTAAAAAGGAATTTACCTAGTGCCCAATAATCTTTTGAATGCAAGTCACTTCCAAGGAAACCTTGATGGCTTGCGCCTAGATCCATAAAAAAATACTTCAACAAATGATGACTTTATAAATAAAGTTAAATATTTTAATTTTTATTGTATAATGAGAGAGTTACAGAAGAGAATTTTCACCTTCAAAATCATTTCCAGATCTAGTTATAGTTGTTGAGAATGAAAGGAAAATCCTAAAAAGGTCCATATGCTATGAAAAAGGATTTGGTCTAAATTGTTAAAAATATATCATGAATATATTTCTAGATTCATTAAGTGCATTAAGAACTATACAATATTTTTAAAATATTCTAATTGAGCATAAAATGGAAAACAAGGGCCCTTGACACCTATATGATGGAGTCTTGACCCTATTGGTAAGCCTTGGTAAAGACTACACTAAGAAAAGTGAGGAAGCTTGTGTTCCACAACAACTTGCCAAATGACAAAGAACTTGTGTTGTCAAACCAAGATTGGTGATTAAAAATCCCATCTCTGGTTTAAATTGGATAATATGGGGTGATGAGGAGGACATCAATGATATCCAAGATGCATTATAAAAAAAACTATATTTGGACGAATATTTTCACCGAGACATAGTAGAATGAAAAAAATGTTATTTATCTTATTGACAAGGATAACAATCATTTTGAAAAATAACCATTAAATAACTAATTTGAATGAATCATAGTCCAAACCCTAGAGCTTTAAGCATGGATATTATGAAAGATCATTCAATATATGCTTTGATGATGCAAGTAGACTAGCACTTTGACAAGGTAAGATCCCAAACTCCCATGGTAAGCTCCAAAGATAAAGTTTAACTCCAAGAACCTTCTAAAGGCTAAGGTAATCAGGTAACTTAGGCCCCAATTAATTGACATATCATAAGCAATTCACATATTCCTTCAACCAAACTTCAAGCTTCACCTAACTACAACTCGACTCTTCACCTTTTAAGGCTATCACCCAAGCATCCCCTAGGATATTTTACCACAAACTAACAAAGAAAAAATTAAACAATTCAAGTATTTCAGTCCTTTAAGAATCAACCAATTTTGAGGTTACAAACTTCATTCCAAATACCTAGAAAGTGAAAATGTAAAACATGCATAAAATAGACCTAAAACAATTAGGCCTCCAAATTGAGTTTTAGAGATAAAACTCAAAATTATTTCAAATCAACCAAGGAATGAAATAGATATCCAATCAACCATTTTTTAAAATTTATACTAGATTCCAAAGATTTGGGTCTCTAACCCACTTCTAGATCGCTAAACCACAAAACCCTAGATTTAAGTGTTTTAGGCCTAGAATTAAAAGATTATCTACTCTAGGACTTTTTTCACAAATTTTACTCATTAATACTAGAAATAAATGTTCTAAGAATACCATATGAACATCAATTTATTCACATCCCTTGATCATCACTCATATTATCTCTGTAACATTGTACTGATATTGTTGTTGCGGATAGTCACATATACATGCCTAACCTATTCAAATTGTGTTTGGCTTGAAAATGGTGGCTAGAAAGACTATTGAATGATGAGACATATAATATAGAGGACTACCTCTTTCCCTACCAAATAACTCCACTTTTCAATGGGTCTATTATAAGAGATAGTTATGTTTGGCTAAAACCCTAGGTACAATCCTACTAGTAATATAAAACACTAATTCTTGAAAAAAGCTCTTGAAATGAATAAAAAAATATTCAAACTTTTTCTTAAGTGATGAAAAAATCAATTTCATCAACCATTAAGCAAATACGAGTACTATGCAAAATAAAACAATAACTTAGATGTTGTAACAGTACGTAATCCCACCAAAGTCACTATCCCAAATCTTCATTAACTTCTCAAATTGTCTTCCTCCACACATTTTTAAGAATCATATATGGCCCTAAACCTTCCATGAAGGCTTCTCCATGAATAAATCCAAAAGGTGATTGTTCAACTTTACAAGTTGACAAAAGTTGCATTCGAAACTTTTGCAATTTTGCAATATTTTGTGCATTTTTTAACACAACCAAATTGAGATCCAACCAACCATGAAAAAGGGGACCCAATGGCACACCAATAAATAAATTTTCATCACATGACCAAATTTGAAGAATATTTGACCTTTGACTTTCATTGACCCAATTTGACCAAGTGGCTAACATAGCCTTATTGTGACAAACGCATACACAAATAACTTCAAGCTAACATGAATTGACTTAAAAACATTTATAACATGCAAAAATTAATAGAGTTAATATTCCAATAGTTGTAAATGAATTACTCTTGCACATGTGGAAAACCTTATTTGAGTTGCAAGAAACATAAGTTCAGTTCAGGTGTGAGTTATAGAGTTTTAGTTTAAATTAATAACTAGTTGTAGATGTGTTTGAGTTAGGTGTCCATAAGTTCTAGTTAGCTATCAATTTTATGTGTGTATTGTCAATAATAAAGTGGTTTGTGGTCAATCTAATTAGTAGTCATTTAGGAATGTTCGTGGGTCAAGCTATTGTATAAAATTGCATCTATTATTCAATAAAATTAAGTTGGAATAACACATTATTTCTCTATTTTGTCTTCTTTCTTTATACTATTATATTTTCTAATATGATATCAAATCCATCTTCCTAATAAATTGTGCATGTTAGGAAAGAAGTTATTAAGAAGATGAGATCTAAAGAAGAACCACCAGATTTTGATGGTGATTGTGATTGAAAATGAAGAACTTGTTTTATTTGGAAGAAGTCTATGCTATGAAAATAAGAAAGGATGTAGTAGAGACTAGATAGATGCTCAATAGTTTGAGGTGCTAATGGATCAGAGAAAATATACCTTATTGGGATTATGAGACACATGTGTGGAATATTGGTGTCCAATAGTTCAGGGAGATCTAAAAATCTGGAAGCTTGGCATGATACCTTAATGAGGCTTATGAGGCATTTCATGTATAAATGGTGTATCTAATGGTGTTTCAAATGTCAATGATAGTTTCATGGCTATACCAGCATTTGGGAGTAACTTGAGGAAGTCTTACTAGTCTATGAACTAATTTTCAAATTATTATTCCTACATAATGTTTTCTTTAATTTTTGCATTAAGTGGGGGAGTCGGGGTTAATATTCCAACAATAGTAAACAAATGACTATTTTACATGTAGCAAACCTTGTTTGAGTTGTTATCAACATAAGTTTAGTTCAGGTGTGAGTTGTAGAGTTTTAGTTTAAATCAATAACTAGTTGTAGATGTGTTTGAGTTAGGTGTCCATAAGTTCCAATTAGTTGTCAAGTTTATGTGTGTGTTGCCAATCATAAAGTAGTTTGTGGTCAATCTAATTAGCAATCATTTAGTAATGTTGGTGGGTTAAGATATTGTATAAAATTACATCTATTATTTGATAAAATTAAGCTAGAATAGAACATTATTTCTTTATTCCATCTTCTTTGTTTTTGTTGATCTATTTTCCTACTAAAAACATCCGAAGACCAAATATCACACCAAAATTGAAGGAAATGGTGAGGAACATAAATGTTGCTCCTATACCATACTCTCCTTGGCTTGAGTTTCTAACTCTTGAAGAGTGACTCCATGCTTAAGCATGTCTTCCCATGACATCTAAACAACTTAAGTATTGGGGAGTCCTTTCAATTTTACTAAGTATTCTTTATATGTTCCCTATCTTGTCTTTTTAACCACCTTGGAGTCTAATATGCACTCTAGGTTGATTGACTTACTTGAGGAAAATATTTTGCACATTCTACTTTCTCATTCATATAATTTTTCATGCTCTTCTCTATAACTGCATTGCCTCCCTTGAACAAAGTTTAAAATGCCATATTGAAAATGTGTGAAATCCTTATGTTTGTAGGAAGTTCAATCCCAAAGTCATTAGATCCAAAATTGTGAATGATCTTGCATGGTCTAATCTTTTTCATTAGCAACTTGGTAGGATGACCCTTAGGAAGCCTTTCCTTTCTCAAATAGGTCATAACCAAGTCTCCTACCTTCAAGTGGACTTCTTTCCTTCTCTAATCAACTTTTTCCTTGTATTTAGAAATTGATTTCTCTAATTATGATTTGACTTCCTCGTGGACTATTTTCATTGTATCTGCAAATGTCTCTCCAAAGGTACTCTTGCTTTTCATGTTTTGGATATCTTTTAGCTCTAAAATTCCTCTAGAAAGATACTCATAGACTACTTCAAATGATGTTTTTTCAATGATATGTTGATAGAGTCATTGTAGGCATACTCCACCTAACTGAGAATATGATCCCATCCAGCTCCATGTTGTTTGGTTAAACAACTTAGCTAGTTACCCAATGATCTATTCACTACCTTAGTGTGACCATCTATTTGTGGATGATAGGCAAATGAAAATGATAGTTGGGTGCAAAATAGAAAAAGTCCTCCAAAATTTACCTACAAATTTTGAGTCCATGTCTATGACTATAGACAATGGTAACCCGTGAATTAAAACTACCTCTTTGAAGAATAGGCATGATATTTGATAAGCATCGTGACTACTCTTGCATGGCACAAAGTGGTCCATTTTGCTAAATTTATCAACTGTAACATAAACACTATCTACACCCCTAGTTTTCTTAGGTAAACCAAATACAAAGTCCATGCTTATGTTATCTCATGATTTTTTTGGTATTGATAGGTGTTGGTACATGCCTGAATTAGATGATACTCCTTTAGCCCTCTCACAAATAACACAACTCTCAACATATTTCCTAACATCAAATTGCAACTTGGGCCTGTAGTAGAACCTTACTACTTGTTCTAATGTATTATCTACTCCAAAATTTCCTCCAAGTGCACCATTGTGGTTTTATTTGATTGTATTCTCCCTCATAAATGATTTAGGAACAAAAATCCTACTACCTTTGAAGAGTAATCCTTTTTACAATATGAAATCATACAATTGACTATGGAAATGGTTAGCAAGATAAGAGAAAACTTCATAAGGTTCTTTTAAATCTTCATCTTCATGACATAGATCCTTCAACTGATCTAGTCCCACACTCTGAAGTTGGATTTCTTGCATGGCTAAAACCCTTCTTCTCAATGCATCAACTACCTTGTTAATTCTACCTTTTTATATTTTATGGTGAAGGTGAATGACTACAACTACTCCATCTATTTGACATGTCTATGATTCAACTTTCCCTATCTATTTAGGAAGGTTAAGGCATAATTGTATGTGAACACCACAAATTATTTTAGCATTAATTAATGTCTCTATTATCTCAATGCTTGGACCATAGTATAGAGTTCAAGGTCATAAGTGTTATAACTTTATTTATCTTTATTTAACTTCTCAAAAAAGAATGCAGTGGGGTGTTCTTCCTAACTAAAAATTGCTCTAATAGAATGTTTACTAGCATCACATTCCACTATGAACACCTTACTCAAATCAAGCAATACTAATTTTGGCAACTTTCCTACCTTTTTCTTTAGGAGTTGGAAACTATCTTCTGCACTCTTAGTTCACTCAAACTTGCACTTGGCTCCACCCTTGATGGTGTTGACTATGGGAGCACAAATTCCACTAAAACCTTCAAAAATCTTCTTATAAAAGGTTGCAAGGTCATGAAATCTCCTTACTTCTCCTACTACTCTTAGGGTTGTCCAATTCAATATGACATCTACTTTTGATGGACCCATGCTAAGGCAACCTTGTATTATGTCAATACCCAAATAGACTAACTCTATTTTGAAAAACTCACATTTCTCTTTAAGTTAATTTTCAATTTCTCTTCTTCAAGATTTTTCATCACCAACTTAAAGTACTCCAAACACTCTTCTCTTGACCTGCTAAACACCAATATGTCATCAAGATAGAAAAACTTCCCTATAAATTACACCAAGACTTCATTCATAAGTCTCATGAATGTACTTGGAGCATTACTCAACCCAAAGGGCATGACAAGCCAATCATACAATCCCTCATTAGTTTTGAATGGTGTCTTCCATTCATCGCCATGCCTTATCCTTATCTAATAATAACTAGATTTGAGTTCAATTTTGGAGTAGTAAAATGATCCATCGAAGTGATCCAAAGGTCTTCTATTCTTGGCATGGGAAACATATACCTTACTATTATTTTGATGATGGCTCTAGAGTTCACACATAATCTCAAATCACCATCTCTTTTAGGGGCTAGGACAAAGGGGGGCTAGGACGAAGGTGATGCAAGGTATGAGGGCAATCCTGTGTCATCCTAAAAAATGTACTTAGACTTAGTTTATGTTTCATGTGTTTTCATTTCTGGATACCCATTTGGGTCAAATAAAGGTTCCAACTCTCATAGTTCCACTATTAGTGTTCTGGGTTAGAGTTTTTAATCACCTTGGGATACGTGTAAATGCCAAAAAAATAGGAGTATGTAATTGAGCCATAATTTTGGTGAACTAGAAGGTGTAAATTGGCCAGATGAATGTAATTGTAATTTAGAGCATTCCAGAAAAAGAATCAAGTCAAAAGGCCCCACGGTTTGAAAGTTATTGTAGTTTTTTGATTTTTGGAGACCTCCTAAGAATGCTTCAAAGTTAGGTCAGGGGAATTAAATGAACTTGAAAAGGGCTGAAAAATGGGGGACGAGCGAAGCTGGTCCATAGGGCTATAGAGCGCTTCGAGAGCTTTTCGAAAATGTAAACGGTTCGTCAATCAGAGCTATAGTTCAAAAGTTATGCCTCTTGGAAGTTCGGTTACCATTTATGGATTCTTCTAATTTTGTGCTGACTTCTAATGCAACTTATGGAGCCTTCTATTTGGTTGGTGGATGCCAACTAGCACTTTCTAGAATGTATTCCTAATCCTTAACCCTTCGGGGTCTATTTAAGAACATTTTTGGCACTATAAAATGTAGTTCGGAGTGGAGTTTGAGAGAAGGTACTGGGAGAAGAATTTATCTCTAGATTTATGCTATTGTAAGCCCATAGGACATGTTTTGGAGTTTGTTTCTCTACACTAAGAATACTAGCATATTTTTACAGTTAATAAAATTTTCCCTTTCCTGGTGTTTGGGTTGTGTCCCCATCAGACGGGTACTACACATGGGCTCAAACTTTTTATAATCATTCCCTTGTCCAAGAGTTCTTGTACTTGTCTACAAATATTTGCATTTTGTTGGGGTGTGAGCTTGTAAGAAGTCTTGTTGGGGAGTGTGGTACCTAGTATGAAGAATAAATTGGTGACTGCTACTCCTTATAGGTGGAAAGGTATTTGGATTCTCTCCTACAACTATGCTTGGATACTATTTTAGAAAAGATTCAATCTCCTTTGGTAAAGGATCCTACTGCTCCTTATTCTCTTTTGGCTTCACAACAATTACATACCCCTAAAATATGTCTTCATCATCATGCTCATAAACTTCTTGCCTACAACCAACATCATTGGTGACTCATCTTTGTCCTTGCTAGACTATTCAGGTAAAGGGACCATCTTGTATTTCTTGTCATTTTAGGTAGGTGTTATACTCACCATCATGTTGAGATTTTACATCAAACTACCATAGTCTTCCAAGGATTGGATGACATGCATCCATTGAGATGATTTTAAATAAGATTTTATCCTTGTATTCTCTAATTTCAAAATCAACCCACGCTTGTTTGTCAATTGTGAAGTTCTTATTTTTTTCCAACCAAGAGATCTTATGAGATTTTTGCATGGAAGTTTCTTGAGATTTAATTTATCCACCATTTTAGTAGATACCACATTCTTTGTTGACGAACCAACTCTGATCTTGCATAGCTTGCCATATGCTTCACCTTGAGTCCTAAACAATGAATTTATTTGAAGGGGTTCTTACTTTATATGGAAACTTAAGGAGAATTCTTTTTATCTTCATGTTATCACCATCTAGTATAGGTGTTGCACTTCCAATAGGTGTATTGATACTACTATGACTTTCTTCCTCAACAATGAGTTAGTTCCTCTTTTCTCTACCTACAGATGAACTAGTGGCTCTATTAGGATATTGTCCACTTATAGGCCCAACTTAATCACGTGTGAAATATCTCACTATGAAGACTTCACTACCTCTTCCCAATCCTCCAGCTTGACTTCCACCTCTAATATTTGGTCTCCTTTGACCCCTATAACTTGGTACACCTATGTGGCTACCTTCTCCTCTATTTTCTTGATTATTAGTTTCTTTACTTCTACTACTTTGGTCTCTTCCAAAACTACCTATGCCTCTATTATTCCTACCACCTCTACCCATGTTACTTTGGTCACCTTTTCTCTTCAATGTTTCCTCAGCCCTATTGGCCAGTTGAAAGCATTCATCTAATATTTTAGGAATAAGCAAACTTATCTCATCTTGGATTACATACTTCAACCCATTGATATATCTAGCAACTAGCTCCTATTTCCCCTCATTATGATTTTCCCTCATGTTAAGCTATGGATCTCCTTAGTGTAGGTAAAAACATCCATATCCTTCTATCTAATATTGTGAAAATTCTTGATCATTTGAGCTTCAAAGTTATCTCAAATGAACTTGATCTTCATCATGCCTATCATTCTATTCCATTTAGTGATATGATTCTTAATGTTCATTTCCCTATCTATTTGGTAGTAATTCCATCATATTAGTGCAAAACCTTTGAGCTTTGTTCTAGCATACCTCACCTTTTTCTCCTCCTCAACATCATTGAGGTTAAAAATGTGTCTAAGGAAGCTATCATCTCCATCCATCTTTCAACTGAAAGAAAGCACCTCAACTTTGAATTCCTTTTTCTTGGAATCCCTAATGGTTTCAAGGAAGACTTGTTGCTCCTTATTGTCTTCTTCATCTTCTTTTCTCCTTGGTGGCTTAGGTTCCTGGTTTTGATCCCCACCTTCTTCCTGCTCTTCTCACTCTTCTTCTTCTTCACTATTTGAAGTATTCTCCTTTAAGGCCTTCAGTTTTGTCATCATATTCTTCAACCTCTCTTCCCATTTTTGATCAATTCTTTTGTCCATTTTATCAATCACCATTTCAAGGTTCTTGACTCCCTTCGGTGGCATATTGAACTATCGCTCCTCTGTAATGAACACAAAAGTAGTTGGTAAAAGTAGTTGGTATGGCTCTAATACCAATATGATACAAGTAGACTACCACTTTAACAAGGTAAGATCTCAAAATCCTATGGTAAGATCTAAAGGTAAACTCCAAGAACTTTATGAAGGATAAGGCAATAAGGTAACTCTTGTCTAGTTCCCAAGTAAACCAACTATCACATGCAGTTCACCTACTCCTTTAACCAAACTTCAAGCTTCACCAAAGCCCAACTGGACTCTTCACCTTCCAGGATCATCACACAAGAATCCCCTAGGATCTTTTACCACAAACTAACCAAGAGCATTTCAAAGGATTTGAGTTTTTCAATCTACTCAGAATCAACCAATTTTGAGGTTACAAACTTCATTCTGAACACCCATAAAGAGAAAATGTAAAACATGCCTAACAGAGACCTAAAACAATTGGGCCTCCAAATCAAGTTTTAGGGAAATAACTCAAAATTATTCCAAATCACCCAAGGAGTAAAATGGATATTCAAATATCCATTTTTTACTTCTATAAGATTCCAAAGATTTGGGTCTCCAACCCACTTTTGGATCGCTAAACCACAAAAACCTACATTTACAGATTTCAGGCCTAAAATTAAGGTGTTCTTTGCTACATGACCTTTTCTACAAATCCTACTCGCCATTACTCAAAGTCAATGTTCTGAACACACCATATACATCTCAATGCATTCATTTGCCCTGATCATCACTCATATTATCTCTATAACAATGTACTTAAATCACTGTTGCAGATTAGTCTATACATGCCTTACCTATTCAAATTGGGTTTAGCTTGAACATGGTGGGTATTTACACTATTGAATGTTGAGATATATAGTATAGTGGGCTATCTCTCTCCCTACCAAATAACTCCATTTTTCAATGGGCCTATTGTGAGAGATAACCCATGTTTGGTTACAACCCTAGATATAGTCCTATTGGTAACATAGAGCACTAAGTCAAGGAAAAAGCTCTTGAAATCAACATAAAATATTGACACTTGTTCTCAATGAGTGCAACATTGAATGCAAAACATCCTTATATGCATTCCATCAACCATTAAGAAAACAAGACTACTGTGCAAAACAAACCAATAATTTATAGGCTATAATAGCAAACAATCCCACCAAAATCATAGTCTAGAATCTTTATTAACTTCTCAAATTGTCTTCCTCCATATATTTTTAAGAGTGAGAAATGGTCTTCAACCTTCTATTAGTTTGTGGTTACTAATCAAGGAAGTACTATATATAATTCATAAATTCTTTGGGGTTTGAGGCATTGACCCAATTTTTTTTTTTTGGCTATTATTTGCCAATTTATGGCTGATTATTCACCAATTTATGGCTAACATGTTGTAATTAATTTTAACCCTAAAGTGGCAAAAATAGTTGTATAGAAGGGCTTAGGGTTAGGGATTGTTTCATAATGTGTGATGCAAAATTGCTTCTTGCAATAGTATTGAGCTATAAGGGATTACAGATTGTAATTAGGTTGTAATCACTAGATCATAATAATATCGGACTTGCTATCTGGTGGACATGGCCCAGGGTTTGGGCGAACCACGTTAGTGTTCTCTTAGTGTGCTCTATTATTTTATGATATTGTTTATATTTGCATCTAATTATTATTTCTATCTGTAGTTTAATCCTAACAAGTGGTATCAAAGCGAGGTTGTTTTTTTGGTCATCCTCTGCAAGAAAGTCTCACAGTTGAGTAGAAGCAACGACAGACGAAGGTAAGCTAAGGGTTGACAAGTTTAATGGGCATAAATTTTAGTTATAGAAGATGCAAATAGATGACTATCTTTATTAGAATGATTTATGGAAGCCATTGGAAGGAAAAACTAATAACCATGGAAATATGATAAATGAGGACTAAGAGATTTTAGATAGAAAGGCACTTGGAAGCATTTGATTATGCCTAGCCCCATTGATGACATTTAACATTACAAAAGTGAAGACAATGGAATAGTTGATAGAAACCCTAGTGAAATTGTATGAAAAGTCCTTCACTTCAAATAGTGTATTTCTCATGAAGTGTTTATTCAGTATGAAGATGGCAGAAGGTTGATCTGTTGCAAATCATTTAAATGATTTTAATACTGTTACTAGTTAGTTATCTTCTATGGGTATTAATTTTGATCAAGAAATTAGGGCTCTCTTTATTTTGTGTTCTTTGCCTAAATGTTGTAATGACTTGGTAATTGTTGCGAGTAATTCTGTTTCTAGATCTAATACCCTAAAATATGATGATGTGATCGATGTTATTTTGAGTGAGGAAACTCATAGGAAAACCTCAGGTGGATCTATATCAAGAAGTGTTTTGAACACACAAAGCAAAGACAGAATGACTGAGAGAGGAAACAATTCTGGAAATTGTGAAAAATCAAGAGGAAAGTCAAAGGGAAATAGGTCTCAATCGAGAAGACCAAACAACTGCTGGTATTGTGGGAAACCAAGGCATAAAAATAAATATTGCTAGACTCGAAAGAAAAATGAAGGAGATAAACCATAAGGGAACAAGGAGGAAAATGTGGTAAGTAACAAATCTGAAGAGGATGCTTTGCTTCTATCTTTAGAAAGTGTTGATGATTCATCGATTTTAGATTTTGGTGCTTCATTTCATGCTACACCTCATAGAGGTTATTTTATTGCTTATGTCCAAGGGGATTTTGGGCTTGTTTATTTGAGGGATAATGAACCTTGTCAGATTGTTGGAAAAGGAAAAGTTAAGATTAAGTTGTAGAATGAGAATCATTGGCTACTACATGAGGTAAGACATGTTCCAAGGCTGAGTAGGAACTTAATTTCAGTAGGGCAACTCGATGATGAGGGTTGTGTAGTTACTTTTAATGATAAAATTTGGAAGGTTTCAAAAGGTTCCCTTATAGTAGAAAAAGGTGTGAAAGTAGGCACCTTATATTTTTGTATAGGTCATTTTGTTCCTTCTACTTTGATTGTTTTAGAGAAAAATAAATGTTCAAGAATAGTTGCTACAATTTAGTAGGGAGAACAAACAACTGCTATAGATTCTGATACAACATTATGACACAACAGACTTGGGCACATGAGTGAGAAAGGTATGAAAGTACTTCATTTAAAGCAAGTTTTACCAAGTCTGAAATGTGGTAATATCAATTTTTGTGAAAGTTGTGTGTATAGAAAACAAAAGAGAGTGAGTTTTGTGAAGACTAGGAAGGAAAAGGAAAGTGAGAGATTAGAGCTTGTGCATACAAATGTATGGGGACTAGCTTAAGTATCTTCGCTTGGTGGCTCTCATTATTATGTTACATTTATTGATGATGCAACTAGAAAAGTATGGATGAATTTCCTTAGACAAAAGTCTGATGTATTTCAAACTTTTAAGAAATGGAAATGCTTGGTTGAAAATGAGATTGGTAAGAAATTAAAATGTCTCAAATATAATAATGGTGGTGAGTATTGGAGTCATGAATTTGAAGATTATTCCTCCGCTAATGGTATTCGTAGATAGAAAACTATTCCAAGGACTCCATTGGAAAATGGAGTGGCTAAATGCATGAATAGGACTATAATGGAATGTGAAAGGAGCATAAGGTTACATGTTGGGTTGCCCTTAAACATGTGGGAAAAGGCTGTCAATACTATTATATATTTGATTAATAGAGGTCCCTTTACTCCTTTGGGTTGTGGTGTTTCAGAGGAAGCATGGAGTGGTAAGAAGGCAAGTTATTCTTTTCTCAAAACCTTTAGTTGTGAAGCATTTGTTCATATAGATTATGAAAATAGAACCAAGTTGGAAGCTAAGTCAAAGAAATATGTATTTGTTGGATATGGCATTGATGGATTTGGTTATAGGCTTTGGGATTTTGAAAATTGTAAAATTGTAAGAAGCACGGATGTCATATTCAATGAGAAAGTGTTGTACACAGATTTGTTGTAGCAACATGAGAATGAAGAAGATAATTATGTAGTATTCGATGATACTCCAAAAGATGTTGTTCCAACAATTACTAATGTGCAACAACCACAACAACAAATAACACAAACCCTAGTGAATGTTAGACGGTCAACAAGGCTAAGTAGACCTCTTGAAAGATTTTCTCCCTCTTTGTACTCTATTTTACTAATGGATGCTGGTGAACTTGAATGTTATGATGAAGTTGTGCACGTGGATGCTAAGATTCAATGGGAGTTTGCAATGAAAGATGAAATGGACTCTTTGTTGAAAAATAAAACATGGGATTTATGCAAATTGTCTGCAGGTAAAAGGGCTTTACAAAATAAATGGGTTTATAGGTTGAAATAAGAGGATGAAGGTATGAAAAGATTTAAAGTTGGGTTAGTGGTAAAAGGATTTGCACAGAAAAAAGACATTGATTTTGATGAGATATTCTCTCTTGTTGTAAAAATGACTTCTATTTGTATTGTTTTAAGTATTGTGGCTACTGAAGATTTGTATTTGGAGTAGCTTGATGGTAAAATAACCTCCCTTCATGGTGATTTAGATGAAGAAATATATATGGCACAACCACAGGGATTTGAGGTCAAAGGTAATGAGAAGTTAGTGTGCATATTGAAGAAAAGTCTATATGGCTTGAAACAAGCCCCTCAATAATGGTATCTGAAATTTGATAATTTTATGCATGAGCATGGCTATACTAGGTGTCATTTAGATCATTATGTTTATTTTAAGAGGTTGGATGATGAAAGCTACAATATTTTATATTTATATGTTGATGATATGCTTGTAACTAGGTCTAACATGGATCACATTAAGGGGCTAAAACGACAGTTAGCACATGCCTTCGCTATGAAGGATTTGGGGCAACAAAACAAATCCTTGGTATGAAGATTTGCAGAGATAGGAAGAACATGAAATTGACATTATCTCAGGCTAATTATATTATAAAGGTGTTGTAATGTTTCTCTATCGAGAATCCTAAAGCTATCAACACACCTTTACTTGGTCATTTGAAGTTAACTAACGAGATGTGTCCAACGACACAAGAAGAGGAGGATAAGATGTCCAAGGTACATTATGCTTCAGCTGTAGGAAGCTTGATGTAAGCTATGGTATGTACAAGGCCAAATATTGCACATGTAGTGGAAGTCATTAGCAGGTATATGAATCATCTAGGAATTGAGCATTGAAATGCAATCAAATGGATTCTCAAATATTTGAGAGGAACATCCAGTAAGTGTTTACATTTTGGGGGCTCTGCTACTGATTTACAAGGCTATGTTGACTCAGATTTGGTAGAGGATATTGATACAAAACAAAGTACTACAGGTTATGTATTTACTGTTGGTGGGGCAGTTTTGAGCTAGGTTTCTAGGTTATAGAAGGTGAATGCTTTATCTACTATGGAGGTAGAGTATGTTGCTATTACAGAGGCAACCAAGGAGATGATATGGCTTTAGTTCTTCTTGGAAGAATTGGGACACCATCAGAGGGATAATTATTTGTTTACAAATAGCTAGAGTGACCTTCATCTTGTGAATAATTCAGCTATGAATTCAAAGACAAAACACATTTAATTGTGGTACCATTTCATTCAATCAGTTTTGGATGATGGATAGTTAAAGTTGGACATGATACATACAGAGGAAAATCCAATGGATATATTTATAAAGGTAGTGACAAGGGGAAGCTGAACTCCTCTTCAGCTTTGATTGGTCTTCTCGATTGAATAACATAAATGGACATCATGGTCCAGGGTGGTTTAATCCAGTGGGAGCCCCATGTGGTAGCAGTATTGCTATAGGATTAGTCTCCAAGTGAGAGATTGTTGTCTAGTGTGGAGTTTGATCAGTCCCTAAGTGGGAGATTGTTCGTTTATGGTGACTAATTAGAGAAGTACTGTATATACTTCATACATTCTTTGGGGTTCAGGGCATCGTCTTGGTTTTTTTAATAGCTATTATTCGCCAATTTATGGCCGATTATTCATCAATTTATTGCTGACATGTTGTAACTAATTTTAACCCTAAAGTAACAAAAATACTTGTATAAAAGGGCTTAGGGTTAGGGATTGTTTCATAATCTGTGATGCGAAATTGCTTTTTGTAGTAGTACTGAGCTGCAAGAGATTATAGATTGTAATCAGGTTGTAATCATTGGAATGTAATTATATTGGACTTGTTGTTTGGTGGACGTAGCCCAGGGTTTGGGTGAACCATGTTAAATCTTGGTGTCTTGTGTTCTCTTATGTGCACTTATTATATTATGATATTGTTTATATTTGCATGTAATTGTTATTTTTATTCGTGGTTTAATCCTAACACCTTCCATAAAGGCATCTCCATGAAGTAAGCCAAAAGGTGACTCACTTTCACAAGTTGACAAAAGTTGCATTTTGCAACTTTTGCAATTTTGTAACATTTTGTGCATTTTCCAACACAACCGAATTGAGACCTAGCCAAGCATGACCAAAGGAACCTAATGACACACCAAGACATAAATTTCATAATATACCGAATTTGAAGAATTTTTGACCTTCAACTGACGTTGACCAAGTTTAATCAAGTGGCTAACGTAGCCTTATTGTGACAAAAAAATACACAAATTACTTCAAAGCAACATTCTAACATGCAAAAACATCCTAAGACCAACTATCACACCAAAATCGAAGGAAATGGTGAGGAACATCAATGTTGTTCCTGTACCATTTGCTAAGGTAACTTTTCATAATAAGAGCCTTCTATTAAGAACCTCGATCCACATCCATGTACCTTCCTAGATGACAATGATATTATCCAAGATGCATATAAACTTAATGAAAGTTATGTGCTCAAGATGAACACTCTGCGAAACATGATAAACAATTCTTAGAGTGAAAGATTTGACTATGACTTTATATGAAACATTGAATAATGTGACCGACTTCAATTACATATATCTTTAGAATTACTTTAGGGGATGGATTTGATATTTTACTTTGTTTATGGATTTCCCCAAGAATTTCAAGTGAAAAGACTCAAAATAAACATTAAGATTATCACTCTCAATATAATATTGGAGAAATTTGTAGAGTTCCTTCGGAAACCTATCACATTCAAGGCCTTATCGTTTGCACTAGGTCAATTTTTCTTTTTAAGATCCTTTGAGGGAAATTGCTCACTTGATATTTTTTGAGTTGCAAAGAACCAACAATGAATAACTTAAAGGGAATTATGGAAGGGAATTTCTCTCCCTCTAAGGAATTTTCTAAGTTGTGAGCTCCTCATAATGCTCGATGAAGACTAGATGACCTTTTATTTATTTTTATGTCATGACATGTATGGTGAGCTTGAAGAGATTGAAACAACTTCTTAAAAACCTTGATTGCCAACTTATATGCCATTGAAGTCTAGCCTTATCGAGATACAACTTGGAGAATAACTATCTATGATATTTTTTTATTTATTATGCAACTCTAACTTGCAAGTCAATTTAGATAGAGTTTGTGACAAGTGCTTCTATGTTACGACACACATTTGAGCTAGTGGTCTCAAATGAACCTCTTAAAATTGAACAACTAGCTATCATAAATGTGAAAGAAGTAAAAGGTACATTAGATGACTTTATTTCACAAGAATTCTGTCCAAGCGACGATTCTATTTCCTTATAATACAAACTATGGCAGACTAATTCGAACATTAAAAAATAATACTTATTAGAACCACTTGCACACAATGGAACAAGAACATTTTTAGTTAGCAATTATTAACATGACCAATAATTCCATATCCCCCATGGTACTACTTAAATCAATTTTTTGCTTAATTTTAAGTTGTAGAGTGTTCTTATGCAAAATAAGAATTGTGAAAAAAGGAAAACTTATAATCTATTTTCTTTTTTGTGGAGTAGCTATTTTTTTATCAAATGAAAATAAGTTGTGGAAAAAGAAGGCAGGTTAAAAAATAAGCATCAACTACTTATTGAAAAAAATTACACGTCTTCACCATTTTTTTTCTCAATCTCATTTTATTTGCCTTACAATTTTTTTTAAATGTGTTAAGGGAATTCGAACCCCAGACCTCCCACATGAGAGGCTCACAAGTTACCATTGTGTTGTAGGCTCTTGCCTATTTGCCTTACAATTTAATTATTACAATAATTTGCAATAAAAGGAACTAAATTTTAATTGAAAAATAATATTTAAGACATCCATTAAAAAAGAGCAGCTAACATTATGATATATAAGACCACTTGCTCCACATATTTTGTGCCTAATAAAATAGAGAGCTACTATAAAAAAATTAAGCTAAATAATGTCACAAGCATCTACTCCAACCTTGTGTTCTCACGCCACTGCTCACGTATATTTTGTGTTTACATTTAAGCACTTAGGTGGTTCCATCAAAATTATAAAGTGTCTAAAAATGACGATTTACAATCTTTAACTATTATTTACAATTGAAAATAAGCCTGGGAAAAAAAGGGGGCTCAAAATTAGCTATTTATTGCCAATAACACTACGTGGCTCCATAAATTTTTTGCTTACTTTTTAAAAGATTTTTAAAATAATTTTTTCTATGTAAAAGTTTTATTATTTTGATTCATTCAATTTTTTTGCTTACAAATAAGCAACAAAATAAAATATATATCTAGGAGACCACTAGCTCCCCAATTATTTCCTAAAAAAATTGAATAATCACTCTATACTCTAATACATTTAAAAAATGGGCAAATGAAGCAAAAAATAGAGCTCTTGATAAGAACCAATCCCCCTTCCCCACTTCCAAAAGAAAAAAAAATCATTGGGCATATGAATAGAAAATTAGAATGAAAAATTGGAATAGGAATGAAAATGAGGAATGAGAATGGAAAAGAGCAATCCCATTCTTGTTTGGTTAGCTTGGTATTTGATTGGGAATATGTTACAACCATTAATATCCTTCTTTGCGTTTGGGTTTCAGGGACAATGGAAGAGGCGCATTTGATTTGACAGAGTTGCTTGTAAATAAATTTCAGAACTCAGTCTATAGTGAGTATTTCTGTGGATGGAAATTACATGGGGAACTATAACAAGTTTATTTTCACATTAGAGTTTCTAATAATTTGGTTACCTAGAATGACAAACGTGAGAGAAGTGGGCAATTGGAAACACCAGTATAAGCTGCAAAACATCCTGTATGACCTAGACTTGAAACCGATGTCGACTAAGAAGCCTATCATACTTGGGCTCTTTCTCTCTCTTCTTTTCATTGTTGGAAAATCAGAACCGAAGTTGGATTTCTATGAAAGGAGTTGTCCAAAGGCAAAGACGATAGTGAGAAGCACTGTGAATAAGTACATATCTCGGGCCCCTTCTTTAGTTGCTTCAATTTTAAGGATGCATTTTCACAATTGTTCTGTAAGGGTGAGTTATGATTTCAATGCGATCCCATTTCTATTTTCAATGCAATGTAGGGATGAGACAACTCTGTTCTGTTGAATTCAATGAACAATGATGCTCAGAAAGACGCCATCACAAATTTAAGTTTGAGGGGATTTCAAGTGATTGACGTTGCAAAGGCAGAACATGAAAAACAGTGTCTCGTAGTGGTGTATTGCATTGATGTTCTTGCTCACCACGAGCCTGACGAAATTGTGAAATATGAAGGGACATTCCAATTACAAGTATTTTTAAGCTTAGACAAAAACTCACTTTAGACTAATTATGAAAATTGGCAATCCTATCCTACATTCCAATTCCACCAACCAACCAAAAAATATAATTCGAAATCTAATTTCCAATGTGTATTCCAGCAACCAAACGGGATTGATTCAGTTCATTAGTAAAAGCCATCATTCGTGAAAACTTTCTTAAACCTAGAAAACTTAAATACCGTCTACTTTCCGGCCCCTCAACCCACAAAAACTAAAAGAAGATAGAGTAATTTGGCAAATATTTGGAACCAACATCGATAAATCCCAGGGCCGAAAGATTCTTTGTTTTTAGCAGCGAGATTGATGAGTCTGTACTCGAACTGGCGATCTTTGAGAGAGCCCAGAGCTTAAATGATGGACGAAGATCAATTTTTTATAGAATTCGACGGCAGGATTTACTGGCTTTTCGATGGTGCTATCTCTGTATCACGAGAGCATGCCAAACCAAATGTTAAATTGCTTTCGGCCTAGAGTAATCATAGAATGGCCCAATTGCTAAGTTCGATTCATTCATATCTTATATCCTGGGGATGTTTTTCTTACCTATCAATGGAATTCATTTCATGGGACTTCAAAGTAGGTGCCTGGCTAAAGATCTCAGTTCGGTTTTCCGGTATATATTTCGGGTAACAAGAAGAGCGTCGTTGTCTTATGTTGGAATTTGTAAAGTCAGTACTCAATGTTGTCAATAAGCCGCGTTTTTATAAATACTTTCGGTCTGCGGCGGTTAACTTCGGAGGTTTGTGGCTATGGCCAGAGGATCAGAAACGGTTTGTAAGCTGATTTTCGAATGTCCAGGGTTTCAGGCAAAATCAGAGCACCCAATCTTGTCAAGGAAAAGGGACCATTTTCTACAGCTATTCATTTGTTTATCGACCTACTGTTACAAATCAATGTTGAAGCACGGTTCTGTTAAGCTCGATACATGCAACTATATCCGTTATTATACAACCAGTGTAAGCGAAAAAAGTGGAAGTGCCAATGGTAGAAATATAAGCCAATCGTTAATCCCGAATTCGGAGAGCACACCCCGGCAAGGGTTAGTGGCGGAATCGAAAATACAGGCCGTAGATGCAAAGCCAAAGGCAAAGACAACCAGTGTAAATAAAAAAAGTAAAAGATCAAATGGGAGAAAGGTAAGCCGATCATTAATCCAGATTTTATGGAGCGCACTCAGCCAAGGAGCAGCGGCTAAATCGAAAATACAGTCTGTAGATGCCAAGCAAGAGGCACTTACAGCCACTGTAACAGGGGAAGGCATAAAAGCCAATTGTGAAAAAGTTAGCCAATCATCACTCCAGACATCCAAGAGCACAAGCAAAGAAGGATTAGTTGCCAAATCTAAAATACGGACTGTAGACGTAAAGCAAAAGCCAAACACAACCAATGAAACAACAAAAGAAAAAAGGGACAATCTTAGAAAAGTAAGTCAATCATCAGTCCAGACTTCCAGTAGCACAGTTAGTCAAGGGTTAGAGACGGAATCTACAATACGGCCAGTAGATGCAGAACAAGAGGCAAATATGATAATTCAGTTTTTAGAAGGTCGCTTAACCATAAGAGAATATATTGGCCAGCTGCAGAATAAATTGGAAAATGCTTGGGCTAATGGTGAAGAAATCAGCCAGATTTTGAATCAGGAAGTCAATACACTGAATGCCCCAGGGATTCACATATTTCTGGGACTACTGAATACTTTGGAACGAAGGCCTCAGCTAGCTCTAGAGGTGCGGTTCTATTCCTTTTTTAAAGAATAAAATATGCTGAGTAGGAATTCAGAGGCCATTTCTGATTTTGGTTTGCTATTTTTTTTTAATCTTTGACAGCGTAGGTTCCTTCTTATTGTGAAATTTCACTCAGTTATAATGATGTGATATGCCGGTATTATAAAGGGACTTGAATTTCACTCAGTTATAATGATGTGATATGCTGGTATTATAAAGGGACTTGTGATGTTCATTCAATGGCTTCAAACTACGTCTAACTAAACAAACTGCAAAGGATATGGGTTGAGAAAACTATTATATTCGTAGTATGCAAGGGATAGTGGATGTCTTTGATATTGTACTAGACTTACTTTAGTTACTGACATCAACTAAGCTAATGCAATCTTCTAGGGTAAATGTAAGATGTTCAAATTATTACCATTCCATTAACACCATCATCAATGCATATTAATGCACAAAGCAATAATTAAAGTAAAACTAATAAATATGCCATTCGACCATGCAAGACAAACTTACAATCAGCAAGTAGCTAGTGGTTTGGTCTAAGTGAGTTCACCAAAGATGCATCTTAAATATCTTTTATTCAACTGAAATCCTAATCTAAGTGAGGAAATGCAAAAACCATGCACTACTCCAAACATCACAAATGTTCACCATGAAAACCAGCAATGAATAAGGACTAATTTTGGTTGTATTATAGCAACAATTTCAACAACTCTCTCCCTCTAACTAATCTAATCTAATTTCTAAATAGTTGCAAATGAGAATGCATGACCCTTTATAGTTAGGATTGATTTGAAATCAAAGGCCAAGATTAATCCACAAAAACCCTAATCCAACTACCAGCTACAAGCAATAAATTGTTGGTAAATAAAGCACCACCTTGTGGGCCTATAAGAAAATTACTTTGCTTTGAAGGGCTAATAAGAAAATTGATCAGCTGGAAGCTTACAGAGAAGGCACCGATTAGTGAGCCAGTGATAAA
Source organism: Cupressus sempervirens (assembly GCA_028749045.1). NCBI lineage: Eukaryota > Viridiplantae > Streptophyta > Pinopsida > Cupressales > Cupressaceae > Cupressus > Cupressus sempervirens. The sequence continues at coordinate 43,391,522 of CM053792.1, read as the reverse complement.
AATGTCACGTGGGCTTACAACAAGTATTCCTTTAGAAAAATTTCTTTTGTCATTTTCTCTTTTAGCAAATCCAATGAGTGTGGACATTATTGTTGAGCTTTTCCACTGGGACACTTGACATGATGTAATTGGTTGAAGGTGAATGGGTGCCACCTCTAAGTGAGGAATTGTAGAAACCATGCAATATTCCAAAACAATACAATTAACCCACAATGAAGACCAACAATGAATATTGAACAATCCTCACTGTATTATATCAACAATCTCTCCAAATTTCTCTTTACAAATGAGAAGGCCTTGTCTTTTATAGAGGTTCCAAGTACAATGATTGGCCAAGACTGATTGAAGATCAAGGGCCAAGATTAAGCCATCACAACCCTAATCTACCCAACAGCTACAAACATTAAATGGTGGCCAATTACAATTGGGCACCACCTTGTGGGCCAATAAGAAAATTACATTGCCTTTCTAGACCTATTTGACCAATGAGAAAATAGGTTAGGTAGAAGGTTATAGAAGAAGGCACCAATCAGTGGGCCAATGATAAAATGCCACATAGGCTTACAGCAAGTCTTCCTTTAGAAGGAAAAATCCTTTTTAACTTTTTTCCTTTTTGACAAACTCAATGAATTTGGACATAATATTGTTGGGCTCTTCTATGGGGACACTTGGCATGATCTGATTGGTTGAAGATGAATGAGTGTCCCCTCAGCATACTAATCTTGTAGACTTGATCAATTCCTTGCAGATGAGAAAACATCTCTTGATACTCAACATTATCAGGCCTTTGGACAATTGTGATGGCTCATATTCCCAAATTACTTTGTTGGCGTGCAGTCTTCCTTATCCTCTAAAGTTCTTCACCTTGAAATCTCGTCATTGACTTGACTTGAAGCACTTGAGCTTGAAATCTTAATGTCTTGATGATGTCCTGACTTGGCTTTGCACTTGTAGAAATGATGTAAGTACTGCATGTAGTTGGACCTTCCAGTTGAACCTGGATTTCTGAAGGAAATTCGAGTTTGTATGATTTCTTATATCTTTGGCTTGTAGAGGTGATCACAATGTTGTACTTGCACTTTGAATTCCATCTTGAACTTGATCTTGGAATTGCAGGCATCTTGCTAGCACTTGAACCTTTCAGCTCCTTGCTACCTCCACTTGGATTTCCATTCTGAGCCTCGCCTTTCCACCTTCGCCAATCTTTTTACCTTGCAAAACAACATTGACTATTCGTACTTTGCATTTCACCCTTAAATCACATGGGTTAGTATCTGAGAAATCAAACTTTTCATAAAGTTATCAATCTAATTCCAAAAGCAAGAGAGTTCTACATGATTTCCAAAATCTGATTTTGACAGATGAACGAAGGTTTCAAAGCTAGAAACTTAAGAACCATCTCCATCTTCATGCAGTCTTATATCTGAAATCGCATACAAATCTGTTTATCATTTTAACTTTGTCATAAGAGAACTTCTTTGCATTGCTGCTAGTGATTAAATTCTGAGTGTAAATCTCAGATCTGCAAGTAATTTGAACTTCCTAGGATTGATTCTGGTTGGATCTGATTTTGACTCCTTCAAATTGCCCAAATTGAGCAGAAGTTTGAATTATCCTCCAAGTATAGCTGTTGTCTCCTCAGAAATTCAAATGATTTTTAAAGTTTTCTTGTTGCAGCTGTAGAAGAAGCCCAATCTGCTCTGAGTATGTGATCTGCATTTTGAAAAATTGTTTTGAATTCAATACCCACTGTATAAATGTCTTGATGTTCAATGGACACGTTTCTCCCACAGGGCTGACTTGGCCTTGGAGAAACAAAATTAAAATTGAAACACATCCTTTTATTAAACCCATGGCCTTTGGCATTAAATTCATGGCCCTTTCAGTACATTGGCAATCAATAAAATTGATCTTCATTAAATGTTGATTGCCAATAATAATTGTTTGCACTTAGCATCTAATGATTTCACCTCTCTTATGGCCCCATCTAATAAATTTTATTCGAATTTTGCAAGCCACTAGACAAAACTTGAGTTCTTGGTCTCATTGGGCAAACACTCAGCCATTTTCACAATCTAGCATGCAATTGGGCAAGTAATTGAACCATTTTCGGAAACTCTACCTCCATTTGGTGAAACTTGCAAAGCCCTTTTCGAAAATTCTATCCCTATTTGGTGAAATCTTGGAGAAATTTGAAAAAATTAGGTTCATTGGGCAAGCTACTTAAAAATTTCGGAAATTTTGACTTCACGACGCAAGATCTTGATCAATTTGGAAATACATGCCTTATTCGGCCAAACTTTAGAATGTTAGTTTCAAGATTAAAGGCTTCGCTGGGTAAGAATCATCATCATCATTCTCCTTCACTCATATTTATGAGTCTTCAAATCTGCATTTGGAAAATATCAATCACATTGGCAATGTTAGTACATTTATAGAAAACGATCCATGTTACTCAACATGGTATCAAAGCGAACTGCAAAAATACTTATAAATAAGAGATAGAAATAAAGATGTATCAGTTTGCAGAACAATAGTGTCTTCTATTATAAACTATTGTTATCAAATGAACGATATCATAGGAATGAACAGGGGTGCTTGAGGAAGACAATTCAAGAAAATACATGCAGCATGAGAACTAAAGCTGCGAAAGTAAGGAAGTTCAGAAAGTGAGACTAAGAAACACTTCTCATTCCATATTTTCCTGTCAACCCAAGTAGCAGATCTTTAACAGCAGCAACTCATAAATATATAAATCCTTTTATGTACCAATGGAGAGAGAAATCAATGTTGCCACGTAATTATAGTATAGTCGTTATTGAGTAGATAGAGTCGGTGATATCTCAAAATGGGCAACAATAGTGACAAGTCTATAACTAGATTAGACAATAGCTGTCAACCACATGGGTAATAACATGAACAAGTGGATATAATTGATTGGGATTACTCATTGAGAACCTCTATGTCAGATATCAATATTAAGAAATGCGTTAATGGATAAATAAGAGAGACAGTGATGGAACAAAATATGATCGGTGATTATGTGTTCAACTAATTGGATTTTCAAAAAGATGCAACAAAGATTATGGTATATATACAAATTTTAATCTTTTGTGAAGGATAGATATTGAGACAGAGCTCTTCAATACGAAAAGACACATCCCCTCATTGGTAAGATATAAGAAGGACAAATTATCAGTGGCAAAGTGGGTAAGTCGGTGGATTAAAAAAAAAGCGAGTAATAAAATAAAGGTAAAGCACAAGTGAAGTTTGAAAGGAGTGTAATGTTGCAAGAGTTATAAGAAATTTATCACACTTCGATCAGATTTCTAAATACAAGATATGAGATATATGATTGGCATCGTAGCAAGCAAATATACGAATTGAGAATTGAGAGAATAAGGCGATTAATTTCTTCTACATCGAGATTAATCATTTGACAGTTGCCTACTTAGAGAACCAGTGAATAGAGAAATAGCTACAAATCAAAGGGAATAAATACCTCTTGGCAAAGGAAACATTTTATCAATGCTTGAATACAAGTATTCAATGCAAAGACAATGATCATAGTGGAATTGAGACCAATAGACAATTGGACATCGTTGAGATCACTAGGCAAAGGTGCATAGGAAGTATACCAGATAACTCTTAAGAAAAAATAAGGAGGAGAACAATCAGTTGCTTGTTTATATGACCCTATCATGTGCTCCTTAGCTCGTTTGTCTAAGCGTCATAAATGGAGAAGAAATAAATGGGTTAGAACATGAGCCGCGCCCATTGAGAACCAAAGTTGTTAGTTCACTTTGGAAATTGAAGATATTATTGTGGGCCATCCTGTGACAAGAAATAAGAGGTGGAGGATGAGTAGATTATGTATCTTATCTCTACTTCGTGTTTGAGCAACAAGTGATAAGAATCCTAAATGCCAAGAGGATGAAGACAGAACATGGTGTTCAATGTCTACCAAACATTGTCACATATGCGGAGGAATCTTGTGTAACATGAGCGTCAGACAAGATCAAAATGGCCTACCCAATAAAATATAGGGATATTATAGGGATTTATTTTACAAACGTTGATGACCTTTTTTGCATTGAATACATTGATTTTAATACAAAAGTTGAAGGAAACATAATATTCGGGGCAACTAATTTTTAATGTGTGTTTAGAACGAATTACTTGTAAAATTTTATCAGGATCACATTCACGCCATTTTGCGAGGCTTGTTATCAAGTCAATACAATCTCTTCTGTTCTCTATCGTCTCAAAAATCATCTTGTATGATCTAGTTATGATGTAAATGTATATTTTCACAAAATAAACGCAATATGTAAACCAAACCAAGGGACGTAATTGAAAAGATTGGACATCCAAGTACAAAGGGAGCTAATGATATTGGGAAAATGGTGGAGGGCAAAAGGTCATCAATCCGTGAGATTATAGTATGAATGAAATATGAAATATAATTGTAAACAAGGAAAAGAATTAGTGATGAATAAGGAAGTCATCTGGAGGGCATTATTGACGCAATGCAAGGTAGGAGAATCCCTAGAGGAGATGTCCAAAGCCCCAACAAATAACCACACAACAGAAACACAACAACAAGCAAGAAGAATGCAAGATCTGATACCAAATCACAACTCTTTATTCATAAAATAATTGATTACTTGCAATATGCCTGCCTGGTAGGGCCAAAACAACAACAATTACAATATCAATTCTGCAAGATCCCACAAGATCCAACTTACAATCTCAATCCCAACTTGTCCAGATCCACAACTGGATAAGAATACCAAGAAGAATCCACACTTGTACTCTTAGGTCCACCAAGCAATCCTCTGGTTCTCAAGTTGCAGCTACTAGCTCTTCAAAATTCGCATCCTCTTCTCCAAGATGGATCCTCGCAATGCCTAAAGGCTCCACAAAACCCCCTACTTATACCCAACTAAGCCACAAGTTGGCCTAGTTCATTACAAACTAAATTAGATCCTTTATATTAAATATATGTTGAGCCACAAGTCGGCCTCCAACACAACTTAAATACCCATACACAAATTAAATACCAAGATCGGCTCACACTGGAGATCAAACATAGACAACTCAACATAGTCAGAAATAAGACCCGATTGAGTGCCAGAAACCACTATGTCGAGCAACAACCTCCAAGCATAACCAAGCTCCTTCATTGATCGAGCCATTCGGTCAATACAACAACCGAACCAACCGAGCTCCCCAGTATATGCCAAGTCCTCCTTTGCAGGCCGAGTCCCTTCATTGACCGACTAACTCAAGCAACATTGCAGCCAAGCTACACCGAGCTCCCAATGTGTGCCGAGTTCCTGCAAGCATTGCTAAGCTTCTTTGACGACCGAGTGCCCCCAAGCCACGTCGAGCTCCTTCGACAATTGAGCACCTCCAGGATTGCCAAGTCCATCCATCCACCGAGTTCTCAACCAAGAATTGCCAAGAGATGACCGAGTAACCTCTACCAAGTAGCTCTTCATCAACTGAGTACCAGTCCAGGCACTCTCCAAAGCAACTACTGAGCCTTCTCCCGTGAACTCCAAAGTAGCCACTGAGCAAACCCAAGATGCTCCTGGATCAGACTCCCTAGGTAAATAGAAAAGTGTGTCCCACACTTTGATGCCCAAGGACTGAACAACAACTATCTTCATCTTCACAAAAGGCTTACACTCCAACAGGGACAAGAAAATGCACATCATCCACATCTGCATCCATTTGTCAAACACCAGAATCTCCACCATCCAACCAACATGCTCACTCCCAGGAACAAACTAAACATAATGCTTCATCAACAAACCCTCATCCACAACAACAACTAGTGAATTCACACCAGCAGCAAAAAACTCCATGTTAGCAATAATATGTAGATCTCCATCAACACATTCCAAACTCACAACACTAGCCATCTCATTGCTCACAAAAAGGTGCGTTGCAACACACAACTCACCACCAACAACAACCAAATCATCCATGCCCGAGTGCTTTGCAATCTCCATTTCAAACCCCATCAACTGATCATGAAAACCAACCTCAACCTCAACATCAACAAGGTTAGGAATATCCTTAGCAACAACTTCAAATTGCTTTGTAGGTTCTGTATTAGACTCCATAAACTGATCAACAAAAGCAACCTCTTTCACCTCGACCTTGCTATGCCATCTTCTTTCACAAACAAGTTTTCTAACTGGCCAGACAACTCTCTTCCGGATCGATATACTCCAAATCCATAAACATCTACGGAATGCCTTCCTCATCCCATCCTTACCTCGATCAGCCAAGCTAACTTCAAACCGAGCAGACATCTCAAAAAACCTCCTCTCCACCACATTACAGAGATTTGCAATCATCCCAAGGTCCAATCCTCTCGGAGCCATCTCCCAAGATTTTTGCAAACCCTCTACAACAAATCCTTCCCACGCTCCTTGTGATAAACCCGAATTGTCTGCGAGTCAGATCGCAACCTGCCACCTTGTATGAACAATCAGGAAACAAATCATAAGTCCAGGAACACAAATTTGCAATCCACAAACTCCCCGTAATCATGCCTCAACACGATCAACCTTCCATCTTCGCATCCATCGCTCCATCTGCAAGTCCTCTGCAGTTGCAAGTTAGAATGACGATTTGCAACCTCACAACCAAGAGATCTAGGACTTTAGAAAGAATAACCACTAGATCAAGATCAACTCAGATCAAACTCGCTCAACTCAAGTCCTAGTGCAAACTGCCTCAACTTCAACGCTCTATCAAAATGCTTAGGAACAACCTTCGCTTTGATACCACTTGACGCGGTGCAAGGCAAGAGAATCCCAAAAGGAGATGTCCAAACCCCCAACAAATAACCACACAACAGAAATACAACAAGCAAGAAGAATGCAAGATTTGATACCAAATCACAACTCGTTATTCATAAAATAACTGATTAACTTGCAATATGCCCGCCCGTAAGGCCTTCCGGGTTAGGGCCAAATATAACAACAATTGCAATATCAGTTTTGCAAGATCTCACAAGATCTACCTTACAATCTCAATCCTAGCTAGTCTAGAACCACAATTGGATAAAAATACCAAGAAGAATCCACACTTGTACCCTCAGGTCCACCAAGCAATCCTCTAGTTCTCAAGCCGTAGCTACTAGCTCTTCAAAATTCGCATCCTCTTCAACAAGATGGATCCTCACAATGCCTAAAGACTTGACAAAACCCCCTACTTATACCCAACTAAGCCATAAGTCGGCCCAGTTCATTACAAACTAAATTAAATCCCTTATATTAAATATATGTTGAGCCACAAGTTAGCCTCCAACACAAATTAATTACCCATACACAAATTAAATACCAAGGTCGGCTCACACTGGAGATTGAACACAGACAACTTGGCAAAGTCAGAACTAAGGCCTGACTGAGTGCCAGAAACCACATGCCGAGCAACAACAACCTCCAAGCATATTCGAGCTCCTTCATCGACCGAGCCATTTGGTCAACACAACAACCAAAAGAGCCGAGCTCCCCATTATATGCCAGTTCCTTCTTCATATACCGAGTCCTTCACAAACCGAGTCCCTTCATTGACTAAGTAACTCGAGCAACATTGTAGCCATGCTACATCGAGCTCCCAGTGTGTGTCGAGTTCCTGAAAGCATTGTCGAGCTTCTTTGACGACTGAGTGCCCCCAAGCCATGTCGGGCTCCTTCGACAACTAAGCACCTCTAGGATTACCAAGTCCATCCAACCATCGAGTTCTCAACCAAGAACTGCCAAGAGATGATCGAGTAACCTCTGCCAAACACCTCTTCATCAATCGAGTACCAGTCCAAGCACTCTCCAAAGCAACTACCGAGCCTTCTCCTGTGAACTCCAAAGTAGCCACCGAGAAAACCCAAGATGCTCTTGCATCAATTATCCTTTGACCATAGGAGATAAGAAAATAAGGTTCATGTGAAGAAGTCATCATGCATATTCTCATTGTTGTGTAATTTGATGATAAGAGGAAGACACTGATATAGAAGTTGATAGTGACTTAAATTTATAAAAAGTTTTGTCACCAATCCTGTTTTGTCAGGCCGAGTCTTGAGAGTGTATCAAGAAGCCAAATCGCAAGATAGATATTAATAAGATTGAAGCATTAAAACCACCCATCTGTGGATACGCGTACAGAGTGAAGGGTAAGCGCTTCGTGGTAAGTGTCACAAGTATATGAATTCATACCCCACGTTAAAACTACCGCCAGCATGGGAAGACACGTGTAAATCAAAGGGAGAATATGAGAGCACTCAATGCATTTGATACATTTGACTATACATACTTACCTAGAAGATTGATAATGTTGGTAGTAGAGAATGGAAATCACAGCTTAAGTAGAAATGACATCCCCAAAACAAGGGGTCTCGCCTCGTAGGTAAGTAGAGATAAGAAATGAGTGACTGGTCATTTTAAATATTATAAACTAATTTTTTATTATGTTGATAAAAATTTCTTTTTAACATTATCTATATGGAAATTTATAAGGAAATAATATGGTTGAAAAATATAGATTAAGATATAGATATTTATCTATATTGAAAATTATTATTATCTTTGAGTATTTTATTTATCTAATCATTGTACTCTCTCCCTCACTTGTATTTCTATATGAGCACTTGCCTAGATCTTTTCCTTTGAGAATGTTTTTGCACAAAAAAGAGGTAGATTTAGATTTAGAGGAAGATTCAAACACCTTCTTAGCTAATGTAGATAATATGTTTTGAGATAGAGATTGAATTAATTCATACGTTGGAAATGGAGTTGGACACATTAAGCGAGCTTATACTTTGCATATATCGTAACGAAATGATATAGATTTTGTGAGTTGCAAAGTCACTGTTAAGAGATTGTCATCAAGGAGAAAAGAATTTGATGTGTGTAGTCATGGGACTAAAGAGTGATTGAAAACCCTATAAAATGGAGTAAGTGGGAGTTTTACATTGTGGGGGGAATTATAACCAATGTTTCATTCCCACTGTTTGAAAAATGCTTATATGGAGACAATATTCTGATTTGTTGCATATGGACCTTCAATGGAGCAACTTGTATCAAGAAAATTAACATGCAGATATGTATTTATTATTAGATTTACTTGCTTATTGTAGTCTCTCCCTTATTTGTAATTCTACACATACTATAAGAGTTATTTGCCTTGATATTTACCTTTGTATCTGAAGTTATCTTGCAGGAAAAGAAGAATGAGACATTAGGCAACTTATGACAGTAGCTTAAAAAAAGTTCTGACCAAGCTAGATAAAGTGAGGCTTTTGAAGCAAATATCTTTGATGATTGAGATTATGATTATCCTTCTACATTAAGAAGGAGGATGACTTTTCTTTGAAGGCAACGCAAGAGATTAGAAGATTAATACTTAGAGGGAGTCTAGAAATACATGTGTGTGACTACATAATTTTGATGGGCCTACTCTTGAGTGCATCATGAGGAAGTATTGAATTATCACTAGAAAATTAGAAGATTGATATCAGATTCAGAGTGAGTTTGACAAGAATCCGTGGGGGAAGAGAGTCTCTAAGGGAGTAACTACTGGACCTAACTTCGTAGGATCATTATTTTGAGGAGTAACTGCTGGACCTAATCTTTGTGAATGATATCTTCTTGTTGCCCCACTTTTCATCCTGTACCCATTTTGCAAAGTGGAAAAGATTTTGTGTCTTAGTTTGGTCTGGGTATGTCTAAGTCTAGTCTTTCCTCCTTAGGTGAAAAGTTTCTCCATCGGATTCCCACTTTTCCCTTCTCCTGCATTACATGACTGGGTGGGTTTTCCTTGATGTCGTGAGTTTGTGGGTAGTCTAGAACCTAATTCGATGGAGACTCTTGCAATTCACAAAGTTATTTTCAATGATGGACTTGTTCGTGGCTTATCATGATTTACACGTGAAAAAAATGAAGCTTGTGGAGAATCAAACATTGCCTTCTCCTCGGTGAGTCTCAACCCATGAAGGTAATTTTTTGTAGAGGTTAATAAATGTGGCTTGCGGACTAAAGCAAGAAGGAAATGAGTTGTTCTATGGATAAGCCTTATTTTCATCAGAGTATTCTGCCTTGGAAAACATTCGGGATTCATTAGAGTGCTTAGAATCACTTTAAGCGAAAAATTCTAAAATGACTTCTCCACGGTAGCTTTCAATCCATGAAGTCAATCTTCCATTGAAGGCATTTGTAAAAAAGAAAAACAAGTGGGCCCCCTTCGACTTTCGCAGCCTTCATAAGCTTTTCTGAAACTAAAAGGCATATTAACTTGGAGGATAAAGGGAAATTAAAAGCATAGGTAGAGAAATGGAAATCGCCTTCTCCTCGGCGAGCTTTCGACCCATGAAGGTGGTTTTCCGCATTCATGAAGAAATTGATTTTGTAAGCAAATTGGGAACACATATTGCACGTAAGACACCCTAAGATGATAATGGAAACAAACCAATCGCAGTTGGAAAAGTGTAGTGAGCAGAATCTGGCTGGGCAGATATTTCCTTACAGAGTACTCCGTTCTTAATTCTCCGGAACTAGGTGAATAATGGGAAGGTAAGTATGAAATAAATGAAGGTTATCGTTGGGCCAATTGAAACAGTGAAAAGACATGGAAAAGTCTGTTAGAAACTCCCGCATTTACTAATCCAACGGATTTATCCTTTAATTCGCTCATGTGGCGTGGATCTTGAAGATCGATGGTTGAATTAGAATTTCTATATAGAGAGAAATGTAACAGTTTTTCAAACTACTGTTTTTTCTTGAACTGTTATGCTGTGGAATTGCACAATATTTTCAAATCTCTTATACTTGCAAATTCTATCCTCTGCGCTTTCTTCAATTTCAAGGTTTCGATTCACTTCTACCTCAGATAAAATGACAACCAGATTTGTTGGGTTTGATGGGCTTAATGGTATCAAATCCACATTGTAGAGTTACACAAATACCTCGCTCTGTTTCTATGATATGCAATATTTTCAAAGGAGATTGAGATCAGAGCCAATTCATCCTATAACCGAGAAGCTTCGAAGAAGTGGGCTAGTGGAGGCAGCAGTGTTTCCGGTGGTAGTTCAAGCTCCTGAGTTGATTGTTGAATGCATAAATCACTACAACTCGGATACCAAACAAATTTTGCTGCTTGATCATACAATTCTAATCTCTATTGATAGGAAAACTATGGTAAATTGTCTCTAAGTTCTAGAACGGGAAGAGTTCTCTGAGTTGACAGTAGGAGGGGCAATGTCTGAGTTCTCCTTGAAGAAAATGGTGTGGAGAAAAGAAATTATGAGGTCGTGGTTCCAAAAGCCACTGGGCGCTAAGAGTAAGGTTCCTAAGACTATTCGGCACTGATCTCAAGCCCGAGATCGTAGACATTCTGGTTCTCTTGCATAGATTGAAAGGTGAGGTAGAAGCACTTAATTTTGTTGAACAATATTTCTTTCTGGTACAAATTATCTGTTCAGATACACAGTATGTTGATTGGGTCTATGAGGTAAGTGAGCATTTGTCCAGAGCCCTTAGCGCCGCAAAGTTTTACAACACCTTTTACATGTCTTCTTTCCTGATTTATATGTTAGCTTCTCTACAATTGTGGCCAGGCCTTCCCAGAATAGAGAACTTCCTCGATGATGTGAAAAGCTATGAATTCTATCCATGCTTACAATTGCAGAATATGTCAAAGTTAATGACGCATTTACAATGAGAATTTGTAGGGAACTTTAAGGATGCCCGGAGAGGAGGTTCAGCCTGGAGGCAATGGCGGCCATCAGTCAGTTTGGTAGCTATTTTATCTAGTTCTCATCCTATTCATATTTGTGTCTTGCAGCTTTCGACGGATTTCCTTTGAAGCTACCCAGGTATTCGAGCGATATGATTGTGCTGATAGAGATCGTGAGGCAGGCGATCCAAGTGAATGTGCTGAGTGCAAGCCTGAAGAAGAAAGGGTATGATGCAACGCCCCGCCAAGGGATCCAAAAGAATTAACCTAAAGTTTTACTAAGTTTTCCAAACTTTTTTTTTTTTAAACAAGAAAGATAATCATACACATCAAACACATAGTAGCAGAAACAATAACATACAATCAACTGTAAGCATACATAACAGGTTACATTCCTTAAGGATCCCAAGACGTTGAGTCACATTTAATTTAATTAACACTAAGTCTAACACTACCACATCCACATGAAAGAATAATTAAAGGTCCACAGTCCATAATATAGTTCTGAATGTCTCTTGGCAATTAAATTCGGAATGCTCAATCATCCACTGTACATGACACAGGGTATGAAAGGCTTAAAAGAATATACATATAATAAAGATATATCATCCTCATCGACCATGATACAAGTGCAATAAGGTAAATGAAACCAATAACATACATGATACATCCATCCATCAATAAAGATATAACAACCATCGTAAAAGATAACCATCCATCATAAAATACAACTAAGTGCATGGTTCCTCCCAACCGTCAATAGCATCATTAGACCATCGTGGGCCCTAGCCATCCCTCCGCGCGTAACATCCCAAGTCACCGAAGAGATCATCGATATTACCATAGTAGGAATGTCACTCCTAAGACATACTACAACTTATGCAAAATAAATCTAACATGCTACAACATATGCATAAAGAAATCTAACATGCATGAATAAAACATAAGATGATCCTACAAAGTAGATAACATCCTCTATCACATGCTAATCATCAATATAAAGAAACATACCAGTAAATAACATCCATCATAAGATCCAAGAACTGAATGAAGATAAATACCAACAAAGAATGCTCCAGCCACGGTGTCTCGGACGGATCTCAAATGGTAAAAGTGAAAAAACACTACCACCCGACCGCATCAAACCTAAATGGTCCACTCCCACCGCGCTGAGGAGATAGTCTCAAGTTCCAAACAGGATATCCAATCACATAACACAAGATAACAAACCACATAACACAAGTACTCTCTAAGTCCAGGAATCCTAAAAGTATGCTAACTCAAAGGTTCCAACACACAGATCGACATCTACTCCCAGAGGCACAACAATGACATGTAGGAAACCTACTATGTAAGCGAAAAAGTGTCATCGCACGAATCACGCTAGAGTTACCCTAGTAGTCTCTTAGTAGACCCCGACCCCCTAGTGATCCCTATGCGGCTACTAGTATCCTCTCATACTGACGAGGCATACTATGGAATGCAAGGTCGCAACCAAGCGTTCTCTCTACTCCCATCCTAGTCTGTACTAGCACTCGAGGCATGGGCGAGAACATACAATTATCTTATTAGGTTCATTTTAATCCCCGTTTAGTGTAAATGTTTTCACTTATTAAATAACTTACAATGAGTTACCCTGGTAGCCACTTAGGGCCCCGACCCCCATTGCAAGCCACTTCCCGACACTACATATAGATTACCTACCCTAGGCTCATGAAATCACAAATCACAAAAATCACCTCAGTCCTATACAAGCGACTGGAAAGCATCATAAAGATAATCAAAATAATCACATCATTTCTCTATGAGCAACTGAAAAGCATCAAATGATAGATCACAATATCCATCGGTTCTCAACGAGCAACTGAAAAATATCCCAAATAATACTGATCGAAGAATCCAAAATGGTCAAGTCAAACATGTCACAACATGACATCATCAAGATCAAAACAAACATTTCAGTCCCATCAAGGCGACTGGAAAGTAATCCAAGTATAACTGATCGATGACTCAAAAATGGTTAAGTCAAGTATCTCAAATACATACACCTCAGCTTCACACAAGAAGACTAGAAAGCAATAACAATCAGTAAATACAAACATCTCATAGAGCATACCGTCACATTACCATGGTTGGGTTTTATAAAGATCGAGATCAACATTAGCATGACATTGCAAACACATAATCCCCGAGCCTCTGGTAACAACCTAAGACTAGTCAAAGCTAAGACAAATCCCAAAACTCCAAAACACATATAGAATAGAGAAACAAGATACAAACACATGTTTTAGTTTGCTTTTGCAATCACATGGTTAAGCCAAATATGAGATTTCAATTTTCATTTCAAGTATATTTCAAGTGTATAAGATTCTTCGTTTAATTTCCATGTCAACCCATTTATCTTTTCGAATAAAACATAGAATTATCTCTCCATTATTTTAAAACAATTTTCTAAAATAGTCAAAAGATAATTATTTACTTATTTAAATCATTAAACTAATTCCCATTGACTTTTAATAAAATCATTGCATTATTTTACTAAAATCAATGTCACTAATAATTAAATGGAACTCCCTTAATTCCAAGAGCATCTCCCATTATTCAAATCATAAGAATAATACTTATCAACTTTCAAATAATTAGTTAACAATTTCCTTAAAACACTTCAAGGACAATCATTTATTTAAAATAATCTTCATAGATTTTATGTAAAATCAATCGCATTAATAATTCAATTATATAATTCCACTAAACACTTATTAATATCTCTTTTCTTTTAATTTGCCCTCATTTAAAAATTCATCTACTTAAATTGACTAATAATTAATTACACTTCTTCTACTATTAACTAATCTTAATTAAGTTAAATTTAATTAGACTAGCTAATAAATCATATAAAACTAATGCATAATAATAAGATTCTATTTTAATTCGAATCCAAACCCGAATCAATTTCCAAATCTTAATTCTACTAAGGGAAAATTGCAATAATATTTTTAATTCCCATAACTGGATGAAACAATATGCATGCCCGAATTCCAAATTACAAAATTAAAGATTCATTCATAGAGAATTATTCAGACACACATAACAGACACGATGAAGACAGGAAGAGAAAGAGCGTAATATAATATGTGAAATAATCATGAGTGCCTACCTAGACACTAATGCTAATTCGCTACATCTTAAAAAATTGTAGAGAAGCTCCTCCTCTTAGAACCTTCTCCTTTTCGAAAATTTCTTCCTTTTCCAACATTCGCAATTCCTCCAAGAACTGAAGCCCCCGAGTGACTAGGAGTGCTTGTAGAAGCATATGAGGATGTCGAAGCATACAAGATTGTCCAAGCATATGAGGATGTAGAAGCATACTAGGAGAGCCTATATATAAAGGCCTCTAACATGCATCTAGAATGTGTCTAGAAAGAACTAAAAGATAAGCATGACAAATAAACACATATCTTCCATGATAAGAAGATAAACATGATGAGGTGTCTAGAATGTTGTAGACTCCATGTGCTCAAATAATATGCTAACTCCTAAGTGTAGACAACACGTGCATAATTAGAGTGCAAACTCCTGTGTTGTCAACATGACAATTTACTAGAGTTCACATAGTCCTATGTGAATAGATATTAAAATAATGCACATTACTTAATTAATTAAATTTCTTTATTTAATATACACTTGACTCCTTTTTAAATTAATTTATTAATTTTAAATCTCATGCACTCACTTTATTAAATCCACTTGTTTTATCTTAATATATTTTAATCACATGCACGCATCATGCGATTTATAATCTTTTAATAATTTTAATATCTTTTTCACTTTTAAATTTATTTTCAAAACTTAATTGATAAAATATTTATTAACTTATATAATAATATTATTTAGCATTTATTTAAAAATGAACTCTAAATATATTATTATTAAATTAAATATATATTATCACGTTCCAACTATAAACTTATAACTTTAATCTTCAAATTTAAATTCTGTTATTTAATTAATTTTCCAATTAATAAAATAAAATAAAATATTAAAATATCATAATAATTTTTCATTAAATTAAATCTTTTAATTAGACTTAATTAATAGAAAATACACCAAAGACTCACAAAGTAAAATACAAAAACCCATCATAGCAAAATACATACAAAATCAAACCAAGGGTTAATATCACGAATTACGTCATCTGACGCATTCGGAGGGTACTCGACTCAGATACTTGTCCTAATTTTCAATTAGGACAAATGACTTAAAGGGTTGGGATTTGGACTTGAGAATTTATCTCCCCTCTCTTACCATTGAGATAATGTGATAGGGTATGCTCATCTTGACAATTCAGGGAAGTCGATACTCGGTACTTGCAACCTGTATAAAATCCACGCATGTACATATTACAATAATAGATAAGACGTCTATTATTAGTTAATGGTTATCTTGTAAATATCTTTAGCTTTAGTTTGCTGTCGTTTTTTGCTTTCTCTGGAATAGAATGTTTCTATTCTTTACGATCCTTTCCTAAGGAAACATCGTCTCTTCCTTTTGTATAAATTGACCTTTCGGTCTCTGTTATTAATAAGCAAGTATTTACCAATTACCTCGTAATATGGTATCAGAGCTAAATACTTAAATTTTTTCGGAAAAATTTATAATTTCTTCTTGAAATTATTTGTTTAAATTTTTCCAAAATTATTTCAGCTAATTTCTCCAAAACCCACCTAGGGTTTTTCTGCTTGGAGAAATTTCCGAATTACGGGTCTGCAAATCGCATGGAAATCGTGGCCATTTTTTGGAGATTCGCGTTTTTGGGGTGAAAATCTGCATGTTTCTATATCAAATCTTCATGCTCTTAGCCGTCTCAGTCTGTCATCGTGCTCTGGGAAGCAGATTCGACCATTTTTCATCAAAAAATCTGAAGTTTTTTCAAGCTTTTTTCAGCTAAGGCCGTTTTTTTTCGAAACCCTAATTTTTGGGGTCGAAATTTTTTTTTTGTTTGCAGATTCTTGGTGGGTTTTTCGAGAGCTCAACTGGGTTGTCGTCCGTTTTTTTTGGGTGCCTCGATTTTTGGGCCTCGATTTTCGAGCCAGCGGATTCAGAAAACGACAGCAGATTCCTTCTGGGTTTTTCGAGCTCTCTTTTGGGTCATTCTCTGATTCTTCTGGGTCTTCCGTATTTTTGCCTCGAAGAACGTGCCTTTATAGATTTTCACAATTTTTCATTGAAAAACGTGCCATGGCATCTCTGACAAATATTCTGCTCGAGCATAATTCCAAATTCAATGGTCGCAATTATGGAACCTGGAAGCAGCGCATCATCGCAATCTTCGAATATCGAAACACCGATCAACTTGTTCTGGGTGTTAAGCAGCGTCCGACTTCTCCGGGTCTTGATCAAGATACATGGGATCTGAACAATCGAGAGGCAGTAATGCTTCTGAAACTATCCGTAGCTGATGACCAGCTTTCTCAGATTCCATCCGGCAAGACAGCGGCCGAAATCTGGACACATCTAAAAGGTCTTCATAAGACTTCCGACAAGAGCAGAGCCTTCTTTCTGAAAAACACTCTGTTTTCTATTGTCATGGATGAGCGCACCTCGCTCCAGGCACACCTGAATCGGATTCAGGAAATCCGTGATCAGTTACTTGCCATCGGTCGCAAGATGGAGGAAGAGGATATTGTGGTTATCACTCTTCGGAGTTTACCAAATTCCTATGAGCATTTTATCGAGACGCTCAACATCACATCTACTGGTGTTGATCTAAAGTTCACTGATCTCTGCACCCTGCTACTTCAGCAAGATTGGTGGAAACAACAGTTCGGTAGCAGCTCCAGTTCCACCTCCACTGAGCAAGCCTTTGCTGCGAAATCCTTTCAGAAGGATAAGGGCAAGTTTCAGCAACCATCTCAGCAGAAGTCTTCTGCTCCAGCATCCGATGGTACAAAAAAGAAGAACATTCAATGCAACTATTGCCACAAGTATGATCACATGAAGGTTGCATGTCGGAAACGCTTAGCTGCCCAGTCTAAGCAATCAAGTTCGCAACCCAAAGCGAACAGTGCAAAGCACACTGAGCAGGTGGAATCTGCCTTTTATGCCTTAATGGCTAAAAGACCCGCAGATCATGTACAGTCATCTGCCTGGTACATTGATTCAGGTGCCTCTCGACATTTCACTCACCACAAAGATTGGTTTACTGACTACCAGCCTTATTCAGATTCTGTTATCTTTGGTGGTGGAGAAGAGTACACGGTTGTTGGTAAAGGCAACATTCAAATTCAGTCTGTTGGGAGGAAGCTCATATTCCTTGATGTGTACTACGTTCCAGGGATGGAACTAAATCTACTCTCGGTCAGTCAGTTGCTGCGACATTCAGTTCACATCAGTGCACCATCACTGATCGGGTGACTAAGTCTACTATTGCAGTTGGTCTTGAGGATCATGGTCTTTTCAGACTTACTGATTCTGGTGATTCTCAGGACTTAGCTATGGCTGCTCGGCGATCTTCCATCAGCACACTTTGGCATCAGCGATATGGGCACTTAAATGTGCATTATCTCTCACAACTTGCTCGGGATGAGCTTGTTCTTGGTTTGCCAGAGATTCAAACCCAACACTTTGGAGTTTGTGACGCATGTCAGGCTGGGAAGCAACATCGCACACCTTTCCCCAGTGGCGATTCTTGGCGAGCTTCTCAAGTACTTCAGCTTGTTCATGCTGATATCTGCGGCCCTATGGACACTCCTTCTGTTCTTGGGTACAGGTATTTTCTATTGTTTGTAGATGATTTCAGTAGAAAAATGTGGGTGTATTTCCTTAAAAAGAAATCCGATGCATTTATTGTATTTTAGAAGTTTAAACCCTTAGTTGAAAAAGAGTCTGGGAAATCTATTATTACTCGTAGATCAGACAATGGGGAGGAATTTTGTTCTAATGTTTTCTCCAGCTTCTTGGATACACATGGCATCCAACGCCAGTTCACCACACCCCACACGCTACAACAGAACAGTGTAGTTGAACGTCGGAACAGGACAATCACCGAGATGGCTCGTTCCATGCTCGAACACAAACATGTTCCGAAGCGTTTTTGGGCAGAAGCAGTTAACACTGCAGTTTATCTGTTGAACCGGTCACCCACAGTGGTGGTCAAAGGTAAAACTTCGGAAGAGGCCTGGTCAGGTCGCAAGCCCAGAATCAGTCACCTGAAGGTTTTTGGCTCTCTTGCTTTTGTTTGGATCCCTGATGCTTCACGCACCAAGTTGGATGCCAAGAGTCAGAAACTGATGCTTGTTGGATATAGCAGTCTTCACAAAGCCTACCGCCTTATTGATGTTGAGACATCTCGTCTCATATACAGCCGCGATGTAGTCTTTGATGAGCAGCGAGGACCATTCATGCATGTTTCTCCTGTTCCTGATCCAGCAGACCAGCCTATGCAGGTTCATGATTTGGGAGTTCGGCTTCCATTAGGTCCACCTGATGGGAGGGCTCCAGTAGCTCCTACAGCTCCAGTCCTGCCAGTGATACCTGTACAGCCACCTCCGGCTTCTCCTGCAGGATCACCTCGTTTTGAAGATGCTTCACCTGAGTTTGATCCAGATTCTTCTGATCAGGATCCTGCTGATCAAGCATCTCCTAGTACTACTGTTGGTCATTCTCCTCTCCGGCCTAAGTGGTGGGCTAAGACACTTGCTGATCTTCATGATGATGAGCTCATTGATGGGAGAACTACTCGAAAAAAGAGCAAAACTATAGATTCTGTTAACTTTGCTCTTATGGCCAACATTCACAGTGTGTTTGAACCTCAAACATATTCCGAGGCTAAAGGAATTCCAGAGTGGGAACAGGCCATGCAATCTGAACACCAGAGCCTGCTGAAGAACAACACTTGGGTCCTTTCTGATCTTCCCCCAGGGAAGAAACCCATTAGCTGCAAATGGGTCTACAAAATCAAATACAAATCAGATGGTACTTTGGATAAGTACAAAGCTCGTTTAGTGGCAAAGGGCTTTTCTCAGCGTCAGGACATTGATTATGAGGAGACCTTTGCTCCTACTGCAAAGATGAGCACCATCAGATTAGTCCTAGCCATGGCAGCACAGTTTGGCTGGAAGGTCCATTAGATGGACGTAAAGAGTGCTTTCTTGAATGGTGATCTCCATGAAGAGGTCTACATGACGCAGCCTCCTGGTTTCAAGGTTGCTGGTAAAGACCATCAGGTTCTCAGATTGGTAAAAGCTCTCTATGGTTTGAAGCAGGCCCCTCGGGCATGGTACATCAAGATTGATACGTACCTCAGTGATCAAGGCTTCAAGAGGAGTTCTTCAGACTCAAATCTGTACATCAAGACTACTGACAGTGACATCATCCTTCTGATTATCTATGTGGATGATCTGATCATCACTGGCAGTTCGGCATCTTTGATTCAGGGAATCAAACAACACTTATGCCAGTCTTTTGATATGACTGACCTTGGGCTCATGCATTATTGCTTAGGTGTTGAAGTTTGGCAACAGTCTTCTGGTATATTCATCTCTCAGTCCAAATATGCCAGAGCCTTGTTAGACAAATTCCGAATGCAGGATTGCAAACCTGCATCTACACCTATGGAGAAAGGTCTCAAGTTATCAGCCAAGTTTGATTCTCCTTTCGTTGATGATACTACGTATAGGCAACTAGTAGGCAGCCTCATCTACCTATCTGCTACTAGGCCTGATATCAGCTTCGCAGTCAACTATATTTCACGCTTTATGACAGCTCCTAAGGCTGATCATTGGATGGCAGCAAAGCGTGTGCTTCGTTATGTGAAAGGCACTTCTGATTATGGACTTTTGTATTCTCGGAGTTCTAATCCTAAACTCAGTGGGTTCACAGATTCAGATTGGGCAGGCTCTGTTGATGATAAAAAGTCAACATCTGGATATGTGTTCAGTTTGGGATCCGGTGCAGTCACATGGACTAGCAAGAAGCAGCAGGCAGTTTCTCTCTCTTCTACAGAGGCTGAATATAGAGGGACTGTTAAGGCAGGATGTGAAGCTGTCTGGCTTCGTCGGATGCTTGGGGATATGCAGATGTCACCAGCAGGACCGACTACTCTGTTTGTTGATAACGAAGGCGTTATCAAGTTAGCACGGAATCCAGTCTTCCATGAACGAACCAAGCATGTGGATGTTCATTGTCATTACATACGACAGCTGGTTGAAGACGGGACTATAGATCTGCAGTATGTTCCTACCTCAGATCAGACTGCAGACATTCTCACCAAGCCTCTTGGTCCTGATAAGTTTGTCAAATTCAGAGGACAGCTTGGTGTGTTAGATAGATTAACCATTAAGGGAGGGTATTACAATAATAGATAAGACGTCTATTATTAGTTAATGGTTATCTTGTAAATATCTTTAGCTTTAGTTTGCTTTCGTTTTTTGCTTTCTTTGGAATAGAATGTTTCTATTCTTTACGATCGTTTCCTAAGGAAACATCGTCTCTTCCTTTTGTATAAATTGACCTTTCGGTCTCTGTTATTAATAAGCAAGTATTTACCAATTACCTCGTAATAGTACATACACAATATATACTAAGCTAAACAGACAATGGTAAGAAGTGGTGCATCGTGTAGATCCTGACTAGCAGGTGACTACGACTCCCTTCTTTAACCACATCAGAAATGCCATACAAAAAGAAAACAAATATGCACACTGTACACATGCAAGTATGGGGTAAATATTTATAAGAAAACACATGATAATAAATCATCTAACTATTCATCATCAATATCTGAAAACACTAAAAAATCATCATGCAAGCATGAAATATAAAGTACCAAGTAATCTCATCATATATCAACTGAATCTGAAACAATATCTAATAATCTCAAAATAATGTCACTAATCATCAATATACAATTGACCTAAAAGAGTTCGGCAATGATAACAAAATGCAAATTAGGGGCAGGCACTACATCCACCCCCCGTAGAATTAGGCTTACTCCTGGAAGCCTACACAGATGATAATACTGAAGAACTCGCCATGCAGGTCCCATTAAACCCTTTCCCCCTGTAGGAGGATATGATTCCATTGAGGACACTACAACACACTTAGAGCAATATGATTCTAGTTTAATAGTAAACCGAAAACCACATTGATCCAACATTCATTCTTTTAACAAATGCTGAAATAGATTCCCTAAACACTCTAAACAAAGGATCAACATAATGCTTGCAAAGACGATCAAAGGCATACTACCTTAAAGCATAGATGAAAGATACATGTTTTGAAAACAGAATAAGTTTCAATTTTTAGTTTTTCCTATATTTAGGTTTATGTATAATTTTAGTTTTGAAACCTAAGTGTTGAAGTATGAAAAATATCCAAGTAACAGTTTAAGTTCTGTTTCAGCTCACCTAGTTTCAAGTTTCAGTTTGAAAGAGATACGCATAATAGTTCAAAGTTTTTTTTTGTTCAACTAGTTAACACTAGTGGCATTCCAATATACCCAGAGCTCCCAATGTAGAAAACTCGGGCTCTGATATATGAATTCCCTATGAAGGTTGGGGCTTATAGTTGTGAGTCTTGCTTTGATGCGAAAAATATGTTCAAAGCATTTTAGACTAAGTATCAATTAGAAGCATATGAGGTCGTAAGACCCATGTTCGACTCGAATGGGTATGCAAGAGATGTGTTGCAGATTGGGAGCATAATCAAACATGTTACTACTGTCTTAGATTATTGGGCGGACTGTAGAGATGAGCTTGAAAGCAGAGATCGTGCTTTTGCTAGGCTCACAGTGGAGCAAATCAAAACATACGGTATCAACTTTGATGTAGAAGGCTTAGAGGACGATGGCCAAAATATGTATAGCAATACATATTTAACTAAGTTAAGGGGGATTCCTATTAGTTCCAAGCCGTATGTAGATGTTGAGGAGAGTTTAGATATCATGATGGCCAGGATCATCAAGAGAACGGGGAAATGGGTTGAATGGACAACCAAGAGGAGTTGGAGTAAAGGTGCAGCTACTCAAGCTTCTCCAGCAGCTGCAACACCTTCCTCATCTCAGAGTGCTACACCAGGCATAACAATAGCTGCCACTCAAGGGCTAGCTCAACCATCAGGTGGAGGTGATCAACCTCCGAACAAGAGTGTCCCCATAGCCAAAACCTGTCATGATGGTTCCCTACCAGTAATTGGAACCCAGATTGGTATTGAAGAAAAGAAGATGGAGGAGCCAAAGGATAGCATGACCGCCTCAATTCCATCTCCCCACGTCACACCAGTTCCATCACCCATGTTTCTCCAATTCCTTCTCCCCACACTACTCCAGTTCCCTCTCCTCATCATAGTCCCGTTCTGCCAGCAAGTGCTACACTTTTGCAACCAAGTGGGTCTTCAATACAAATAGTAGACTTAGGGGATGGAAAGAGCAGTAGTAGTGAGTCTACTGAGTCGGATGAAGTAGTAAAGAGGACTCCAGAAGTGGATAAAGATCAGAGTTCCTCTAAGCTCATCTCCCAAGATCCAAAGAATCCTTTCTCTTCGGTTGCTGCAACAGTCACCCTAACTAAGAGGAAGATGTTCAGTATAGAATCACTCCGAATGGCCTCCAAGGTGATAGGTATTGACTCCTGGTTGGAGGATACTCTGGAGAGAAAAAGGAAAAGGAAAGATGAGAGTATTTTTGCTAAAGATACTGTATCTCTCGCAATCCGCTCTGGGTCTGCATTGACAAGAGTAAAGAAGCAGAAAACCTTGTCCATACTTGGGCAAGATCCAGAAACATGTCACTTGACAATGGAGATCGCCAAGCCCAACAAGGGAGGGCGGATTGAGGACATGTCAGCTGAAGATTTTACTTTGCACTCTGTGGATCTTGGAGAAGCAAGGCATGACACCAAAGTTGGCTTATGGAAGTTAACCAACGAGGTGATCGAGGGGTAGCTAGAAAGTCTAAAGTTGTCTAAGACCAAAATGAAGGCTGAGATAGAAGAATTAAATAAGTTCATTAGACAACTAGTCACTCCATTAGCAGCCATCTCTAGAGTATCAGTGACTAAAAATCCTATTGTTGTTGAAGTTCAGGCCCTCATCTCTCAACTCCAAGAAGATAGACATTTTGGTCAGATTGGTAAGGAATGGATTGAGAAGCTCAAATCAGAAGGAGTCACTATTGTTGAGCAGATTGGTAATGTTATCTTAAGGTTGGAAATAGAAAAAGATAACATTATATCAAATAGCAATACTCTGGCTGGAAAAAGGGTGAAGTGTGATGATTGCATCTCCCTCTTGAAGATGATCATCCAAATGAAGGCCAAGGAAGCGGTTGAAGCAAAAATCTTGCCAAAGGGAGATGAACCTCTGTTCGAGTGGCTTCAAAGCATGCAGTTTAAGACCGAAATGATCTAGTCTGTAGAGAAAGGGCGTAAAGAAACAAAGGATAAAGTGAAGAAGACGCAAGACAAAGGATTTGAACTTATGAAGGGACTACATACAGATTCTTAGACTAGCGGCCAGGGAAAAGCACTTATCGGAATCAATGTCATGAAGGAGAACTTTTCCAGATTTCTGGATTGTTTGTTTGATATATCTTCCCATAGCCAAGACAGGATTGCTGAACTACAGGCACTTAGCAGATGCATACATGTGGCCAAAGAGGAACTACCGAATCAATTAAATGCTGTGAAGGACTTGGCTAGACAACATTCTAAATGGCTCTTAAGGTATACCAATATCCACGTGCCTAGGCATGAAGAGTTCATCCCAATCATAGTCACCGCCAAGGCCTACAGAGCAAAAGCAGAAAAGGGGAAGAAGTCAAAGTGATTCACATTCTGCCTTTTCTTTTGTTTTCTTTTGTAATTATTGAAATGTGGCAAATTGGTGCCTTGCCATTTGTTAGTCTTGAGAAGATGAACCGATTGAACTTTCATTTTAACGCTCATCTCAAAATTGTATATGTATGAGATTGAAAGATTAATAAAAGGTCGGCGAATTTTTGGTGTGAAGTACTTTTTGTTGCAGAGACAATTGCATGTTATTTTATATCAATTATTTTTTGTTCCAGTTTTTGTTAGAGTTAGTCTTATGTTTTCTCTTTTGTTTGAGTTGAAGCGGGGAAAGAACAGAGTTTCACTGCCCTGTTTCGAGGCAACGAATGAATGTGATAGGTAGTGTCATTGTACATTCAAAGAGAAATCTCTTTAGCATTTTTTGTTTATTAATCACAGTTCAAATTCAAATTAACTTAGTTCAGTACTAGCCATTATTGGGTTAAGCTTTGTGAATTCACAAGATGTGTAAATTCATAAACTTGCTTTGATATTTATAAATTTTATTCGCTTGAGTTAGATTCTATTTAGGTCTAGCTTGGTTATACCTCTTTTATTCTCAAGTCAAGAACATTTCCCGAATTAGTTTAGAAGAAGAACATAATTCATTGCAAATCTATTCTAGGGAGCTGTACCTACCAATTCAGAGAAAAGCCAATTCATCCACAAGTGGCTTTTCAACTGTTTGTAACCAGATATTGTTCCAAGTTTGGGCATTCAAGAGTTATAATTTAAAAGAACAAATCTGTTTACCAACACTTCTCTATGAGGAGAAGTTCTAAGTTAAATTCCTTGTAATGCATTCTTCTCTGTGAGAGAGAATTAAGGTGAAAGCCTTTGGACCACCCTCTGGCTTGGTTCATGGTGGTTACTATTTCACATAGGCACCGGCTACGGTGCAACATATTTGCACCGGCCGGGCCCCTCCATCCTGGCACTCCATCCTCGGCGCAAGTACAAACGTCAGGGTAGTCAGCAGGCGCAGTCTGTTCATTCCGACTGCCGTATTCTATCTGCGCCGTATGTTACTAGACATTGGCCTCCGCCCCCCTCAGCCATCCCCTCCGCCATCCAACTTGCCCAACGCCCAATATTTCCCGCCAATGTTTTAAGCATATAATAATTATGGCAATTAACAACCTATCAAATAACATAAGAATACGCTAAGCTTCACATTGGAAATTTTTATAGTGTGAGGGATAAAATTTATACAATAGTGTACTCTTATTTTTAAAAATTCAAATAATAATGTAGTTTAGAAAAATAAATTGAAATCTATTGTTTAATAGGAAAATTATAATGATATACATTTAAATTATTTTATTTTTATTTTATTTTATTTATTTATTTATTATAATTATTAATTTTAAACTATTTCATTTCAATTTTTAAAATTATTTTCTTTTTCAAAATCAGTTAGAAATCTTAAATATGTTAAATATTTCATGCAAAAATATTTTTTTATTTTTTAATGTACTAAATTATTAATTGAATTTCATAATATAATTAATATAATAATCAATTCATTTAATCTTATCTCTCAAACAACTAATTTTACTTTTAAAAAATTATTACTTCTATAAAATAAACAACATTTATTTTATTTCTATATTACTATGTATTTAAAACAAAAAAAATTAACAATATAATTATTATAATAAAAATATATAAATTCTATTTACTTATCTAAAATAACTAATATTTATTATATTATTATATACAAAATTCTTTAAAATTGTAGAACAATGTATATATAATTTAAATAAAGGCAAGGGGATGGTAGAGGGTGAATTATCTACAGTTGGGCAAATATCTTAAATTTCAAATATCTATAGTAGGAGATAAAAATTTGTCAAGATAGTATAAGTGTAGGAAAATTGATACTTATATTTTAAACATTAATTTTGAAAGTGAGAATTTTGACTTTTGTAATATAGTATTTATTTGTTTACAATATCAAGTTTGAAACTAGTTACAATAAATTCTATATATCTTTAGTTTGTAGTAATAAAATGAAGGAATTGGTTTTTATCAAGTTAGTTATTCTTTAGTCCTTGATTGATTTCAAAATGAGTGATTTGATTATACAATAAATTGAAAAAGACAAACTTTAGCATATAGTTGGGAAGGAGTTGACATTGTCAAAATGTACTTCTTAATTATTTATTTAGTCCAAGTTAAAGGGTATTTTTTTTGACATAATAAAAACAACCTCTTATTTCTAAGATATGAGATTGTGAGGATTAAATTGATGAAATAGATAAATATTTATCCTTAATAGGTATATATTTCATCCATTTAGTGCTTGAAATACCTTTTCTGGAAACATAATATCATTAATAAATAAATATTTGTCCACTTGCTAATTCAAAGTCTACATTAAAGAGAGTAAGTACATCAAAAACATTAATGAGAAATCTTATGGTCAATTTATTGAAATGAGGATTTATGATTCGCTAAACAAAGGGAAACTAATTAAATATATAGGTACCTCTTAATATTAGAAACTAAGTTGAAGGACATTAAATATGGCAAGTTAAGGCACTTTCATCCTTACACAAAAAAACTAGAAAAGCGAGCCAATTAGGTAAGTCAAGTGAGACCAAGCTAGACATAAATATTTCATTATTGACATTAAATTGATCAAACATAGAACTTGTCAACTAAACCAAAGAAGATATCTCAATTGGTATGATAAGTATGCACAAAACCTTAAGACTATATTGAAGAAGGATTTTTTTTTTTAAAAAGACTACATTGAAGAAGATTAAATCTAATTTCTATAGTTAAAACAAAAATAACTAAATAATATATAATCATTATAACTTTATTCCTTAATTATAAATTTAAAAATTAAATAATTTCATTGCAAGCATGAATGAAAGATTTTGATAAGATCCACACTAGTGCATACATTGCCTCCTAACAAAACACCCTACACATGTAAAAAAAAAAAAACTACAAATCTAAAGAAAAATGTGATATTAAGATTAAGTTGTAAATAAATTAGATGATTACAAATGACGACCACTTTTTTTTGAAGAATCAAGTGAAACACAATCTAAAATTAAGAAAGTAAAATTAATTAACTCAAAAAATAAAGATTAGTTCAATTAAATGAAACTATTATTAGTTTAATCTAATTTTAAAAAGTAACATCTAAATTTAATTTATATAAATAAAGGAATGAAATGACTTGATTGATAAACAATAGATCACATTCTAATTACTCCAACAACACACTTCCTAAACAAAAACCTTATACAATTTACAATTTCTAAATTTAATAATAATAAAAATCCTTCAAACTTTTTATACTGATTAAAAAAGTTTTGATACTAGATCCAAAGAAACCAAACTCATTCTAAGAATCAAAGCAACCCATAATCCTTAGGCACAAGGTAAAGCAAAGCAAACAAGCAACTTTTGACTAGAGGACAAAACACCACGTAAAAAACTATATATACAACTTTGAACGCGAAAATTTATGTTATTTGATAGGTTGTTAATTGCCATAATTATTACATGCTTAAAACGTTGGCGGGAAATATTGCGCGTTAGGCAAGCTGGATGGCGGAGGGGATGGCTGAGGGGGGCGGAGGGCAACGTCTGATAACATACGGCGCAGTTAGAATACGGCAGTTAGAATGAACAGACTGCGCTTGCTGACTGCCCTGACATTTGTACTTGCGCCGAGGATGGAGTGCCAGGATGGAGGGGCCCGGCCGGTGCAAATATGTTGCACCGTAGCCGGTGCCATTTCACATATGATATGTACTAAAAGGTGACGATCTTTCATTGACATAGAAATAGAAGGTAACCATTATAAGGTGACGATCTTATAAATGTTAAGACCTGTTATCATGAAAGACTTCATTAAGTTGTCCCAAAGTGTTGGAAGTCATGATAATGAACGTATCATACAGAAGGTAACCATTGTAAGGTGGCAATCTTATAAATGGTAGAATTGTTATCATGACAAACTTCATTAAGTTGTTGTACCAAAGTGTTGGAAGTCATGATAATGAACATATCATACAAAAGGTAACCATTGTAAGGTGGCGATCTTATAAATGGTAGACCCGTTATCATGACAGACTTCATTAAGTTCTTGTCCCTGAGTGTTGGAAGGCATGATAATGAACGTGTCATGATCAAACTTCATTAAGTTATTGTCCCATACTTGTCATGATAGAAACCACGACATTGCAATTTCTTGTTATATGATATACTATATTAAATTGTTGTCCCGAAGTGTCGGAAATCAGATAACTCATATCCCTCTAGGATATAACATATTCTTTTGGTAGGCATCAAGAATTTGATGCCAATGCACATACCAAAAGAATATACGTATGATGAATATCATATGATTGATATTTCTTGTTGAATCATACTTTGGATTATATTAAAAGATAACATCTAAGTTGCTATCATACTGAGATGATATCTCTTAATATACTTGAGAGCATAATGTGTTCTATATCAATCCTCCCTAACTAAGAGGGAGTGTTAAGTTTTTAGTTGCAGTTAGATTGATTCGATCATGAGATACATTGTTGATGGTAAATCACCATTAGATAAATATTCTTATATATATATTACATATATTATAAATATTCTTACATATATATATATAAAATATGGTTATTTATAAAATTAATACATTAATTAATGGTGATTAACTATAGAGACATGTCTCCTCTTATATTTATGAGTCTTCAAATCTGCCTTCGAAAAATATCAATCACATTGGCAATGTTAGTACATTTGCAATGATCCATGTTACTCAACAGTAACCATAAGCATTTTTGCAAATTTTGATGTGATTGGGGCCAACTACATTAATATGCAATTCGGAATTCAAAGCCTCATTGGGCGAAACCAAACATGGTTGAAACTTCTTAACCCATTGAACAAAGATCATTATGGTACTTGGGAATTCTTAGGTTCTTTGAATCAAGTTCACTAAGTGAATTTGGGAATTTTTGGCATCATGGGGCAAAACCAAACATGGTTGGAACTTCATTATCTATTGGGCTAGATCATTATGGGACTTTTGGAAATCATAGGTTCATTGGGCCAAGTTCATCCATTGAATTTTGGAAATTTTGGCCTCATGGGGCTAAACCAAACATGGTCATAACTTCTTGATCTATAAAGCAAGATCATTATGGGACTTTTGGGAATCTTAGGCTCATCAGGCCAAGTTCACCAAGTGAATTTTGGAATTTTTGGCCTCGTGGGGCAAGCCTTAATTTAATTTCGGAAATCCAAGCTCCATAGGCGAATATTCACAATGTCAACTTGGAATTCAAGGGCTCATTGGGCAAGACTCGTGAAGGATCACAAATTTCAAGACTCTATTTGGTCAAATACACAAGATTGTTGAAGATCCATGCCCCATTAGGAAAAATGCTTGACTTCCTTGTTTGTTCAAATTGAAATTCCTCATAGACTTAAAGTATCTTTACTGCTTAACACTTTGATAGTTATTCACCCAAACCTAATCTTTGCCAGTCAAATTCATGAGTTCAATGCCCAAGTCTCACATATCATTAGACTTCATGTCTCTCATTTTATTGTCTTGAATTCCAAATCCATGGTTTTCCCCTTAATCATCTCGAGTCCAAATTTCATTTCATTGCTCTTTGATAACACTTGATTTACATTAAGTTTGAATTTGAAATATTCTTGGGCTTGACCCAATTTTCCATTTTGTATGTCTTATGAATTTTCCTTTTTCACTTGATCATGAGAGAACTTGATCTTGTTGTTTCTGTTAGAAATAGGGAATATTGGGGGGGGGGGGGGGGGGGGTGGGGTGAATCAGTATTCTACAAACAAATTTTTGCCCAACTATGGATATCAATTGCAAACCTTAAACTTGCATAAAAGAATGAATTGAAAAGTAATAACAAGCATAACATAAGGAAACTCATAACACCGTATTTTGTTTACTAGGGAAACCTTGGCCAAGGGAAAACCCCGGTGGGGATGATACCCACAAAATGATCCACTAATAAAAAATGTCCTGTGAAAGATGTTGACCTTGTTAGGAATCTATTACATGCATATAGTGTATCTGTCTTTGTTAGAGGACTAGGCCTTGTTAGAAGCCTTAACCTTGTTAGGAGTTATAAGTACAGTACAAAGGTGAGCTCATGGCTCATACAAGCATATGCAACTTTACAAATAGTAGATGAATACCAAAACCTTGACTATGTGGTGAAGTATTCGTACTTTTGCATAAGTTTTGTATTCTGATGTTTACAAATTCTATTTTAATCTTTATTAGTAATGTCTCGTGTGGAGGCAGTTTCTTTCAAAATTTGTACATTTTTGTCCTTCCAGATCTGCCAAGTGATCATTGCTAAAGCAGCCAGGCATAGGTTGGCCCATAAGAGTCCACTACGCATCTCTGGCCAGCATGAGAATATATCATGAAGACAGTAGGGTATGTCAATGTTTAGAACCAGAAATACATAAAACAAAGTTTAGATAAATCAGAAACACAAGAACACCAGAGACACCCTGGGAAAACCCTCCTACTCGAGGGAAAAATCCAGCCACACCAAAATTATCACTTTATTGAAAAATAAAAGGTCTGATCCCATTTACAATGTTCTTCAGCCAAGAATAATAGTAAATCCTCTCATCTATAACATAGAATAGATAAGTTATCTCAGAATGCTTTGATTACATAAAGAATCCCATACTCCACATCATGTGTATTCACAGAAGTTGTTGATGTCACACTTGTGATTTTCGATCAGAATCACCAACTTAAGAATATTATACAATCTCTGGATACGGAGAAACATAATCAAAGAAGTTTTATCGCTAACACTTCACAAATATTGCACAGAAATACAAGACGCTAAGCTGAATCTGACGCTACATCTAGTCACCTTTATTACTAGTCCATAACTCTACCTGTCTTCATCCTCTCGACCTTCACGCAAAGTCCCTTTAGTTACATGATGGTGGCTCATCAATGATCAACAATTACAAAAGATTAAACCCTTCGAATTCCAAATGACACACGATAATAAACCTCTCGAATGGCATCTTGAAGGGAAGGATGATGCAATAATATGTAACTTTTGTTGCGTCCATGCTGACAGCGGTTACATATCAATAATACGTAATTGTTGTGGTACCCTTGCTGACAGTAGTCATATATCATGTGACCTTATTGTTGCTGGTGAAGTAGACTGTGCAGGTTCCTCAAAGCATCAAACCAAAACATGTCACCAACTTGAAAACATAAAGAAGAACCAAAACATTGAAACACTTCAGAGACAAAAGAGATTCTACAAATGCGTAAGCCATTGGAGGTATGAAAATGTCTCGTGTAGCTACAAACATTAACCTCCCTCATAGCAAAGGAGATATTTTTCCAGATTCTCATGTTATGGACTCTCTCAATATGACAGTGACAATGGCTACAGCCATTGTGAAGGAAACCAAAACTTTATCACGAAGTCTCTCAACATGATAGCACAATGCAAACACTAAACATGATGTTCTCCTTTGCTACTCCCTTGTGTAAAATAAACACAAGCTCCCATCACGGAGTCACTCATGTAATGTTGTCATGGAGTCTCTTAACATTAAATCCACTATGGCTACTCCCATAAGTGGAAAAAGCAACAAAGGCTTTCACCTCAAATTTCTCTGTCTTAGAGTAAAATGCGTTACAAGGGTTTTCACCTCAAATTTCTTTGTCTCAGAGAAAAACACATTAGAAGGGCTTTCACCTCAAATTTGTCCATCTCATAGAAATGCTTTACAAGGGCTTTAACCTTAAATTTCTCCATCTCAGAGAAAAATGCATTGAAAGGGGTTTCACCTCAAATTTCTCCATCTTATAGAAAAATGAATTACAAGGGCTTTTGCCTCAAGTTTCTTTATCTCAATCTCAGAGAAAAATGCATT
Organism: Cupressus sempervirens; assembly: GCA_028749045.1. Taxonomy (NCBI): domain Eukaryota; kingdom Viridiplantae; phylum Streptophyta; class Pinopsida; order Cupressales; family Cupressaceae; genus Cupressus; species Cupressus sempervirens. Next base: position 43,359,009 of record CM053792.1, on the reverse strand, counting down.
ACAAAGGCTTTTACCTCAAATATCTCTGTCTCAGAGAAAAATGCAAGATCTTTCACCTCAATTTTATTTATCACAGAGAAAAATGCATTCCACCACACAATAAGAACAATTGGATGCTACTCCCATGAGTCGAAAGAGCAACAAGGGCTTTCACCTCAAATTTTTGTCTTAGAGAAAAAGTATTATAGGGGCTTTCACCTCAAATTTCTTCGTCTCAGTGAAAAACGCATTACAACGGATTTCGTCTCAAATTTCTCCATCTCATAGAAATGCTTTACAAGGGCTTTAACCTGAAATTTCTCCATCTCAGAGAAAAATGCATTGAAAGGGGTTTCACCTTAAATTTCTCCATCTTAGAGAAAAATGAATTACAAGGGCATTCACCTCAAATTTCTCTTAGTCTCAGAGAAAAATGCATTACAAAGGCTTTTACCTCAAATTTCGTTGTCTTAGAAAAAAATGCAAGAGCTTTTACCTCAATTTTATCTGTCATAGAGAAAAATGCATTCCACCACATAATAAGAACAAGTAGATGTTGAGACTTCCTCTCAGCAAGGGCAACATTTTCATAGCTTTGATTGTCACAATAAATTACAATTGACTCAAATTCTTGACCAACCTAGGAGCTTTTGAAACCACATTGCTTCTTGAGTTGGATGATCCTCTGCAAATGACTTGGTACTCTCCATTTGCCACTCAAGCTCCTACTTAATCTTCAGGCACTTGCATCGATCTCCTAAACTTCTCATTCAAGATTGCCTGCAATGCTTGCCTTAGGGAACAATTTTTCAACATACACCCTATGACACTTTGACATGCTAGAGTTCAAGAATGTCCTCTTTGACCTCATCCTAGATAAATCTATTTAATATAAGTTTCCAAAGCTACCGAGATTGAATCAGATTGACTGTGCAATTTGGTTCTCTGTTCTCTGCAGCGATAACATCTGGCCTTGCAACACTGCAACTCACTTAGTTGACATCTTTACTTTTTCACAAATACTTAAGACTCATGACTTGTAAGCTAATTCTTCACGAATGTTCATTTCTATAGCTAGCATAGCTTCCTTATGTGATGTCTTAAGCTCTTCTTCCTTTGAATTCTGTATGCAAATTTGGATCATTAAACCATCATCCTTTTGCTCCTTGATCCATCCTGCATTTTAGTGAGCTTAATAATAGTTCATAGAATCTAATCTGAAGAGAAATATACAGACCAATGCTAAAAGCATACACAATTCACTATTCCCAATTTTGATTGCATGAATTTTTCAAAGTTACAAACATAGAATACTTATCTCTTTATTGCGTAAACTTTCTCACAATCCACCAATTGTTCTTTCCTGATCTTTGCACCTAAACATTTAGATTTGCACAACTACTATTGTCATAGACATAAATGCCAAATGTGCAAGCATAGATGGGCATGACATCATTCTCCCCTTCTAGGTAAGAAGCTTCATCTGAGATTCTACCCTCAAAGGCTCTTTAGCTACACATTCTTATAAGATTCCTTTGTTTCTTCCGTTGTTCCCATTACACATAATAATCTCTTAAAAGTATCCAATCACCCTATTCTGGTTCGGGATCTTTACTTAGACCCACTCTGATACCATATTAATGTGAGAACCAGAGATGTGTCTAACAAAGATCAGATAAATCTGGAACACAAGAACACCAGAGATACCATGGGAAAGCCCTCCTTGAGGGAAAAACCCAGCCTCACCAAAATTATCACTTTATTTGAAAAAGAAATAGTCTGGGCCTTTTGCAAAGTTCTTTAGCCAAGTATAATGATAAATCCTCTCATCTATTACATATAATAGATATGATGTCTTAGGATGTTGTCATTACACAGAGAATCATGTTCACCTCTACGGGTAAAGTGAATTAACGCATACTACAGATAGAAAGAAATGTAGTAGAGACAATAAAGAACAATGACATATTAGAAAACTTCCACTTCATTAATGTCAATCAAGTTTACAGCTGAGTATGACTCCATACACAATGGCAATCATGATGATGTTTCTAATACATTTCATCCGAGAGAGTAAATATAAACCCTAAGGGGGTGCGAGGTGAATTATCGTGCCCATAAATGCCTACCCCTCGGGTATACTAACAATCAACAATGTGCTTAACATCTAAAACATATTTGACAACAACAATACAATTGTGTCTAACTGTTCCTCCAATTGAGCCATAGTTTGTGCCTTGTCACTCCTCTCTAGGGCTAACAAAGCCTCCAACTCTACCAACTTATTTTGGTGTTGGGATAACTCATTCTCCTATGCCAACCTCCCTTCCCCCTCTCGAAGTTGGGTATTCATTCGATCCCTAGCCTCTACCACTGGCAACCTCTTAGCTTCAACCCCTCTTGTAACATGTTTGAGTCCTCCTGACCTCATAATACATGTCCCTAAAGATTTCCACAATCCGCCTCGACATGCCTAGACGTGGGAATCCTTTTGTCTCTTAGGAAGACCCAATCCTCCAACATGTCTTGAGTCTCTTTAGTGGGCCATCCCCAAGCTTGGAAACACTAGTCAAACTTTGTACGCACTTTCCAGTTACAAAAGCCAAGAGCTGCTTGATCTTCTCGTCTACTCCCTCACTAGCTTGAGACTGAACCGATGATATCATTCGTCTGGTGCCAGCAACTACACCCGCCAAGTACACCTCAAAATCAGGATCACAAGTCTCTGTGCATACCCTCCTCCCGAGGCTCTGCTAGCTGTAGAAACGGTGGCTCCTTGCCGCCCACATGCATCTCATCTTGTTTAACCATGATGAAGTGCTCCTCTGGTACTATCTCCGCACTAGTGTATGCTCATCCTCCAAGTATACAATGTCCTCAAGTAGCAGTAATTGCCTCTGTGGTGGAAACATTGTAGGCCTCCAAGTGCTTGTAGTTTGAGGTGGAAACTATTAAGTCAAGCATCCAAGGTGGTCTCCATCGCTGTGTCTACACTATCATCTCCACCACCCTGTCTCTCATGGACGTCTCCAATCGGCTGCTTAGTCTTGTGTGCCCCGACTCCACCACTCTCCAACATCTCTAACTCTTCACGTGGCTCTCCCCTCTCTACCGTTGTCTCGACTACCTCTCTCTCCTATGGCTCTACACTCTGAAAGGCTCCATGCAACTCTATCTCAACTTGAGGCTCAACTACCTCCTCTATTGTAGAGAGCCCTTGCACTAGTGCAACTACTGTCGGGGTAACTATGGTCGATGCAACCACTATGGGTGCTATAGGTGACATACTCACAGATGTGTGAATTTGATTGTGTAATGTCCCCATTTTTAGCAGGTTCCTGCAGTTGGCCAGGTCAGTTCACTGATCCTCGTGAGCTGACAGTAGGATTTGAGGGTCTTAGTTGTGTGGTTATAGGCTTTCCAACAGCCTATGGTGTGTTTTGGCTTCGTTTGAGGGACTTACTATTTATAATAAGTCAATTTGTTGTTTCCGATGAGCTCAGTTGAGTCAGAGAGTTGGAGGACATTCTTAGTTTTTATTTCCGGCTTCCGATTTGGGCTCCAAGAATCTTGGAGGGAGCATCTATTTATAGTGAGTCACCCTGTCAGGTTCATTCATTGTCTTTCATCATCAGGATCACTTTGGTGTTATCAGATTTCAATTTTGATGCTTCTTCAGTTGTTTTCGCAAGATGGGTGAATTATTATTATTATTCATCTAAATATGTTGAGGTTGCTATTTTTGTTAGTGTTGTTGCTTGGTCACCTCAGTATCATAGCTTCTTGGAACCAGGATGAAATGTTTTAAATCATGGAAACAAGAAACAATGGCCTTACATGTCAAAATTTGAAGTTATGGCGGAAAAGGTCATTTTTGGAGCCAAAAGCAATTAATAAATTAGTTTGTAATGACACTTTATTATGTTTTAATGTTGTGTGTGGAAAGCTTCTTAAGTGAAGTTCATTTGGGAAACTTTGTGCCATTTGGAGATTATAAATAGGAGCCCATGTAATGGGCACCTTGGAAATGCCCAAAAACTGAACCAACTGCTGATAAAGATTTTAACGCTTTTGCATAGATTTTGAAATCACATAAACATGAACAAGAAGGAATTTATGCAAATTGAAGATTGAACTATTGTTGAAATAATATTAGATTTCAAACTAATAAAATTAAATACATAGCAAACTCACGAATTACTCCAACAACATAAAATCAAATACATAACAAACTCTTCAACTCACTAATTATACCCAGTGTGCCTGTAGCTGGAAATGCGCCCAAGCTGTCTGTTAATGAAGTTGATAGCAATGAATTCCAAATGCCAAACCCCAAGGGAATGACATCGAGAATGTCATGAGAGGATAGACGTCCTCTAATGCCAAGAACAGATCTGTAACTCACACATCAATGTTTTTCTCATATTCCCCCTTCGTAACAATAGCCACAAGCTCTCCTTTTATTCCTACTTCATAGGGTCAACCACTTTACACAAGCAATGTGGGATATATAAAATAAAATAAAATAAAATAAAATAAAAGGCTAACAGTCACACTACTGGACAACTGCTAAAGTGGGGACGTTACAGTCCGCCCTCCTTGAAATTGCTTGTCCTAAAGCAATCTTAGTCCTGTTTGCTATAGCACCTGCTCACTCTCCCAAGTAGCATCTTCCTCTGGCAGGTCTCTCCATCTAACTAAATATTCTTCAATCATCCTATTCCACAGAGTCCTTTCCTTGGTATCCAGAATAGCCTCAGGAATCAATACGAGCTTCCCCTCCTCATCTAATGGTGGCAAATCTGCGGAAAGCACAACTCTCTGACTGATGGCTTTCTTAAGCCTCGACACATGAAACACATTATGCACCCGACTACCCTCTGGAAAATCTCATAGGCAACCTCACCCAACCTGCGAATCACTCTGTAGGGACCATAAAACCTAGGTTTCAACTTCTCTACTCCGCTCTTCTTGAGCGATGATTGTTTGTATGGTTGTAGCCTCAAGTAAACCATATCCCCAACCTCAAAGCTGCGCTCTATCCAGTGTTGGTCAACATACAATTTCTGCTGATTTTGGGCTTGCTGTATATTCTCCTTGAGCACCCTCAAAATATCTTGACTATCTTGCAAGAAGTCTTTGGCTTTGGGCACTCTACTATCCCCCAAGACTAGATCCATGAAACTAGGTGCTTCATAACCATACAGTGCCATGAATGGAGTCATCTTGATGGACGTATAATATGTGGTGTTATAACAGTATTCTCCCATATGTAGCCATTTGACCCAAGCTTTTTGTTGTGCAGTCACATAGTTCTTTAGATATCCTTCCACCCATTTATTCACAATCTCCATCTGCTCATCTATCTGTGGATGATAACTAGTGCTAGGTGTAAGATTTGTGCCACACAGTCCAAACAACTCTGGCCAAAAAACACTCATAAATTTACTATCCCAATCACTGGCAATGAAACTAGGTAGCCCATGTAACCTGAATATCTCTCTGAAGAAAAGATCGGCCACCTGTGTTGTTGTGTAAGTGGATGGAATAGCAAAGAAGTGAGCAAACTTTGTTAGCCAATCAACTGTCACATAGATGCAATTTCTCCCCTATACTCGTGGTAACTCGGTGATGAAGTCCATAGAAATACTTTCCCATTTCCTATCTGGAATGGGTAAAGGCTGTAATAACCTTGCAGGATATGTGTGCTCTCCCTTATTCTGTTGACAAACTGCACACTCCCTGACATGCTTCTGAACATCATCCTTGAGCCCTTTCCATGTGAACCACTCACGAATCTGCCTGTAGGTCTTAAAGACCCTTGGATGTCCAGCTGTAGGTGCATCGTAAAATGCCTTCAGTATTACCTCCCTAAACTGTGATGAAGGAATCAAATATATCCTACCTTGGAACTTGATCAATCCATCCATCACCATGCAACGATCATCCTGTATGGTGCCTGCAATCACTCCAAAAGTTCAAGTGTCCCTTGCATACTTTGTTGTAATCTTATTTCTCCAATCTTCTATAATCTCAGCTAGAGCACAAATATGAGGTCTCCTGGATAAAGCATCTACCACCATATTCTTCTTACCTTTGACAAACTCAATGTCAAAGTCATAGGCCTGCAACTTCGTAATCCACTTCTGTTGTCTATAATTCAAATCACACTGGCTCATGAAGTATTTGGTGCTATTGTGATCAGTCTTGATAACAAACTTCCCCCCAACTAGGTAGGACTAAAACTTGGCCAATGCATGCATAATAGCCAACATCTCTTGATCATAGATGGAATAGCTCCTCTCCACTCCACGGAGCTTCCAACTCTCAAAAACAATGGGATGCTTCTCCCGCATCAAGACTGCTCCAATTCCATCTCCTGATGCATCACAATGAAGCTCAAATGGCTTTGTGAAGTCCGTTAGAGCTAGTACTGGACATGATGACATCACCTTCTTGAAATGATCGAAGCTTCTCTGAGCTGCCCCTGTCCATGCGAAAGCCCCTTTCTTGGTAAGGTCTGTCAAGGGTGCAGCGATCTGTGAAAATCCTTTAACAAAGCTCCTATAAAACCCGCAGAGACCAAAGAACCCCTTAAGCTGTGTAAGGTTCATAGGAGTAGGCCAATCAACTATAGCTCTAATCTTTTCGGGATCTACCCGAACTCCATTTGCGCTGATGATATGCCCAAGGTATAGTAACTCAGTCAACCCAAACTCATTTGTAAATACTCCTACCAAGTCTTACTGAAGACCAAAATGTCATCAAAGAAAATCAAGACAAATCTCCTAAGCTGCCCCTTGAATGCCTGATTCATGCAACTCTGGAACATAGCAGGGGCATTGGTTAGCCCAAATGGCATAACCAAAAACTCGAAGTGGCCATAGTGACACCGAAAAACTGTCTTCTCAATGTCCTCCCTCATCTTGATTTGATGATACTCTGACTGTAAATCAATCTACGTAAAAAAGCATGCACCATGCAACTCATCTATCCGTGGGATGGGATATCTGTTCTTAATAATCTCCTTATTTAATGCCCTGCAATCGATGCACATGCGCATCGTCCCATCCTTCTTTTTTACCAACACTACTGCTGAAGCAAAGGGGCTCTTACTAGGCCTGATATGCCCCATCTCCAACAACTCCTTAATTGCCTTCTCTATCTCATCCTTGCGTTTCTTAGGATGCCGATAGGGAGTAACCATAACTTGTTTGGCTCCCTCCTCGAGCTCAATAACATGCTTTATTCCCCTGTCAAGAGGAACCCCATGCGGAATCTTGCCAAATACCTTAGTGTGCCTGTCAAGTATCTCCTTGATATCTGCTGGATGACTTCACATGTGGCTCCTGTGAAGCTGGCATAGTCAAACATTCTGCTGCCCACTCCACTTCATTATGCCGAAAAAGTCTCTACATTCTCCTCAGGGAGACTACTCTGCAACTCTATTTAAAAGTCCTCTAAGTACAACAATTCTACCCTCATGCTAAAACCTCATCTCCAATTTTGCTAGGTTGAGTGTGAACTCAACTAGCGAGGCCATCCATGTCATGCCGAGGATGACATCATAGTCTCCCATGTCTACTACATGGAACTCATCCTCCAACTCATAGCCATCTCCAAACCTGATGTGAAGATTAGATATCTTCCGAGTGCATAGTAGTTTGTCACCATTAGCTACCATCACTCTAAAACCGGCGTGTCCCTCAGTCTGTAAACCTCTCTTGGCTACCAATTGTGCATCTATGAAATTATGTGTAGCCCCAGTGTCAATGAGTGAGATCACTTTCTGTCCTTGGATAGTACCCCTAACCTTAAATGTGATTGCCTTCTGAGTCCTCGTTAATCGTGCCAATGATTTCTCATCCTTAGGAATGTTGCTCTCCTCTGTAGTGCTATCCTCATTTGAATTAGAGTGCTGATCCTCCCTTGCTGACTGTGACTCCTCTGCTGAGAGATACTCCATTTGATTTGCCTTAGCCTTGAGAGGGCACTTATGAGAGAAGTCCCAAGGCTTTCTGCAATGAAAACATAGCTTCTTCCTCCACAACTCATTTAGGGTGTCATTATCCGACTTATTATCCCTTTTCGGCTAGGCATCCTTGTGAAAAGATTTTTTGTCCTTCTCCTTGTCCTTCTTCATATGTGAATCCCTATGCTGAAATCTGCTCATAAAAGAAGAAGGTGCTAAGTCAGGAGCCTTCTTAGTAGCCTCCTGTAATGTAGTTGGGTCATGCCCCTTGACCCAACCCCTTAAAGGATCTGAGTGTCCATCCATAAACAACACTACTAACCTCTCTGAAATATCTGTGACCAACACAGCTAACCTCTGAAATTCACTGATATACATCTCAACTGATCCCCACTGCTTGAGTTGTGCCAACTCCTTAAATTGTACAACGAGACTCCTGGTATCAAATCTCTCTATGAGCCTCTTAGTGAACTTGTAAGATGTGATCTAATTATGCCCCAAGGTCACCATGCCATGGTGCCACCACTCATGCACTGGGCCATTCAAATGAATAGCCACATGCTTTATAGCCTCCTCCTCAGGCATAGGATTCAACTGCAAGTACGTATCTACCTTTTGCACCCAAGGTCGTGTAGTCCTCTTCCCTGAAGCATCATAATAAGATAAAGAAAGTTTTCCAACTTTCTTTCTCCAAAGTTTTGATTGCTCACTCCTGATCCAGAATGTGTCTCATCCTCAAGTCCATATAATTTCTAAGGGAAATATTCACTTGAAACTCCGGTCCACTAGCCTCCCAGTTACTCCTGAAGTGATTCTGTAACTCAGTAATCTGCGGTTCATTAATTGGTTGAACCGTATCTCTATGTGGGAAGGTGGGTAGAAGAGGTCTCGAGCTTGTTGTTCGAGCTGGTCGTGCAACATGTCTAAAGTTATCAGCCTCATTCCCATTGATGCCATGTCCATTATTACCCCTATTGTTATCGTTTCCATTGTTGGCATCACTTGGATTAATATTGACACCCATCTGTCTAGCCATAAGTTGCAACATCATATCCATTTGCCTATTCTGCTCTTGTTGCATACGCTGCCTCTCTTCTAATGTACCTAGTAATTGTCTGAACATTACCTCCTCCTGATCTGGACCGATATTCCTGCCATCTCACTCACCCATACTGCTGTCTTGTTCAAAGAATATCTCCTCTGTGTCTGTATGACTGGATTGTATGTCCCTCTGCACGGATGAACTAAACTGTTTGCTCTACAAGTCTAAACTCCTACTTTGTCTTACTCTGGTATTGTAGAAATTATAAAGCCCCTGTCGCATACTCAAACATAAATGCTTAGCTTTTTTAATTTTTGATTTTAGTGTTTTGACATTTTGTGAAACACTTTTCTCTCTATCCGGCTGTTCCAAATTCTCTATAAGACTCCATAGGATGGCAGGACTTATAGCTCTGATACCACTGTAATGGGTACCTTGGAAATGCTCAAAAACTAAACCAACTGTTGATAAAGATTTTAGCTCTTTTGCATAGATTTTGAAACCACATAACATGAACAAGAAGGAATTTATGCAAATTGAAGATTGAACTACTACTGAAATAATATTAGTTTTCAAACTAATAAAATTAAATACATAGCAAACTCGCTAATTACTCTAGCAACATAAAATCAAATACATAACAAACTCTTCAACTCACTAATTACACCCAATTTGCTTGTAGCTAGAAATGCGCCCAAGCTGCTTGTTAATGAAATTGATAGCAATGAATTCCAAAGGCCAAACCCTAAGAGAATGACGTCTAGAATGTCACAAGAGAGGATAGACGTCCTCTAATGCCAAGAACAGATTTGTAACTTCCATATTCTTCTCATATTCCACCTTCCTAACAATAGCCACAAGCTCTCCTTTTATTCCTACTTCATAGGGTCGACCACGTTACACAAGCAATGTTGGATAAATAAAATAAAATAAAATAAAATAAAAGGCTAACGGTCACACAACTGGACAACTGCTAAAGTGGGGACATTACAACTCATTTGATGAGTAAAGCATCTGATTGATTATTTTCTTTTGTTGTCTGTGAAGAGTTTCTAAGTTTGCTGATTTCTTTGCCCTTGTTGAAGTATAAGGGTTTGGAATTAAGAAGTGCTTGGTAATTCACAATTGAGGTATTGTGAATTAATTCACAGAATAGTCTTTAATTAAATCATAGTATTTCCCAACTATTATGTACTGTACCTAGGAATTTCATTGTGGCTGGAGAATTTGTGATTTGGAACGCCATTATTGTCTATTGTTTGGCATGGTTAAAGAGGAATGTACTGTGGCTGTCATCCCTGTATTTGGCAGTGATTTCAGACCTTGTGGAAGGCTGCAATCAATTATTAGAGGGCAGCAATTAGTTTTTAGAGCACCTGTGATTATAAGAGAGGAGCATATATTTCTTGAGCGCTGCAATCCATAAATTAGATTATTTTTTGAGAGCTGCAATCCATATTTCATCCGTTAGAAGTCAATTTATAGGTACATTAATGCATTCTTGTAAATATCTAGAAGTCAATTTTTAAATTGGTTATCATTAGCATTGCCATCAATTATAGAATTACTTTTGAATTGTTTAGTGGTGTTCATTTGTCCAAATTGATAAAGACGTAATCAATTAAGAGTGTGAGCAGCTGGCTGTGAATTTAAAGCATTATTTATTGAGTGATAATAATTTGCTTGCAAAATGTTTGACAAAATATCAAATTGTTGCTTAGCAAAAACAAATTGATGTTTGTTAAGGATATATCCTGTTGAGGGTTTTTTAGATTGAAGGCTCGGATAGGTGTCATTATCACTAAGCCTACTAATGTTGATGGGGTGAAGTATGTTGTCTCCGACAAGAGAGGTGGAGAAAACTTACCTATGTGGCCGCGGGTGTGGGCATTGGCATAGACACTACTGTGGCAACTATAGGCTTGATAATGTTGTCCTTTTCCACATAACTACCCCACTATCCTCTCTCTCACTATCTACGTCCCCCAACATAGACTTTGAAACAACCTGCCTTTGTCGCTTCTGACTTGCTTGTGCCATCCCAATGTCCAAGTGCCTCAAATACATGATAGACGGCTTGCCATGTGCCAAGGTATCTTAGGCTGTACATTGAACTGGTCAAGTGGAATTCACGTCTGTGTGGCATCCAAGAACAACCATATGGTGTAATGTGGCATGTAGAATGTTTTGTGTTGCAACGTCATGAACTCCAACATTCTCTTTGCCAACAATGTCGCCCAATTATACACAATGTTGTTTACGAGTCCATTCATCAATACAATTTGATAGAGGGCTATGTTTGAGGCATGACTCAACCTTGTCAATCTATTCTTTATCACATCCATAATGTGTCGCCAAGCCCTTTTTGCAACAAAGGACTTTATCACTCACCCTTTTGATGGCTTTTCCATTGAGTCTATCTTTGCAGTTGTGAGAATTTTGGATACCATTTTATTCTTTTATTCCTTCAACTCCCTTGTCATCTTCCTTGCCTTCACACCAATCTTTTTCCCATGTTGGCCAGGTATGCCAAAGACTTTGGTAAACTATGGGGAAGTGAATGAAACTTTCAAGTTACAACCCAAATAAAGAAAAGTGCTTGTCCTTGGAAACTTGTCAAACATCTCTATTATTACTCGGAAGCAACCCTCCTAGTTGGGGATGCAAAAGATGTACATATGAATGGCCCTCTAGACTTTTGTTCTCCTTAGGCTTTGCTCTATCATATTGTCATTAGAACTATCTTGCCACCATTTTCAGCACTCCAAGCCGTTCAATCCCTCAAATATCACTATTTGAGGTGTCATTGTATCTTTAGGAGTTATATTTGTACCTTTGGTCTGATTTTCTTCTTGTCATTGCTAGAACTCACATCCACCTTGTCGACAACTTTTACGCTTGATGGCAACACTCATGTATTCTTATCCATGTTGGAACTGCTTGATTGGGATTGCAATTGTACTTTTCAATGTTGTTTCCCCATTGAATTCATAACTATCTCAATTGTCATTTTTTGCAAGCAAAAATAGTTAGGTATGGGTGCCAAGTTGTCCCTTCTTAGAGCTTCGAAACTGATTGGTTCTCCTTCACCCTATGGTTTTGTGTGATTCTTTGTGCTTATGGGGAGGGCACTTGCAATGACGTTTGTATTTTCTTATTTGCCTCTCCAACTGTATGGATCTTTTTCGCACTGCCCACTATCTTATAGCCTGCTCTTGTATGCCGCTCTAAACGATTACAATTTGTGCACCTCACTCATTACGCCGGCAATTCTGTGGATGTCTAGGTCTTTTCTCTTTGATAGAAACATCTTCTACTTCTTCCTTCTTAACCCTACCTCTAACTCAAAATAGGCTTCACTTTCGTCCGTTTATATTTTCCTAACTTGATCTCATTTTACCCTTTGTACTTTAACACTAGTTCTGTGGGTGTAAAGCTCATTCGCTTTAGATGTTTATCATGCCACGCTTTCCTCCATTGTTGGTCTACATCCATCGCCTACCGTGTCATCATTCGACACTTCTCCAACTTGTTTTGGGTGTGTAACCTTTCCCTCAAATTCTCCATATCTTGTAGTATTTTCTCTATTTCGCTAGCCTCTTGCCCATACATTATCTGATAGGCCCACAACATTGATGGTCATCTCTCTTCCTAGTCCTCCCCTTAAACTCTACATGACTTTTAAATTACAAACACCAATATTTTATTAGTAGCTTTTACCTGGCCATTTCTCTGGAATAGTAGGGAGTAGAGAGTGAGTGAAAAAATTTAAACTCTGTAGTGAGCAACTTGATAACATAATGTCCCCCTCGATCACTTGTCATCTAGATTGGGATGCCATACCTCGTGATTATTTGCTCATAAATAGACCTTGCAGTGCTCAAGGTTGAGTTGTCAGGTAGGGCACATGCTTTTACCCACTTGGTCAGGTATTCAAACGCCAAAACAGCATATTTGCACCTTTGTGCTCTACTTATCTTCAGTGGCCTAACAAAATCTAGTCCTCATCGCTCAAACAATGCCTGTGCATGAGAGGGGTTTAGAGGCATGAAGTCTCTTTTCAACGATCTTTCAACTCTATGGCATTGTTGTTTAATGTGGGCCACCATAGGCCTTCCATGCAGTTGTGTCCGGTCCCATATGCCCTTAGAGTTGGGCCCTCATGAGCCTCCCTCAAGACTCTCAAAACCTCCTCCATTACACATCGTCAGAGTACTTGATCTGGTCTCATTTTGTAGAGCAATCCGTTGATTAGCTGGACAGTTCTACTCCTTAGAACAAGCTTTCGCCTTTCAGCCAATGGCATATTCTTTGGGAATCGGGTTGTAGAGATGTATTCCCCAATGCTTGTATACCAAGCCGACATGATTACAATCTAGATGAGGCAAGCATTACAAAAGTTGTCATTCACCCCTTCTGGTGGTTCTAATTTGATATGGGAAAGCTGATTTGTAATTACATGGCGTTTTGATGCAGGAGCATCTTGGGTTTGCTTAGTGACTACTTTGGAGTTCTTGGGAGGAGGCTTAGTAGTTGCTTTGGAGGGTACTCATTCAAAGGAGGACTGGTGGTCGACATTCTTTGAGAGCTCGGCATGTTCTATGGAGTTCGGCATGGTCTCGGAGCTCGGCACGGTCTATGGAGCTCGGTACAGTCTTGGAGCTTGGCATGGTCTATGGAGGTCGACACGGTCATGGAGCTCAGCATGGTCTGCTAAGCTCAACATTGCTTGTGGTTTTGTTGATGCTTGGCTTGCTGTTGGTGCTGAGTTGTCTATGAGCCGACCTTGGCATTTAATTTGTGTATAGGGTATTTAATTTGTGTTGTAGCCAACTTGTGGCTTAGTTGGGTATAAATAGGGGGTCTTGTGGAGTCTTTTAGTGATTCATTCATTTAGAGGAGGAATGAGTGTGGGAGTAGCTGAAGGGCGAGTTTTCCTGAGTCTGTGGACAGAGCGCCGAATGTGAGGCAGTTTACAATAGGATTCTGATGAAGTTGTGTGTGTGGACAAATTGCCGAATGTGAGGCAATTTACACTTGGATCTTGGATGAAGTTGGAGCAGAGCTAGTAGCTGAGGCTTGGGAAACAAGGAGATTGCTTGGTGGCTGGCGAGCACAAGTTGAGATCTTGGAGGTTTCTACTAGAGTGATGATCTAGGCTAGCTAGGGTTTGGATTGGATCTTGAGGAATCTTGCAAAACTATAACTTGCTTTGTATTTGGCCGTAACTGGGAAGTCCTTACAATCCGACACATTGCATGTAATCAGTTACATCTATGAATAAATTGTTGTGACTTGGCTTCAAATCTTGCATTGTTGTTTCTGTTTCCGCTATGTGGTTATTTGCTGGGCTAGGACATCTCCTTTGGGGATTCTCCTACCTCGCACTGCATTAGATGGTATCAGAGCGAAGGTTGTTCCTGAGCGTGTAGATAGATCACTGAAGTTGTGGCAGTTTGCATCAGGCCTTGGGTTGGAGAAGTAGATTTGAGACAATCTTGATCTGGTGGTGGATTTTCTTTCTGGAGTCCTACATCTCTTGGTTGTGAGGTGGCATGTCGTGTTCTAACTTGCAATTGTAGAGGGCTTGTAGATGGATCGATGGATGTGAAGATGGAAGACTGATCTTGTTGAGACATGATCGTAGAGAGTTTGTGGATTGTAGATCCGTGGTCCTAGACTTGTGATGTGATTCCTAATTGTTCATGCGAGGTGGCAGGTTGCAATTTGACTTGCAAACAATTCGAGCTTGTCACAAGAAGCGTGGGAAGGATTTGTTGTAGAGGGTTTATAAAGATCTTGGGAGATGGCTCCGAGAGGATTGGACCCTGAGATGATTACAAATCTCCGTCATGTGGTGGAGAGGAATTTTTCTAAGATGTTTGCTCGAGTTGAAGCTAGTTTGGTTGATCAAGCTAAGAAGCTGGTTGCTCAGTTTGAAACTAGTTTGGCTGATTGAGATAAGGATAGGATGAGGAAGGCATTTCGTAGATGTTTGTGGAGCTGGAGTCTACTGATCCGGAAGAGAGTTGTTTGGCCGGTTAAAAGACTTGTTTGTGAGAGAAGATGGCATAGCAAGGTCGAGATGGAAGAGGTTGGCTTTGTTGATCAGTCTGCAGAGCTTGATACAGAACCTACAGAGCAACTATAGGTTGTTGCTGAGGATATTCCTAACCTTGTTGATGCTTGGATGGACATTGGTTTTCATGATTAGTCAGTTGGGTTTGACATGGAAATTGCAGAGCACTTGATCATGGATGATCCAGTTGCTGTTGGTGGTGACTTGTATGTTGCAAAGCACTTGGTCATGGATGATCCAATTACTGTTGGTGGTGACTTGTATTTTGTAAAGCATCTTGTGGTGAGCAATGATATTGCTGGTGTTGTGAGTTTGACATGTGTTGATGGAGATCTACATATTGCTGTTGACGTGGAGTTTATTGTTGCTGGTGTGGATTCACTAGTTGCTGATGTGGATGAGGGTTTGCTGCTAAAGCACTATGTTCAGTTTGTTCTTGGGAGTGAGCATGTTGATTGGATGGTTGGAATTGTGGTGTTTGATAGAGTGATGCAGATGTGGATGATTTGCATGTTGGTTTTCTTGTTTCTATTGAGATGGAAACCTTTAGTGAAGATGAAGTTGGTTGCAGATCTTTCTTTGGGCATCAAAGTGTGGGACACACTTTTCTATTTACTTGGGGAGTCTGATGCAGGAGCATCTTGGGTTTTCTTAGTGACTACTTTGGAGTTCTTGGGAGGAGGCTCAGTAGTTGCTTTGGAGGGTACTCGGTCAAAGAAGGACTAGTGCTTGGCATGCTTTGAGAGCTCGGCATGTTCTATGGAGTTCGGCATGGTCTCGGAGCTCAACACGGTCTTGGAGCTTGGAATGGTATTGGAGCTCAGCACGGTCTATGGAGGCCAACACAGTCTTGAAGCTTGGTATGGTCTGCTGAGCTCGGTGTTGCTTGTGGTTTTGTTGATGCTCGGCTTGGTTTCTCTAGCACTCGGCTTGCTGATGGTGCCGAGTTGTCTATGAGCTGACCTTGGCATTTAATTTGTGCATAGGGTATTTAATTTGTGTTGTAGTCGATTTGTGGCTTAACATATATTTAATGTAAGGGGTTTATTTTAATTTGTAATTGCTAGGCCGACTTGTGGCTTAGTTGGGTATAAATAGGGGGTCTTGTGGAGTGTTTTAGCGATTCATTCATGGAGTGATTCATTCAGAGGAGGAGGAATGAGTGTGCGAGCAGTTGAAGGGGGAGTTTTCTTGAGTTTGTGGACAGAGCGCCGAATGTGAGGCAGTTTATAGCAGGATTGTGATGAAGTTGTGAGTGTGTGGACAGATTGTCGAATGTGAGGCAATTTACACTTGGATCTTGGATGAAGTTGGAGTAGAGCTAGTAGCTGAGGCTTGGGAAACAAGGAGATTGCTTGGTGGCTTGCAAGCACAAGTTGAGATCTTGGAGGTTTCTACCAGAGTGAGGATCTAGACTAGCTAGGGTTTGGATTGGATCTTGAGAGATCTTGCAAAACTATAACTTGCTTTGTATTTGGCCGTAACCGGGAAGGCCTTACAACCCGACACATTGCATGTAATCAGTTACATCTATGAATAAATTATTGTGACTTGGCTTCAAATCTTGCATTGTTGTTTCTGTTTTTGCTATGTGGTTATTTGCTGGTGGCTAGGACATCTTCTTTGGGGATTCTCCTGCCTTGCACTGCATCACGTTTCCCTGGCCATTCTATAATTGTGAATGTGAATTATTGCAAAAGGAGCAACCATCTGCTTTCTCTTCCTTGAATAATTGGCTTGTTCACCAGATACATCATGTTAAGTAACATGGATCGTGTCTGCAAATGTAATTATATTGCCATTGTTATAGATATGTTCCAAATGCAAATTTGGATCTCCATAAGTATAAGAGAAGGAGACACATCTCTTGAAGAGACATGTCTACAAGGTTTAAACATCATTAGTTAGTATAAAAATAATATAACTAGCCATATGTATAATACACACACACACACACATATATAAAGGAATATTTATATTATCATCAATAAAGATACTTATGATCATATCAATCTGATTGTAACTACAAACTTAACACTCCCTCTTAGTTAGGAAGGATTGATATAGAACATATTATGTTCTCAAGTATACGATGAGATATCATCTCAGTATGATATTCCTAGAATGACATATTTAAGGATATCAACATAAATCCATCAACACACACATATGTTATATATGGAATTTGCTACGATTCATAATGAGACTAAAATTCTCAACACTTTTTCTTTTAGCAAGGAGGGAAATTAAGCAAGTACTACAACTTTAATATAAGTTTAAATACCACCTTAAGTGTGTTCTACAATAGATTTAAGTTGGTTATCAAGGTGTTCGGCAAAATCGACCCCGAAGAACCAAGATAACACTTGCTCCAACACATTTTGGTATTAGGAGATAGGTCTACTATTGATAAGATTGTCACCTTACAATAGTTACCTTTTGTTCGTTATCATAACTTCCGACACATCGGGACAACAACTTTATGTAGTCTGTAATGTTAACAGGCCTCGTTATTGATAAGATCGTCACCTTTCAATAACTCCCTTCTAAATATATACATCAATGAAAGATCGCCATCTTTCATGACATAATTACAACATCATGTAGTAACTCACATGATATCCACTATGAACCAAGTCAGAGGGTGGACCCACCATACCTGCTACTAGAGCGTGGAACAAAGGGTTTTCACCTTATACTTCTCTCTCATAGAGAAGAGCGCATTACAAAGAATTTCTCTTAGAACTTCTTATAGAAAATATATCATCTACAAATGATTACATCTCAAATTTCTCCCTCTGAACATCGATCCTAGGAAGTTAGGGCCTCTAGTTACTTCTTCAAAAACTCTCTTCACCCAAGGATGCCTGTCAAACTCACTCTGAATCACTTTGAATTTGATATCAATCTTTAGATTTTCTAGTGATAAGTCGATACTTCCTGATAATATACATAGGAGTAGGCCCATCGAAATCATGTAGTCACACACATATATTTCTAGACTCCCTCTGAGTATCAATCTTCTAAGCTCTTGCGTTTCTTTAGAAGAAGTGTCATACTCCCTCTTAATGTAGAATAATCTCATAATCTCACTCATCAAAGATTTTTCCTTCAAGAGCCTCTTTTTATCCATCTTGATCATCAAGGTCTTTGGAGCTACTATCATTAGATTGAGTCTGCACAATATTAGGTAGCATATGTAAAGTACCAACTTTCTTTTCCTATAAGAACATCCTCAAACATAAAGGAAAAGATCAAGGCAAATAACCTTTATGGTATGTATAGAAATTACACATAAGAGAGATAAATGTCAAAAATAAGAATACTTATCTGCACATGAAGATTTATAAATTGTCTTTTTAGATTGTTTGAGAATGGAACATCTCCCCACTAAATAAGGTTCAAGTAGGAATGGAACATTGACTATTATTCGCCCCACAATGTAAAATTTTCACTCATTCTTATATTGTTGAACAATTTTGTATCAAATATGACAACTCCTTTCGACGTTCCAACTTGCTCTTTTCATCCATTGTAGCTTAATAGTATAAGCGGACACAAACTCATCCACAATATGCCAATATCTTGATTGAGTATGATTGTGCTACTTGAATGACTCTATATCTCATATGTCAAGTTTCATTATCATTTATCGTAGATGGTTCAATTGAAGTCACCACTTTCTTATGATGTACACAAGGGGTAGGCTCATTAAAATCACATAGTTGCATGAAATAAGTCCTCTTGACTGTTACAATTTATCGATCGAGATTCCATCACAACATGGTTTACTCCCTTTAAATCAATATGATTGAGATCACTGAAGGTTGACGAAACCATATCCTCTATCTACTCCCTCTCTTTCAAGGTTCCAGTTGATGAAATGTCAAATGTTCGACTCCCTCTTGATCTCAATCTCCCTCTTCCTATAACAGCATTCTCGGAGGAAATGATCAAGGCATATGGCTCTTATAGTACGTATTAAAAAATAAGAGAGAGACCTAGAATATATTCAATATAAGGTCTTTCCAACAAAATGTAGATAATTAGAAACTAATGTGATACTCTATTACTTTTAGAATGATCCCTACTATTCCAATATAGTAAATATCTAATTAATTTAATATATGCATATATTACATCTTCTATATGCATACTATAATCTATATTTCCAGCATATTATTTATGTTGAATGTTGGAGATCAACATGTATCCTCCAGAACAACAATAGCATTTTACTTGTGTTTCTCACCTTACTTTATAATGTCATGATAATATTATTTTCACTACAAATATGAAATAAATACTCCTCAATAAACATTCGGTCAAGAAGAGAATGTGTTCTTGTTATCTCAAGGATCACGAAGCACCTTATACGTTGGTGCATAGAATCAACGGCCTCCAATTGTACATAATCTGATGCATTTATGAAATGCCAGCGCTCTAACTCTGAGTAGTTGATAAATATATTTACTACTTCGTATCTCCAAGCTGGCCAACAACACCCATCCTCACAAAGGATCTATTTTGAACGTGAATGTTGCTTTCTGATGATTATTAGTGGACCACACCTCATTGAAGATGAACTCTGTTGTTAGCCAAAGAGTTACCGCTTGATTCAGATATTACCACCATCTTATTGTTGACACCAATGATATAGTATTCTAGCAACTGAATTTTCAGCGAAGATGATTGTAAAATTCGGATTGAAGGCTAAAAACTTGACATCTCAAATCGACTGTAATCCCAAACTGAGCAATGTCATATGACATCACACCTGTTGTAGATCGCACCGCTGCAGTCTGTGTTTCACTACAGAATCAAGCTTCCACAATGACAATGATATTCATTTTCACTTACAGTACAATGCAAGCATTCACTGTGATATCGACATGGCTATTATAACAGCGCCAAGGTTCTTCCAAGTGATGACGTCTCTTTGAGGAATTCAATCAAGCAGTTCACATACCTTGTCTATGCTTACCCAGTTCACTCCCTACCAGATAATTTCCAGCTATAATGTTTGCCAAAAATCATGCTTACATTATGCTTTGATGCTCTTTCAAGGCCCCCATTTTGCATTGACAGGGAATGTATCAACAAAGGTTGTTAAGTCAGTCTTTATACTTTTCAGATGTATCCTGGTGGTCTCTTATTATATTAGATCAACGTCATTGATTTCCTACCTGGTTAGCGGTGGGTCCCCCGTACTTGCCCAACCTTAGTTTGGCCCAAGGGTGATCTTTCTTTGACTAGGCATTGCTCCATTTAATACTCTGCCCACGCTTATACTTCCGTTTATTTAGCGTTTGGGCTGTTGGATGGCTAATTCCACCTAATGATTGTGTGTTCAAGTCTTTTTCTTCTTGTTCTTACCTTATCCATGCAGAAATATCGTTGAACCCTCTAATACATTCATTCAAGTGCTATCAAACAGTCCTATTCGCTTCTACTATTGATAATGCCCAATTGATGATATGCTTGGTGTGTGCCTCCATGCAATCCACTTGGAGTGACTTTGAATTTTGATCGGCTTGATTGTGTTGACTTCCACGACCAAGGTGAGGAATTTTCATTGTTTATATATTATCTATCTCATTTTTCATATCCTATTTTCTGATTTAAAAATCTTTACTGACATCGTTCTTTAGCCAAAATCGAGTCATTCTTGGTGCAATCATATTTACTTACTCTAAGAGTTTAATAATTTTTTGTGCCTCTTCTTTCGTATTATTGCCATATCAATTGAAGCACTATAAGCATGTGTATAATCCTATTGTCGACTAGTCTTTCCTTTTCTTTGTTGATAATTCTCTCTTCTACCTTTTCCACTCATCTTTTGTTTCGATGATGCCTGATGATCTAAACTGTTTGAACAATTTGAATCCATGATGTTCTTCGTGCTTCCATTGCAGTGATTTGTCATTATTTATTTTTTATCTTTTTATTTTTATATTTGCAACTAGGCTCTGATACCATGTTAAGTAACATGGATCGTGTCTGCAAATGTAATTATATTGCCATTGTTATAGATATGTTCCAAATGCAGATTTGGATCTCACATAAGTATGAGAGGAGACATGTCTCCAAGGTTTAAACATCGTTAGTTAGTATAAAAATAATATAACTAACCATGTGTATAATACATACATACATTATATATATATATATATAAATATAAAGGAATATTTATATTATTATCAATAAAGAAACTCACGATCATATCAATTTGACTGTAACTACAAGCTTAACACATCAATGCCTGGTGATCCACGTAAAATGTAAACAGGGTAGCCCACAAGTAGTGTGGAACTTCTCTACAACATACACCATCCCCAAGGCTTCTCGCTATGTTGTACTGGAATTTTTCTCTACCTTTGACAATAACCTACTAGCGAAGTACATCGAGTGATCCAACCCATCGTCACCCACTTGTGCTAGTGTAGCTCCTATTGCAAAATTGGAGGCATCGATGCGTACAAGAAACTTAACTTAATTCGGGTACACCATAATGGACACACCTACTAAACTTGTCTTCAACTCCTCAAATGCTTCACCCTG
This sequence comes from Cupressus sempervirens, assembly GCA_028749045.1. Classification (NCBI taxonomy): domain Eukaryota; kingdom Viridiplantae; phylum Streptophyta; class Pinopsida; order Cupressales; family Cupressaceae; genus Cupressus; species Cupressus sempervirens. The sequence continues at coordinate 43,337,376 of CM053792.1, read as the reverse complement.
CTCTGCTCCCCAAGTGTAGGGCTCCCCCTTTTGAGTCAACTTATCCATCATATAGGACACTCGAGCAAAAAAAAATTATGAACCTTCTATAATATCCAATGTGTCCAATGAATGACTCAACTCTCGTAACATCTGTGGGTGGCTCCATTTCTTTAATCACTCTCACTTTGTCAGGGTCTGTCTTTAGTCTAGCTTTACACACAATGTGCTTGAGTAGCTTCACTTGAGGCATGATGAACATGCACTTCTTGGGGCTGAGTGCAAGTGTTGCACATTTGCACCTCTCTATGTATTCCTGAAGGGCTATTAGATGTGTGCCCCCTGCACTGAAAATGGACCAGTCATCCAAGAAGGCTTTAAGATTCCCGATGGACATTTTATCAAAGATGTATAAAATCGTCCTCTAAAATGTTGTTGGGGAATTACAGAGTGTGAATGGCATACAATTATATGTGTACACCACATCCTCCACCACAAAGATCATCTTCAGTTTGCCCTCAACGATGGATATCTAGTTGTACCTAGGAAATCCATCCATAAAGGAGTAGATTCCGTACCTTGCTACCTCCTCTAACATGTTGTCTGTGAAAGGTATCGAGAATGGGTCTTTTACGGTGACCGCATTTAGGCATCTGAAGTCAACACATATTTGGATATGGTTTGCCTCTTTCTTTAAGGGAATAACAATGGGGGGCACCCATTCACATATTTGCACTGAAAAGATGTTTGCATCCGACATGCGTTTTATTTCTTCATTAAGTCTACCCCTTTCAAGAATGACGTCATACCTCTTCCTCTTAAGCGTGATTACCACAAAAAGTAAAGCAAACAATTGAGTGTCAATCATCACTCTCTGTGCCATCAACGTCTTGATAGGCTTGATTCCATGTTAGTCCACGCCCACAAGATGAAAAGTTGGCAGCCACAATGTAGGTCGCCCCAACTTCTTCCATGTCTCCTTAGGTAGTACATTGGCACTTGACCCTTCGTCCACGATGGTGTCTATTGATGGTGTCGAGGATGCCCATCTCGACCACCATTGAGTGTCTATCCATGTTGATTGCTAACAACATTAGGTCCCCTGAAGGCCTGATAGAGTCTTTTGGACGGTCCACACGGTTTGGCACTTTCGAAGCTAGTACCATGTTAATAGAGAGGTCCGTAATTGTAGCATGGTTTCAAGGCCTTTAATTTTCACTTGAATTTTTGTTTGCATCATTTACCTTAGTCTATTTTTCTCTGTTTGACTTCTCAGTGAAGTACTTGCCGTGTCAAGTGTCTCCCTCCTCTTGGACATCATTTCCTTCTCAATATACACCTTTGCTTCACATACCCCCTACTTCTCCATAGGGGGATGCAGATAGGTGGTCTTCTTCACTTGCCCACGAGTGACTTCCAACACCCCTTCGTCTGGACAATTCTTTTTAATGTTTAACAAATTTACACCAGACTTTGGACAATTGGCCTAATGGTCCCCTGGACCACACCATCAATAGAGGCATTGTGGTGTTTCCTCCCTCAGAGAGTCTTTGGCAAATTGTCCCCATTGGTTACATTTGCAACATTTCATCATCAATCATCCTTTTGCATCATACTGAATGTGACTCCAACCATTGTTATTAATATTATTGGTATTATTATTGTTGTTCCTTTTGCCCCATTGGTTGTTCTGATAGTTGCTAGCGAGATGATGTTGTAGTGTTAATCAATTGTGTGTTCATCAATGTTGTTGGGTTGGATGGTTCTTGTGTCAACAAGAATTGTTGGCCCCGCATCTTCATATTATATGGGTTTCTTGGTGGAATGTCCCATTATCTGCCAAATGTTGTCGAACGTTTTCTTCGGGCATGCGCCCTTGGCATGGCCCTCCTTGCATTTAGTACACCACAAATTGCCATCCTTGTTTCAATTAGTGCTCTCCTTCATTGTTTTGAACTCTCTCATTATCCATAGCATATCCTTCTGTAGGGCTTGTATTTTCTTATTAGATTCTTCGTCACTGCTCTCACTCGCAAATCATCATCATTAGATGATATGTTTATTTTTCTTCACCGTTTTACTCACTTTCTAGGTCCATTGCTTTGTTGTTTGTGGCAGAATACAATGGTGGGGGCACAATCTTCATCTTCCTCATGAGGGAGGTTTTCAATCCTTCAATAAACCAACGCTTTTTTAGGCCATCTATTGGCTGGCTCTCTATACTTCCTACCAACTCCTTTAGCCATTGGCTGTAAACTTAGACAGTTTCATCTGTTGCCTGCTTCATGTTGTAGATTTCGGCTACAATTTCGTTATTGTCTCGAAGAAGTCGGAACTCAGTTTGGAATTCCTTTTTGAGATTTGTCCATGTAGAAATTTTGTTTGATCAACATTGAAGTACCAATCTACAAACACTCCGCATAATGTTGTTGGAAACTGCTTCATTCATCCTTATCTGTTACCCCATTGGCAATCCAAATGGTTTCACATGTTTTATAGTGTTGTATGGGATCCTCTTTTTGGACATTTTAATGGTTTTGGTTACTACCGGTGTTGATGTTCTGAGTTAGGTATCTCTGAACTAGAAACATTTGAACTTGATAGATTTCTTTGATTCCCACGCCCTTCTGCCCCTCCAACACTCGTGGCTGCATTGGTATCCCTGGCACCTCTATTGTCAGCCTCCTCTCCCTTGTTCCTTTGGGTTTCCCTTGTCTCCATGCATGGGGTGAGAGTTAAGTTTTCGAGCCTTCTTCTAGTCTCTTTAATCAAATCCTCCCCTCCATACACTGAATGGTGTTCCTCTCCACCGAACTCCTCAGGATGTTCTTGCCCAAACTCCTTGCCTTTCGCAACCCTAGTTTGGTTTCCCTTCACCACCTCTTTTGGTCCCTCTGTGAGTGTTTTTTAACTGTCACCTTCGTTTAGCCTGCTATTGTAACAGTAGTGCCCTTTGAATAGCCTCACTCTCGTTTATATGTTATTTTCTGCTTTTATCTTTATTTAACGAATTTGGCATGAATTCTTCTTGTGCATGCAAACGAAACAACACATGATATAAATAAGAACACTTTATTGATTCATTATTTCTGTAGAATACATGTCACCTGTTATTACTAGGCCATAACTCCACATGTCTTCGTTGTTTCAATGTTCATGCAAAGTCCCTTCAATTATATAATGGTGGCTCATCAATGATCAACAATTACGAAAGATTAGACCTTCAAATTCCAAATGATACACGATAATAAGCCTTTTGAGTGTCGTCTTGAATGAGAGGAAGATGCAATAATATGTAAATGTTGTGGCACCCATGCACCAGCCACATATCACATGATCTCATACTTGCCGAGTAGACTTTGCAGCTCTACTCAGCAGCTTCCGCAAAGAATTGAACCAAAACTTGCCATCAACTTGGAAGCATAAAACAAAACTGAAATTTTGAAACTCTTCAGGGACACGAGAGATTCTACAAATGCATAAGCTATTGCAGGCATGAAAAATGTGCCCTGCAGCTACAAACATCTACAGGGGAGTGAGCCTTGCCATCCACGCATGCAACTGAACTTGGACCAGCAAGCTTGGGCAACTTCACAATTGACTATTTAATGGTAATAATTAATAATGAGATACTAATATGTATTATTAATTAATTTGAATGGAAAATTAGCTAATATTAATTAAATAGTAAATAATAATTTGATTAAAATATTATAATGGATAATGATGATAAATGATTTATGATATTTGATGGATGGTAAATGGAATACTGATAATACTGATAATAGTAAATGATAATTAATGGTCAATGGTTATAAGAATGAGTTTTTTTGTCTACACCCAATATTCCCCTTGTGGGAGTTGTCAAGGATCCTTTTACGATTCTTAATCTGTACATCTTTTGTTTTGGTAGATCATAATATTATATGATTGAGCTACATTGCCCCAACTATAGATAAAAACAATTGTGACTGACTTGATGAATTATGCTGGATCCAAACCATGGATGGAAAAACAGCAAATAGTTGACCAAATAAGGTGTTTAAGATCACCACCCCACCCTCTTATTGTTAGAATGAATTCATGGAACCATTTGTTAATACTTAGCAGGCTATTTGGTTATACAATTCCTGGATCGGCCTTCAGGTCAGTGCAATAGATAACCTCTGGGACTAGACCCAACAGTTTCTGTACTTGGAGATAGCCTAAAGAAGGGGTTTCTATTCACAACAGTTCTTCAAACGAGTAATGTTACCAGAATAGAACGAGTGAAACAAACTATGAATTCCAGACCTTCAGATAATCCTTATAGCTGGCTACCTGCTTTAAAAATAACTATGTTTACATGTTTTTGTTACTGTTAATAGTGTTGCTTCAGAATCTCCTTTTATTTGATTAAGTGGGACTCGTGACATGTCCGTCAACTACCAGGGGCAATCCCTTATGCACACCTATGTTGGGGTCACCCTTCCTAATTATTAGAGAGAGAGTGTAATAGATTCTCTTTCCATATTGCCTTATCCTTATGAATTTGTGGTTTTGATATCCTATTTGTTCATTTTTCTAAACAACTTAAATGGCCACTGGTCCAAATCACTCAAAATCTTCAATGTTTAAAAGCAATCTCAGTCTCAAGATTAGTTACTCCTCATGGAGAAAGAAATTGATTCTGCTTGAGGCTTATGATTTGAGTCACTAAATGCACATTTGATCTTGTTTTACTCTGTCCCAAGTCCACCATTGTGATTTCAATGTTCATTGTTATCCAATGCATGTGAGTTTAATTAATCTTTTGCTCCGCACTCTTAATGCCATTTCTCAATTCCTCCTTCCATTTGAGCAGGGCAGCTTGGGCCCCTTTGCAAGCACAGTCATCCACAGCATGATCATCTTCCACATTTTTCGTCATCTTAGTCTCTTGAATCAGTTTTCCAAAGCCTTCCTCCAAGTTTATGTAGAGGAGAAATTTTATCCTCTTCAATGATGTCTTAATCATTGTCACCTTGATTTTCTGCTCTGTTGTGACACTAGAAAGCCTTCTAGGACACTGGTTGAGCTGGCACTCTGCTGCATCTTCACCTTTCTACTTTATGAGGTGTCATCTTTGGTTTCAGTACAGCTACAATAGCCCAACTAAATTCTCAGTCCCCTCATAGAACCACCTTTGTTTGAGAAGCTATGTAATGCAGCTAAAAAAGAAAATCTTCGCTCTTTTGAATGAATCCTTCTAACAGTAATGCTGCAAGAATTAAGGTAATAGTGATGAATGAGGTTTCAAGGGCTGTCTTGAGTGAGTTGCATGCTTTCTCATTAGGCAAAAGGTCTTTAAAAACTCTATCTAGTATTATTATCAGTATTAAGAAGAATGGGATCATTAACGTTCAACATAAAGATTTCGATGTTGACTCTTGTATTCACACATAGTTGCTTCTAGTTTTGCTTGTGTCATATCCGCCCATTTGAAACCCTAATTATATTATCCACTTTGAAAATAAGATCTAATAATAAACAAATAATAAAATTAAAATGTAATAGATAATAATAATATTAAAATATAAGAGTAAATAAATAATTCTTATTAAATTATTTATTTTTTACATTAAATATATATTATATATAAATATATTAAATATTTAATAAGTAATATTTACATTTATAATAATAAATAATAATAAAATATAAATATAAATAATAACAATATTGAAGTATAAACAATGTAAAGAGGTCAAAGCCACATGACCATGAAAGATGCAATGGTGAAGAATGGCAATTGAGATTGAGACCATCATCAATATCTGAAAAGAATCCAATTCTGAAGCAGCATGTGAAAGTTCACATCTATATGCAGTTTGATTAGCACCTCTTAACAGATATCATGTATCATTGCCAGAAATATTCATTAGCCTGGTTATCACCATCTAAAATAAAAGGATGACTGCAATAAGAAATGTACGTGTGATAACACCGTATTACATCAGATTTAGTATCTCTGCATCTCCAGATTGACCCAGAAGGACTAGGCAACAACTCAATGTGGTGCCTTGTATTCTTTAGCGATCAAGCATGCCTAAGATACATCAATAATGGAGTAAGTCAATTAATAACGAATAGTCAGCAAAGGCATCGCTTAGACTTGAATAAAGATAAACAAATAATAAATTAATAATAAAAAATGGAAGGGTGTGTGGGTTGAGTAATAAGATGATTTTTATTAAAGTTGAAGAGAGCTGCCTCTCAATGTCCAAAGAATGTAATTATTCAACCACCAAGATATAAGATGGTAAATAAATGAGTTCAATAAATCATGGAATCGGAAACCTATTATCCCTTACTCATATCTGGATCTGTTCTTTGACCATCTGCCTCTTTGGCTATTATTGGCTGCAAACACATCACATACAGATCTGGGACAGCACCCTTGATTGCAAGGAAGACCTGGACACGTCAGAGAACAGCATCAGATTTGTTGCAAGTTTATAATTCCATATCGAGATAGCAGCTATATCATTATAAGTGATATTACAATATCAGACATTGTATGGATTGAAGTAGCATATCTGAGACGGCAATCCTACCATTATAAGCAATGTTGTCTTAAATTCAATGGCATACATTTAAGGATTACATCAGGCATATCTGATATACCAGAGAATATAGTGATCATTGCACTAAGTGCAAATCTATCCATAAGGTGAGTTGACTAAGCCATACATTGCCCCAGCTCACCTCAGGCTACTGGGTGCTGGGCTGGGTTGTGGGGACACCCCTGGGTTAAAAAAAAAACATTTCATCATCCTTATGCTATCAATTACATAAGTTAAAAAGTGGTATGAGGTTTATATTCATAATAAGTATTATGAATTCAAATTAATTGTCTCAAAATTCCAAGATATCTAAAAATTTGACATTACAGCCTAGTCCACAATTTTATCACCTTTATAACTACTTAAAGATCAAATGTTCATAGACTTCAACACCGTGTATTCTCAAATATACCTGCATGATTTACTGACTTTATTGATTCTGTTACACCATCAGAGGTTGCCTGGGTAATGGTTACTGAGTCTTCCTTATCTCTAAATCCTTTTCTAATTTCTCTTCAGCTGCTGTTGATAATGTTAAACAATGTCCTTGCTTGCGCTGTTATATTTTATCTAAGCCCTCTTGCTATGCTCAAAATTACTCTTCCACTACTGTCTGGTGACAACCCCAACTCCAGTTGGACCTAGATTATCTTTAGCTGCCCAATTGAAGTAAGCTTAAGATTAATAGCACAAGAAGTTTTTAAAGAGGCTTCTGTTTTTTAATCCTTTATTTCCTGACCCTTTATCAAGGAAACATGGCTGGAGACCTTGCACTTGGCAGAGATATTTCATTTTTTATTCTTGTTAGATTTACTTTCCTGTTTCCTACTACTTTGTTTGTGGATCCTCTAAATAACCATATCCATTTCTTTCTACAACATATACATAAGTCACATGTGTACTTTTGTTTGTGTGATAGTTCCGTTTCAGCAGCCATGTTTGACCTAATTGTATCTCCATTTCAGGTTTTCCAATGGAAAAGGACACGATCGGACATGACAGTAGATATCAATGAGTATTCAAAATCAATTATTCTTGCAGGGAGAGCAAAGGACATTGACTTGGCTGTTGAGTTATTTTCTGAGATAGAATCTAAAGGAATTAAGAAGGAAACTTCAGTTTACAATGCTCTAATGACTGCACATGTTTGCAATGGTGTTACTACAAAAACTCTGGCATTGTTTGATGATTTGAAGAGAGATCCAGACTGTAGTCCCACCATTGTGACCTATAATATACTGTTATCTACATTTGGGCGTTCTTTGCTTGTAGAGCATATGGAAATGGTCAGTCAAGAAATTGAGGAGTCAAGTCTCCTTCCTGATATCTATACCTATAACACTCTCATTGCTGGTTACTTGACTGCCTGGATGTGGGATGAAATGGAGAAAGTATTCAAAAAGATGGAAAGATGCTCTGTAGAGCCAAACTTTTGCACTTATTCGCTGCTGGTTAGAGGCTATGCATTCTCAGGACAATTGAAGAAAATGGAAGAAGCATTCAACCATTTAAAGGGGAAGATATATGAGAAGGATGTGGCCATAATTCGGGCTATGGTCCATGCATATTTTAAGAGTACCGATGCAGAAAAAATGACAAAAATTGAGAAGTTGCTGAAATTTATTCCTGAGAACAAGTATAGGCCTTGGTTAGATGTGATATTGATTGTACTCTATGCTCAAGCAGATGCTGTTGAAAAAATGGAAAATTCCATAATTGGAGCACTGAGTCGTCACACAATGATTACAACTACGAGTGTAACTCGTTCAGTGACAACTACTTATTTAAAACACGAGGCAATAGATAAACTGGAAGTTTTTGTGAAGCAAACAAAAACAGCAGGCTGGAAGCTATGCCATTCTGTGTATCATGGCAGGATGATCATGTATGGATTTAATAATTGTTTTAGTGACATGGAAAATGTCCTGGAGGAAATGAAGTCCTCAGGTTTCTCTCCTGTTAAGAAGACATTTTTGATTTTGTGCAAAGCATACATGAAATTCAAGAAGGAAGATGACATAAAATGGACTCTGAAAAGAATGAAAAATGCTGGTTTTGATTTTCCAGAGGACTCTAAAATATTGGCGGATGAATGTTTTGCTGAACTTTTATAATGAAAACCAGTCTATAGGTAAGGGATTTCAGATAATTTTATTTATCCAATGCTCAATTTTCATTTTCCTTTTTTGATTTTACAAATTAATTCAACTTCAAAGGCGATTCCTACAAGTTGGGGTCAATGCATGGTATTAACAGCCGTAACTGATGTTTGCTGATTTGTTTTATATCCATCTCTCTGAAAGTGCAACTTTCATTCTTGAGTATGTTTCTTACTTGTGGATTATGATGCAGTTTGCACAAGGATTTTTCCATGCTACAGAACTGAAATGGCACACAGAATAGTCCTGAGAATAAGTTCCGGATGTATGTGCTTAGGCAACTGATGTTCCTACTGGTATTGCAGCGAGGGAAATTACTGTATATGTGATTTCTTCTTTGTGCTATTCTTTTTCCCAGTGCTTCTCAAATATGAATGTTGCTATCGCATAATTTGGTGAGATGAGATGATATCATTGAACTTGCGAGATAAAATACTGTATATGTGATTTCTTGTATGTTTTATTCTTTTTCCCAGTGCTTCTCAAATATGAATGCTGCTATGACATCATTTGGTGAGATGAGATGATGTCATTTAGCAATAAGAAATGTATAAATTAAGAGAGTACATTTTCCTGGATAGCTAATGAGCTGTCTGATGTATTGAGCGGCAAGTACTACCATTATCTCAATTTGACATATGCTGAAAGTTTTCAGTTTAGCATATGCCAGTTAATAGTAATTATTTAAAAATTCTTTTGCTTTCTTGTCGATTCTTTCTGACAAGCTATATTTTAGGTTATTTGAATTTGATATATGCTGAAGGTTTTTAGTTTCCTATCTGTCAGTTAAAAGTTATTATTTTAAAATTCTCTTGCTTTCTTGTCAATTCTTGATTTGACAAGCTATATTTTACAGATTGGATGAGATGGACTCTCAGATTGAATTTACCATTTCCATGTTTAAATGAGAATATAAAATGACCGTATAAATTAGTTGCAATTTATAATTGGATATGAGATTTATATGTACTATGTATGCAATTGCAAATTGGGGATCACTCAACTTCACTATCTATCAATTTATAAAATGGTTGCTATCAGTCACATAAGGATAGTAGAGCAATGCATATTGGCTGCAATTGTGTGAGAATTTAATAAGACAGTCTGGAATCTGGACGACTACTTTACAACCCCTTAAGATACTACTTTTTACATACAAGTTCTTAATGAAGAGTCTAGGGGAGAGGACTTGGTACCTGCACACACGAAACTGCTTGCATGTTAAGCTTGTAAATGGTGCATTGGATTTAATCATTTAAACAAAAAATTCACCACGTTTAGACAAGGGAATTGTGAAGCTTTAAGCTATTGTTCAGTTTTTGGATGGTAATGATGACTGTGGGACAAGTTGGTACCATTCATGAAGGTCCTTTAGTGGTACATTGAAGTGGCAACTTAAAACCACACGTGGACCACCCCAATATCCATACATTATTTATTCCAATACAAATTCAACTTATGCTTACAAATCCCTTTTCCAACATTTAAACTTAAACGAAACTTGTTTATCACATGGGGAAAACAAATGATTTAACAACCCCTACACATTTTTATACTTTATAATAGTTATATATCACTTCTAAGTCATATATTAATTGTGTTTGAGGTCCATTTAATTTAAACACTACACCTGCACACAACATTGTTACCCTAAACCCACTCAACAAATATGACAACAGAGAAGCCCTTCCCAAACTGCATTCTGTGCAGGGTGTGAGGAATGCAGCTGAGAAGGCATTCAAAGTTCTCTAGAGGAGCAAAAATCTCCAAAAATACTCGTTATACCTGACTTTTTGTTAATATTTCCTGGATAACTTTTGCACCCCCAAAATTTCATTTTTTTGAAAAACAAAATGTTGGCTGCAATGTCCATCAATTCTTTGTTTCCTTTTTCACTTATGTCAACATAAGAATTGCACTTAAATTGCATCTGGAACCTTAATCAATGTCTTGTCAATTTGTGAAAGCTCCAATCTATGAAATGACAAAATATTGTATGAATATGCCACATTTTGAACCCTAGTTTGCATGAGAAATGACGAAGTTGTGGACCAAAAAGATGTCACATTTTTTTTTCTTCTAATCTAAGGTATAGTGTGATCATGCTATGGTTTGGGTGGCATGAGCCTATGGTTCGTGAAATTGGTAGTGCAATCGTGCTTTTGAAAAGTTTTATATTAAAAAAACCCTAAGAGCCATTTCTTATTTCTTTCTGTTTTCTGTCCATGACTTTGGCATTTTTCTCTCTTCCAAGGAGTGTGTACGCCCTATTGCTGCCCATTATGAATCCCAATTTGCATGAGATATGGTTCCACAACGTTGGAAATCCCAAACTGCTCAAAGAAGTATGAATTTTAACTCTTGTTTTTATTTAATTTATAAAAAAGAGTTTGTTTAATTGTCAGGTAATGTAGAGAATCCATCACATAATTCATTTGTGAATAATCAACCACTTAATCCTCCAAACTCTCCATAGGATCAACAAAAAAACTCTCAAAATGAAGAACAAACACTTCCACGACCTCCACCAAACAAAAGACTTCCTTTAGGAACCCAAGAAAACTTGTTGAATGAAATTGAACAAGGGAAAATAGAGTTAGAAACAATTATTAGGGGGCTAAAGGGTTTGCTTCTTAATAATCCTGGTAGGGCATTATTGGCACAATCCCTTGAGACCATTGTGGGTTTGGTAACACCTATTAGTCGTCAACTGAATCTATGGCATAATAAAAGAGAAGAACAAAAAAATATTATGCAGATAAATTGTTGTGTGAAGATGTGAAAAATAAGCAGATTACCAAAGACGTGCTTTTTTAAAAAAGCTTGGAAAACCAAACACATTGAGAACTACAACTAAAAGATTTCCCATCCATTGGTGCATTTATGAAGGTATTAAAAATAATTTTTGGGACAGATGGTGGATGTTGTTTGATGACTCTCTTAACAATCATGATGTTCCAAAGTATTTCTTAAACAAATTGTATTGTAAGTTTGTTCTTGGGGAGATCCCCAATTATTATGATATTCTTCCTTCTCAGGGTAGAGGTGAGGGATCATCATTTGATAGGTTAGGGGCACTTCGTGACCCTAATGTTGTTAGGGCACCTATTGGCAAGCACAGGTGGAGCATGTTACTATTCCTTCTGTTGTGAAGGAACATGTAGAGGCTGACTCTAGGCACTATTAGAGCTTTGACTTAGAGCGTCGTTCATTGTGCCTCTCCTTTGGTTGTGGATGAGCCCCGTCATTCTAGTGGTCACATGTGCACATCATGTGGATCTCTATGCACATTCGACACTTGTCGAAGATTGAATGAAGATACTGTGATGATGATAGATGACTTCCTCAATGCCACATTTGGCATTGATACATAGGTAAATATAAATAATTATATTTTAAACTATTTGAATGACATCTCATATGTATGCGAATGACTAATAAATTACTGTCTTGATGTCGTTCGAAAATTAGGGCTGGAGTGTTGTTGCCACTAGCACTGATCCCCCAGCCTCATTTTACACTACATCGACAACTCCACAGACATGTATCAATGTATTCATTTAAATTAATACATCTATTTATAATGTAATGATATCAAAGATTAACTCAAAACTTGTATCCATGTGCATTAGTTTTGTGTTAGACCATTGACTTTCACATTGGACTCTAAGCATTGGCATGATACCACTAGTATTCATATGCTTGTTAATTTGATTCAATTGAATATGTTTAATTAATAAATGAATGAATGATTTACTTATTTGGCTTATTATATGATCATATGCAGAGTCAGAGTGGTCATGATGATGTTCATTTGGCGTCACCTAGCTTTTAGATGAGCTCATTTTCCCCATAGGTATATTCATATTCCAATGCATTTTAATTTGTATATCTATAGTACATTATTTGGCACATGAATGTGATTAATTTGTGATGTCTAATAGATTTACATACATGTACAATAGGTAAATGTTGCACCTTCAAGTTTGACACTGCATAATGAAGGACATTGTGCTACATTTACAGAGGTACCTATTGTCCTGCATTTTTTCACCACAAATGCAAGTAATAGTACAAAACTTTTTCAAACTAGTTTCATTTTTCTCTAAGTTGAATTTGTTATTCAATTGCTTAATGTTGATCAATCAACTCCAATTCATGTATTGCTAGGGTTTCTAGCAATGGTGCGGTGGTAACTGGTTCTGGTGGTGTGACGACTTCTGAATCTAGCAAAGGCGAGGGCAAGGGCGTTGGTTGTGGAAGCAGTAAAAATGGTGCTAGGGTTTCTGGCAATGGTGCGGTGGTAACTGTTTCTGGCGGTGTGATAGCTTCTGAATCTAGCAAGGGCATTGGTTGTGGAAGCAGTAAAAATGGTGCTAGGGCTTTTGGCAATGGTACGATGGTAATTGGTTCTGGTGGTGTGATGACTTATGAATCTAGCAAGGGTGAGGATGTTGGTTGCGGAAGCAGTAAAAATGGTCCAAGGGTTTTTGGTTGCAAAAGTAGTAAAAATGGTGCTAGGTTTTTTGGCAATGGTGTGGTGGTAACTGGTTCTGGTGGTGTGACGACTTATGAATCTAGCAAGGGTGAGGATGTTGGTTGCAGAAGCAGTAAAAATGGTCCAAGGGTTTTTGGCAATGGTGCAATGGTAAATATTTCTGGGGGTGTGATGGTTTCTGAATCTAGCAAGGGTGCTGGTTGCGGAAGCAGTAAAAATGGTGCTAGGGCTTCTGGCAATAGTGCGGTGGTAATTGGTTCTAGTGGTGTGATGACTTCTGAATCTAGCAAGGGCGTTGGTTGCAGAAGTAGTAAAAATGGTGCTAGGGTTTTTAGCAATGTGCGGTGGTAATTGGTTTTGGTGGTGTGATGGCTTCTGAATTTGACAAGGGCGCTAGTTGTGGAAGCATTAAAAAATGGTGCTAGGGCTTTTGGCAATGGTGTGGTGGTTGCTAGATCTAGTGCTAGCGTGATGGCTTCTGAATCTGGTAAGGGTGCTAGTTGTGGAATTGTCTCTCTTCCTATCCCCACCTGTAAGCCAATATCACTTAATATGGGGGATGAGTCACTTTTAGAAATTGAGGAACCTACTAGGGATCTCTCTAAGGATTCTATTATTTGTCACTTTAAGGGTTTTTGGCCCACTATCTTAGAGCTCTATGCATGAATTTCAGAGCATTGGGATCCATATATTACGACTACTATTGAGATCTTCCCTTTGATCAAAGGTTTTTTCATTGTTACTTTCATCAATTCTAAGGATAGGAAAGCCATTCTCTGTGATCAGGTCTTTTCTTAGGAGAATCACTTTCCTTTAATGGTTAAACCATGACATCCAGATTTTAACCCTCATATTGTGTCTTTGAAAATCCCAACTTGGGTGAGGCTTCCTAATCTACCTCTTCATTTTTGGGTGAATTCTGCTTTTTTGGAAATTGGCAAGGCTTTAGGGGATTTATGTATGGTTGACTCCCAATCTTTTGAGCATTTCTATTCTACTTATGCTAGGATTCTAGTGGATATTGATGTTTCAAAGGGTCTCCCAACTGAGATTATTTTAAGTTATTCAAAGGGTTCTTGGACTCAATCACTTGATTATGAGGGCCTCCCTTTTAGGTGTAAAAAATGTTTCAATACTGGACATATGGCTGCGAAGTGTGAGATTGAAAATTCTAGAAATAAACATCCCTCCTCTTGGTGGAAGGGTGCATTAGAGCAACATTATTCAGTAGTTAAAAGATCTGCTCCTATGGATGAGGTTTATGGATCTGTAGAGTTGGGGGATCCATCCTCTATATTGGAAGTTATTCCTTTTGGTCCTTCTGAGATGGTGAATGCCTTTGATTCCAAGATGGATGCTCAAGTTTCTTATGGGGTTGGTCCTTTGTTTGTCAGTAGTCTTGGATCCTTTCAGAAGCAGGTTGGGACTATTGTTTCTGGTCAAGGTATTAAATATGGTGTTCTTGGTGCAGACTCTGGTCGAGGTAAATCTAGTGGTTTTGGTGTTGAGACCGCTAATTATGGACAAGGTAAGATACCTTGTGCTATGATTGTTGGATCTGGTCATTGTCTATCCATTGGCTTTGGTAATGTTTCTTCTTCTAGTTCTGTTGTTGCTATTGGAAATGGTAATCAGACTATTGGTAATTGTTCTAGTCTAATGGAAGAAGTGATGACAGATGATCCTTGTCAAAGGTTGGACGAGTTTCCCTCTATTTTGGATTCTCAAATTTGGTAGTCTAAGGCTATGATGGTTGAGAAGGGGTGGACACCTGTGACTAGGAAAGGATCTAAAAAGACCCTTCCTCAATTTGATATGAATTCACGCTCCCACAAAAAGGGAGTGAAGAGGAATTCTTACACCACTTGCTGGTTGGCTGGTTAAGAGTTCCTGTTGGTTTCTTTTCTAGTATTTTTGTTGTTGTTGTTAGACATATAATGTTTTTTTGTTGCAGCATGCTTTTGGTTGTTTAGGTCTTACTTCGGGTTTTTGGTCCCTGTATAACCTTTGTTTGGATCGCTTTGGGATGTTTGGGCTTTCTTTGAATATCTTTTGGGTCTATGATGTAAAGGGGTTTTGGGTCCCCTCAAAACTTGTTTTTACTTTAATCTAAAACTTCAATTCACGTACCAAATTCTTTTATGAAAGACTTTCGCAAAGTCTTTTTCTTTTTTTCTTGTTTGTCGAGCCTATGCTTGATTTTTGAAGCTTTTATCGTCATTTCTTTCATTTTTTAGTGTATGTTTCTTGGTTTTTAGTCCTTTCGTTTTGCTCAAATCATTGCTTTTAGTTTCCCTTTCAATTTGATCTAAGTTGGACCTTAATCAGAGTTGTTAGTCAAAAGATATGACCAATTTAGTGCCCAAAAAGTAGACATTTTTTATGCAACTACATGAATAAAAAATATCATGTTATATTTTTAATTTGACATTCACTTTTTGAAAAATATAACTTAAATTCACTTTATGTTATGTTTTTAAGTTATTTTATCATTTAAATTTTTACTTGAAGTGACTATAGTGCACTTTATGTTATATTTTTAAGTTGAGTTTATTTTTTGATTTTTCACTTAAGTGACTATATTAATTATATAGTTTAATTTAATTTTTGATATGTAAATCAAATGCTCTAGTAAGCATTACTAATTAGATTATATTTACACGTTATATTGTTAATATGATAATGCAAATATAATTTATGTCCCGCTTAAGTAATATTTTATCGAAATTTGTATATCCTTTTCCAGATATTTTACCAAAAACCTGAGATATATACTTGTAGATTTAAATCCAAACAGTAAACCAATATCGAATATAAATTTCAGAATTTAAATCGATTTCTAATCAACAAATTTACATACAATAAAACTCACAAAAGCTAGTTTATTCCTCCAATGTTTGGAAAGTGCATATATAAACTAGGAGTTAACTCAGATAACCATCAAATGCGTTACTGTATTTTACAACAACAATACAATAACATGCAAATATCCAAATGATCCAATCTTACAAACAGTAAAAACAGTCAGATTGGCAAATGTAGATAAAACCTGTAAGAAGGCTAAGTTTACGTCCAACCTCCAAAACTTTTTCAAGGGTTTGCGTCCTCGAAGAAATAACCAAAAATTGTTCCAGCTCCCAGATTAATATTTGTTTAAATATTATATCTTCATATATCCTCTCATGTGGAGCTTGTTGTACCTTTATCACTTTTTCCAATGTGATGCACACTCTTTTAAGCAATGTGGGATAAAGCACCTTTTTGTCTTTTAGTCACTTAAGTGAACATAGTACCTTTTTAAATAAAGTGACAAGTTAAACTTTAATAATTACTTAGTCAATAAACCATATAGCCATCGGGCATTAAAATAACTGACCAAATGAACTCTGATAAGCATGTGCAATAGCTTGTTGGAAAGCTCTTGGCGAGATGCTTCCAACCCAACACTGAGGTACTGAAAATACTGAGCTCTGATTACTTACTAAAAATAGTAAGCATTTGGACAACTTGCCAAAACTGCTATGATGGGTCTGGAATTGGAAATGTGTAGGCCAAATCTCAAACTGAACCCCGTAAAGAACCTTTTCACCCTCGAAATTTAGGCGAAGAGAGCTGGCAACATAGAATTATAATGTCCCAGAAAAAGGGGACATTACAAAGCCTCCCTTTTCAAAGATTGCTTGCTCTTAAGCAATCCACTCATACATGCAGAAACCAAATTCCAAGATCCCATACTTGCCTTGAAAATAAGGTTCTACTCCTCCGCCGATCTATCCCAACATGCATCTTCCCAAACTCAAAATGGTGAAACAGTACAATAGGAATCAATGTGTCGAATAACTGAATGCTAGGATCCCAAGTCTCACCATAAAGCGACACCAATTGACATGTGCTGCTGCCCTGTGTGCCACTACCCTTAGTTAGAATGAATGTCTCACTCCATGAGTGACCCTACAAGTCTCTACTTTCAAGTGATGATGGGAGCTCGACAATATACCAATATCCACCCCAAGATGATAATGACCAAACTCCTCCTAGCTCCCCTACAAAAGGCAATGTATAGGGATGCTCCCCCTAGATCCCAAGTGAGAACTCACGCGTTGACTGAGATACTAATGACTAGCTCCTATGGTATCTGTACCACTGTACCACTCCTACAATAACTGTACCGATGAAAATGACAGATCTAGTCAATCCAACTCCACCTCTATATCACTCTGGTGAAAAGGGAGTAATCCTAATCCCTGGAACTCTGACATGTCAAAAGGCTGAAACACACATATCATAATCCTGTGACTATGTAACAACATAGCATAATCCACTAGATGTAAGATACTATTAACACTTGGATTCTCGATCGCCCAATCAACCTGATCTTGGATAAAGGAAGGAGTGGTTGGTAAATCACCAACATCATGAATGCTCACCATCTTTAATATACTGCTGGATAAAAAATGAAGACACCACATGTGGAACATAGGGTAGTGTATGTTCTCTCCATTCATATGCAAATAACTCATTGACCCCTAAAGGCCAAATAGAATCAGTGAATATACTATTAACATACACAGACAAATCACAATTCTCTGGTTAAGACGAACAACCCCTTAGAGCAAGCCAAGGGTAAATCTGAACTTCTTACTCTACCATCAGTATCTTCACTCATGTCAAAGTCATTATAAAAGGAAGGTTCACCATTACTTGAAATTTCTAAATTATCCTCACTTGTGATATCACTAACCATGTGATCATGTGAAAATGTACAACTGCTATCATAGAATTCAAAAATTTTAGACTCATCAACTTGCTGGTCCATAGAATTTTTCTCATCATGGATAGTCTCAAACAGAAAACACGTGATTGAATTACATTGTTTGCCTTCTCATCTACCTACTTTATACATTTCTTTAATGATTTGCGTGATTTCTTGTGCCCTTGAACCATTGTTATCTTCTTCATAAGTGGATGCCCCACTCGTTTGATTTTCAGCATTGTGGATGGAATAATGTGTTAAGCTCAATTGAAGACATAGCTCATCTATCTCACTCTCCTTGTCCATTCCAAATTTTATTGCCAGATCTCTGTCCATTAATAGTTGCAAGTACTCATATTTTATTATTTGCAATTACTCATATTTTATCATTTTCAAGGTTTCAAAAATAGTGTGTACAAGAGGACTTGTGACACTGCATACATTCCCATGCCTCTCTTCTATCACAATCTTCCACATGAAATCCTTAATCAAATTAGAAGAATCATCCATCCTCGTCAACACTTGGACGATCTTGTCCTCTTTGACCAAAAGCATATCAATAAGTCAAGGAGTGATAATGGTTTTTGACCATCTCCTTCAAACACAAGTGGGTTGTTCTCCATAGAATTTTCAGATTTTTCAACACCTAGTGGAACAACATTTTTAGATATGTCCTCTAACTCAACGTGCACTATATCATCTATCCTACCAACATTGCAGTCCATTTGTTCCTCCTCAAAATCTGACATAATTTTCAGCCTGGTATCATTATAAAATTTATCCAAGTTAATTTCTATGTCACCAAATAAGAGGTTGGTGTTTTCCATGTCTAAATAAGATGGGGAGTCACCAATGTTGGTGGTTTGGTCCACTCTTCTACATGGGCCATTAACATGCTTGTCAGAATGACTAGTGTAAACAGTTCCATAAGATACTTCTGTCTCTCAAGTACCTGCTAGTATACTTGTGCCATTATGAATATTACTATCAAGTTGATTGATTTCTGGCCTATGCAGTTTTCTGTAACTATCCTCTATAAGGAGATCTTGAGCCAAATCATGGCATTTGTTTCTCACTATATCACTCTTGTTTTGCAGCTCTAGTTGGAGGTCCACATAATCCATGAAAGAAAATTCTTTTTGAAGCTTTGATGGAAATTTGTTATAATTATCATACAGTCTCCTTACTTCGGTTTTAATATCAAATTGAAAGTCTCGTCCCACTTCCTCTACCATGCAGCTTTACTAAATCTAACCACTGAGTTCTGATTCTAGAACTAGGGTATTTTGACAAACAATTATCATGCAAACAATAATATTCTCTGCTAGAATGAAACAATAATGGAGTACTATGCCGATGGGAATTTTGTCAAACAATTATCAAGCACTCTCAGTCCCTTTAGTAGGTATGCATTCAAAAAATATTAAACTTACTGCTGATTGGACCATGGTTTCAGACATTTCGTCATATAGTTGCTATGAGACCAATTCCTTAAGTAGTTTGCATCTAATTTGTCACTGTACTGATTATTAACAAAGAGGAATTTATATGAAATCGATTACGAAATGATCTCTGATAAACCGTGAATGTTATGAACAACTTTGGCAAGGTTTATGCTTGGTGTAACCCTTCAATTTATCCTTTCCGCTGGATACTTCCTTAACAAATTTGAAGCCTATATCTGTACTGTTCTTAGAAGTCGTAGGCTTAGATTTTAGTATACCAACTCCCCATGCTACAAGGGGTGTATTTGTATTTGTAAGATGACCATCTCCATGACTTCCTTTGTCACTCAGTCCATGATTTGTAGTAAAATGTATGCAATCTGATTATCTTTGAAGCACTCCCCAACATAAAAAATATTAGATCCTTGCCTTACTAAAATCTTCTGCTTCCCATATCCTTATGGTAGTTGAGTATTTAAGTGAGGCTTGTAGAGTATTTAATAATTTCAAATAGCCAAACCACTAATCAAAGACCACTATATTGTTCAAGGCAACCAAAGTTTAATTGTTGTTGAAAATTCAGAGCCAATTGAAGATATTGGGCCTATTGTAAACTACAAACTCCTCCTACCAATTTTTCCTCATTAACATTGCAAATTTTCCTGTCCAATAAGCCAGATTGCAAATGTATGTTGGAACGTAAAATAACAGGCCAATCTCTTGTAGTTTGGTATTGAAGATATTTCCACCCTCTCCTATCAGTAAGGACCTTATTCATGTCATAGACATGTTTGTCTACTGCCGATTGTCACATAACCTGTAGTATTCCTGGAAAACTTTAACCATAGAGCTCTAAATCTGCATATATATATATATTATCTTGAATGCGTTAATGATAGTTTGTATATTCGTCACCTCGATTGGTGCTTTACCCGCAACTCGAGCACGTTATTCTCTGCAACTACCTTGACTATTGGTAGAGTGTATGCAATCCTCTTAGAGGGAAAGTCACCTCATGACCCAGCTCTGCAATGGCATGAGGTTTCTGTTGGAGTAGTCCCACATACACTTGGGAGTGCCCTTTATTTCCTACATTTTTTTCTAGTAGCCAACCATAGATTACTATTCCCTGGTGGACGTATGGAGTCAGAACCCCGTGGTGACCACCTTCATTGTTATATTGCTGCCAAGACGTGGGGTTTTAACTTGCTACCGACTTGTCAAACCATGTTAATGTGGTTCCCCTCCAAATGTAGACATTATGATTTAGCAGACTCCTTCAAATATGGGCTCCTTAATAACTTTCGAATTTCACTTTCCAAACTCGTAACTCACTCCAAAACACATTACATGGCATAAACGATAATATTATTGTATTGCTTCAGATGAGAGTACCTGATTTGTTTAAATCTGATCTCCTCCCCAAACATTATTTTTGCTGATGTCCATCTCACACTGCTGTGAATAACTGCAGGCTGGTGGAAGTAAAAGAAAACTAGAGTCTTAGTTGAGTCTCTTCCAAACTGTCAACACGTCCTTCTCCAATTACTAAACTTGTAGCCAAAATAACCTTAATTCCAACTGAAAATTTAGAGAGTGGATTCAACACATACAAAACCTAGTATTTTGACTACGTATACTTCGAACTGACCCAACTATGTGAAAAATGATGCCATGATGTGCTCCTAGTTCATTCACATGACCACTGTTATTGAACCTCACAGGTTGGCAAGACCTTTAGCTCTGATACCACTGTAATATCCTTTTCCAAATATTTTACCAAAAACCCAAGATATATACTTGCAGATTTAAATCCGAAAAGTATACCAATATCCAATATAAATTCCAGAATTTAAATCGATTTCTAATCAGCAGATTTGCATACAATAAAACTCAAAAAAGCTAGTTTATTCCTCGAATGTTCAGAAAGTGCATATATAAACCAAGAGTTAACTCAGATAACCATCAAATGCGTTATTGTATTTTACAACAACAATATAATAACATGCAAATATCCAAATGATCCAATCTTACAAATAGTAAAAATAGTCAGATTGGAAAATGTAAATAAAACTGGTAAGAGGGCTAGGTTTGCGTCCAACCTCCAAAGCTTCTTCAAGAGTTTGTGTCCTTGAAGAAATAACCAACAACTATTTCTAGCTCCAAGATTAATATTTGTTTAAATATTATATCTTCATATATCCTCTGATGTGGAGCTTGTTGTACCTTTATCACTTTTTCCAATGTGATGCACGCTCTTTTAAGCAATGTGGGATAAAGCACTTTTTGTCCTTTACTCACTTAAGTGAACATAGTACCTTTTGAAATAAAGTGACAAGTTAAATGAACTTTAATAATCACTTAGTTAGTAAACCATATAGCCATCGGGCATTAAAATAACTAACCAAATGAACTCTTATAAGCATGTGCAATAGCTCATTGGAAAGCTCTCAGCGAGACTTCCAACCCAACACTTAGGTATTGAAAATAGTAAGCTTTGATTACTTACTAAACATAGGGAGCATCTGGACAACCTACCAAAACTACTCTAATGGGTCTGGAACTGGAAATATTAGGCCAAATCTCGAACTAAACCCCATAACGAACCTTTTTGCCCCCAAAATTTAGGCGAAGAGAGCTAGCAACACAAAATTATAATGTCTCAGAAAAAGGGGACATTACAAAATTAAATTGACACATGCTTGAAAAAATCACTTAAAAATGTAAAATCATTTAAAAGTGGACCTTTTTTATGCTATTGCATATAAAATCATTTAAAAGTGGATCTTTTTGATGCAATTGCATGTAAACTCAACTTAAATGTGCAATGACATAAAAAAGTTGAGATACATATGTTATATGCATATGCATCAAAAAGGTGAGTTTTTTCCTTGAGTTGCATATGCAGGTAACTAACATTTAATTGCACTAAAGACATGTAAGCACATTTCATAAACCCGTTTTTGGGCAAAAAAATGTTTTAAAAACATGCATATGCACCAAAAAAATGTGTTTTTGCATTGGGAGAGCCCATTACATGTTTTAAAAACATGTAATGGTCTCTAAAAGGTGCGTTTGGATCTATTGTGTATATTTAAAACATGCAATCACACAAAAAAAGTCCATTTTGCATTCAACTTCATGCATTTGCTCTTTCAAAATCCATTTATGAAATATTTCATGACTTTGGCCTTTAAGAACTCGTTTTTGGTGATCTCTCATAGATTCTTCCATGAAAAATGACTTGAAATCTTTCCCTCAAAAGGCATTGTTGCAATTTCATGCATTCCCATGCATTTGGCAACCTCATTCATCCAAAAACATTTTATTTCAGCCCCATTTGGAGCCACGTTTTGAAGGAAAATGCCCATATTTGTAATGTCCCCATTCGTTGCCAACATTATAATTTCAGGGATTAGCCTAATATTGGATCTTCATAGGCTAATGAGGATGGTTAGAGGGTCTTCTGAAGATTGATTCATCTCGAACATTTAGGGATTTATAGATTTGGCCTTCGTTCAATATCATTTGGACTTCATTTGCCATACTTACTATGTATAGTAAGTCAGAAGTAATAGAGATGGACTCTTTATATTTTTAGAAAGTGTATTTGGTCACATGGGGAATTATGAGAAGAGATTCCTATTTTAGATGGCATGGCAATCAGACAAGCATTTGAAGAGATATTAAAGTTCAAGTGACTTCAGTGATTTATTTAAATATTTTAATGTTATTATAAAGTTATAAAGTAACTTATAATAATAAAGTCACTCTAATATTATAAAGTGCAAATATAAAGTTATTTTATGAATTAATGTCACTTTATGACAAAAGTAACTTAAGTGACTAAAAGACAAAATAGTCTTTTATCCAACATTGCTAAGTTGTTTGTACCTTTCCTCATTTCAAAGTTATAAAGGAAAGCATTTGCATTGGGATTGTTAGAAACAAAAAAAAATTATAATGCAAACAAAAGGTTGCTTGAATGTGACTGGTTCCTCTTGAGGATGAAACCCCTCAAGATGTGTGAGAAGTTGGATGTAGCCCCAACATCTCAGTGAAAGTTACGATCAAAAACAGGTTAGCAAAATCAGACTCCAGTCAGTTCCAATTTACAAAGTAAAGACTTCTAGCATTTCTAGCATTTGGGAGTGTTATTTATACAAAGAAAGGTAACCACCTACAACTCTCATTCTATGTTAAAATACCAAGAGTTAGCCGGCTTCAGTTGGACACTCCTAAGATGTTAATGAACCCCAACCAACACTGTATCAGTATGGATCTTCACATGCTTATACAACTGCTATGCTAGTCTATATGGGAGCATAACAATCATCAACAACAAACAAGCGTCCTCCTGCAACATGAGTTCGTAGGGTTGAGAACGAGAGTCATGAGATAACATCTATAGAAGTGTTCATTTATTTTCATTTGCAGACAATGTACCCGAGCTGAAGATTGGATGGTATATGGTTACAAGTGCATTCAAGCCTCTGACAATAGTACTTAGAAGTCACACAACTCTACAGGAAGGACAGGTCTGCCATTAATAGAAGTGTGGAGGGGACAAGAAAATTAGGAAGGAAATCCGCAAGGAATAGGTCCCTCATGCATACAACTCAGGTTCATTTATCATGTTGATTTATTTTGGTATTATTGCAGTTTTATACTTGTTGTAGGCTCCATAATTGGTTGTGAGTGGTGGCATGTTTTTGGTTATATAAATATCATTAGATGTAATAACAAGGAGGGGTTTAATATATATCAAATTTATCTTGTGAGTTTCCTGTGATTTCTTTAATTCATATTGTCAACGTTCACCAGTCTCACTCTCCTCCCTAATTAGCATTTGATCAACTTCTATCTTGCTATCTGGGCCTGAATATTCTTTAGATCTTTGTTAGTAATCAATAAAGTATTGTTACAATAGTATCAACAATTAAAATTTGGGTTACATGCCAATTGTTTGTTAAAATTCCTCTAGATACTACAATTGTGCATTATATACCATGATGTGTTATGAAAGAAAATCTAAACATATAAACCATAAGAATTCAATAACAAAATTTTATTGAGTGAGGAGTTATTTTTTAGACTTGTAGCAATTGTTACTCTTGTTTCTTCTACTATTTTGTAACAAAAAAAAATTAAATTTCAAGTTTAGAACAAAGATTTTCTTATTGCCTGAAGATGAGATGCAAAGTGTTTCGTAAAATGAATTTCAAAGATAAGTGAATATTTCAGAATGCTACACTCATACAAATGTTTGATAGAATGTCTATGCTATGAACTTGAAACTTGTGGTTTAATATTGGCTTAGTTCTAGTTAGGGTTGTTATAGTGGTATCAAAGTTGTGTATTCTGCCAGCTTGTGTGGTTTTTTGGAAATTGTTTATTAAAGATTCTAATCAGAGATTTCATTGGAAACATTCTTACAAAAGGTTTTATCTAAATGGTTTGAAGTTGTATTCTTTTGGAGGTGGAAGAGTATTTCTTTGTGAGAAATAAAGTGAAGTACGTTGTTCAGAGCCTAGTTTCTTGCCATCCTGTGGGGTAGGAAAGTTATTTTATTTTCAAATTTTTTTGTTCTATTTGGAGTGACCAACACTCTAGTTTTTCCCTCATGGAGAGACATAGGAGGATTGGTAGTTCTAGAAGCTAGTGGAGTAATGAGGAATTTAGCACGAAAAAAAATATATTTACAGGATAGTATTGAAAAACTTAAGCTTCATCAGCAGAGGTTGAGGAAGAGCTTGTCGGATATAGACATAGTTGAGAGGATAACAAAGTATATAGTTTTTTCCTTTAGAAGGCTGATATCAAGGTTGCAGGGAAGGAAGCTTCAATTTTCCTTGAAAGGTGTCGACGATGTAGATGTACTTGTATTTAGTATGACACCTACTAGTCCTATCTATAGTGTTTATGGTGGACCTATTTTACAAAGATCAAGGGATGTATCGATACCCTTGGTGGATAGAGGCACTAAGCTTCAGCTTGTTGAGGCCCCTAGAGTTGTTGCAGTTAGTACAGAGACAGTTAATGTAGTTGTTTTTACTAATATTTCAGGCTCTCTTGAGAGGGAATTATTATTGGAGATTTGTATGTGAGTTGTCATAGTGTTGCTCTAGTTCAGGAGGCAGTTGCTTCGTCAGGTGGGATCAATGCATGTATGGAGTCACCCAGTTGTGATGCTGATGAGTTGGGTGTTACAACAGAGTTAGTAGATGTGGGTTCATGCTCTAGTGTTATTGATTAAGAGCCTTACATAGAGTCATGTGTGCAAAGTCAAGTGACAATAGTTGAGGCTTTATTAGGTGATGGGGATGCAAACAATGTGGACACCTTTGGTGATTTGTTGGATGATGCTATAATTTGCATCGACTATGATACCCCTTGCCAAATATTGGCTGATGACTCTTGTGAGATTTTAGATGAGTCCCAAGATCAATGTTTACATGATCTTACTGTTAAGGTAGAAGCTAAGACATGTGGGGAGATTGAGATTGCGAGGGCTTCTATTTCTTCAAAGGAGTTGTTTGAGGTACATAATAGTTGTATCTCGGATGCAGAGTTGTGCAAGGATGATAGCACATGTATGAATGATCTTGTGGTGGATAGTTCTGATTCAATTTCCTATCACAATGCAGTTAGTGAGACACAAAGTTTTCATATGAGTTAGGGTTACATGCATCATGCGACTTATCAGCTGAAGGTGAGTGATAGTGACATTTATTCATCTCTTGATTATTATGATGCTAACCTACATATGCTATTTACATTTGGTTGGGGTGCCCTAGTTTCAAATGAGATGGTGATAGTAGTCCTTCCCTAGTAGAGGTTCATGTGCTTCGAGAGGCTACCAGGATCTTGAAGCATAGTCACTCTCAATTAGCTGATGAAAAAGATTACCTACTGGAGTGGGCTCACACTTGCTATGAGGCATTGTTAGGGAAAGAGGAGAAGGTGGTTGAACTCACTTGGGAGCTTGAGGTGACAGTGGACTCTCTTCAGTATACTTAGTTGGCTCTTCAAGAGCCACAGTCACAATGGGGTGAGGTTATTGTAGAGTTAGAATGGGTACAATCAACACTAGCTCTAGACCCTGTTCAGTTACATATTGTGGTTGGTGGTGAGTTTGCTTCTGTGATTGAAGATGAGGGACATAATGATGTGGTGAACACATTCATTTAAGATATGAGTGTAGTATGTACAGAGGAGGTGAGAGAATTAGTGGAGATGAACTCTCATGGTGATTTCCTTCCTTCTACTAGAAGTGAATCTATTGCTTCTTTTCTTATAACTGGTAGCATTAGATAGTTGGCATTATCACATTTTCAAAGAGATCAATTGTGGATTGTAGGGGAGCAGATTGATGCTTGCGTGAGGGCTTAGATATGTGGGAGGTTTCATTCAGTATATCTGAGGGTGCTCTCATTTAGGGCTCTTATGCTATTTGATGATTGTTGAGTAAGATTGTAGAGACCTTGGCTACAATGCTTCCCAATAGGAATTTTGTGGTTGGGCTTGTTGAGAGGGTTGCCCAAGATCTTATCTGACCAATAGTTCAGAGTCAGAGATTGGAACCATCTTTTGATTTCCATTTTGATGACAATGAGCCCTTGACAGAGATTTGGAGTTTTTATCAGCATTATAATGTGAGGAGTGCTCATCACTTTTATTTTGACCCACAGGTGGAGGACTTGGTTTTTAGTGTTATGGATGGTGATAGAAGGTTTGATATTCATTACACCCGTAGAGGGCTACTTCTCCACTAATGGAGATAGATTCTAAGATACAAGGTATTGTGAAATAGTTGGATGTGCTATTGAATGTGATGAATCAAAATCACAAACGGATGACCCAACTGATTTCAAAGTCAAGATTTGAGCAGAGAATGATATCACTTTTTCTAGGAGCAGAAGGTGATGATACAGTTGCAGCTTCAAATTTGCAAGACATTTCTTATGAGACACTGCATGAGTTGGGCACAATTAAGGTGGAATGTGATGAAAATTTATGTCAAGTAAAGTCAAATGATGCAATTGTTGGCATTAGTTCTTCAGATCATGTATCTGATGGCGATGCAATGATAATGGGAGTAGGAGCAGCCACTTCTATGTCAGTTGAGCCATCCAATGAGGAGTTTAGCAGCATGCAAGTGATTTCATATGTGTGCTTTGATGGTAGTACACTTGTTATTGTTGATGGGGTTAGCAATGTAGTATTAAAGTCATGCTATACTATTGATCAAAAAAGTGTTGATGTTCACATCATGAATAATCCTATATTTGACATCGATGCAACATCCATTGGTTGAGGTTCATGTTGATCACTTACCTCAGTGGAGTTGGGCTCAATTTCACCATCTGTAAATATTCAGTTTTGTGTTGCGAAAGTTACTAACATTCTTTTGTCCACTAATTTTGACGTGGCTACACCTATGGTTGATATAGTTGGCATGAGTGCATATGGTTCTCCTGTAGCTACCTCTCTTCAATGAATTGTTGATCTGAATTCCAATCCAGTTTATATTATATGGGTGAGAACCAAGATGAAGATATTTCTTGTGGGGGATTCTTCTACTGATATTTTAACTCCTACATCATTAGTACAAGTTTTGAGTGCTATACTGCAAGTCATATTGTTGGTCCTAATGATGTTAGTGGTATGCAATTGGTTCAACGATAACAAGGGTGTCACATATTCCTTCATTTGGGATCCAAATAGAGGTTGGAGTTCACTATGATTGTTGAATTGCTTGAGGGAAAGCAATCTTGGGAAGGGAGGATTGTAATGTCCCCTTTTGTTGCCAACATTAGAATTTCAGGGATTAACCTAATATTGGATCCTCGTAGGCTAATGAGGATGGTTAGAGGGTCTTCTGAGGATTGATTCATCTCCAACATTCAAGGATTTATAGATTTGGCCTTCATTTGATATCATTTAGACTTCATTTGCTATACTTACTATGTTTATTAAGTTAGGAGTAATAGAGATGGATCCTTTCTATTTTTAGAAAGTGTATTTGGTCACATGGGGAATTATGAGGAGAGATTCCCATTTCAGATGGCATGACACTCAAACAAGTATTTCAAGAGATATTAAAGTTCAAGTGACTTAAATGATTTATTTAAATATTTTAATTTTATTACAAATTTATAAAATAACTTATTATAATAAAGCCACTCTAATATTATAAAGTGTAAATATAAAGTTACGTTATGATTTAAAGTCACTTTATAATAAAGGTAACTTAAGTGACTAAAGATGAAATAGTCTTTTATCTCACATTGCTAAGTTGTTTGTACCTCTCCTAATTTTAATGTTATAAAAAAAAGAATTTGCATTGGGAGTGTTAGAATGAAAATAAATTATTATGCAAACAAAAGGTTGTTTAAATGTGACTGGTTCCTCTGGAGAAGAAAACCCCTCGAGATGTTTGAGAAGTTGGACGTAGCCCCAACATCTCAATGAAAGTTACGATAAAAAATAGTTTAGTGAAATTAGACTATAGTCAGTTCTGGTTTACAAAGTAAATACTTCTACCATTTCTAGCATTTGGGAGCGTTATTTATATAGAGAAAGGTAACCACCTTCTACTCTCATTCTACATTGAAATACCAAGAATTAGATGGCTTCAGTTGGACATTCCTAAGATGTTAACAAGCCCCAACCAATACTATATTAGTATGGGTCTTTGCATGCTTATACAACCGCTATGCTAGTCCATATGGGAGCATAACAATCAACAACAACAAACATGCATCCTCCTCCAACATGAGTTCATAGGGTTGAGAATGGGAGTTATGAGATAACATCTATAGAAGTGTTCATTTATTATCATCTACAGACAGTGTACCCAAGCTAAAGATTGGATGGTATATGGTTATAAGTGCAATCAAGCCTTTGGCAATAGTATTCAGAAGTCACACATCTCTATAGGAAGGACAAGCCTGCCATTGATAGAAGTGTGGACGGGACAAGAAATCATGAAGGAAATTTGCAGGTAGCAGGTCCCTCACGCATACAACTCAGGTTCATTTATTGTGTTGATTTATTTTGGTATTACTACATTTTTATACTTGTTGTAGGCTTGATAATTGGTTGTGAGTAGTGGCATATTGTTGGTTATATGCACATTATTAGATGTAATGCAAGGAGGGGTTTAATATATATCAGATTTATCTTGTGAGTTTCTTTAATTCATATTGTCAACGTTCACTAGCCCCACTCTCCTTCCTAATTAGCATTTGATCAGCTTCTACCTTTCCATTTGGGCCTGAATATTCTTTGGATCTCTACTAGTAATCAACAAAGTATTGTTACAGTAGTATCAACATTTAAAATTTGGGTTACTTGCCAATTGTTTGTTAAAATTCCTCTAGACACTACAATTGTGCACTATATACTGTGATGTGTTATGAAAGAAAATCTAAACATATAAACCATAAGAATTTAGAAAAAAAAGTTTGTTGAGTGAGGAGGGATTTTGTAGACATCTAGCAGTTGTTGCTATTGTTTCTTTTGCTGTTCTGTAGCAGAAAAATGTTCAATTTCAAGTTTAGAATAGAGATTTTCTTGTTGCCTAAAGATGGGATGCAAAGTGTTTGGTAAAATGAATTTCAAAGGTAAGTGAATATTTCAAAATGCTATACTCATACAAATGTTTGACATAATGCTTATGATATGAACTTGAAATTTGTGGTTTAATATTGGCTCAGTTCTAATCAGGGTTCTTACATTTGGGCCTTCAAAATTCATGCTTTGGCCAAATAAGGGGTTGTTTGGAGTTTTGATCATTGTATATGCATTTGGGAAAGTCATATTTGCATTCACAATTCAAAAATGTAGTTTTTGGCCACACTTTTGCAAAAGTGGCCCAGATTTTTGCATAAAAATGTCACGTTTTTGTTCAAAAATCTCACAAAATGACATTTCCAACCCATACCTTTGATCAAGAGGGGTCATTTTTTAGTTTTAGTGCATGCTATTATCTTTGGAGATTATGTTTTTGGCATTCTCATGTCAAATTTAACCATTGAATGTCCATTACATGCAAGTACAAAAGAAGTCAAAAAGTTGTTTAAAAATCTAGATTTGGGGGAGAATAGGTCTTCAAGTTTATAAAACTTGCTATTTTGGTACACAATCATCAAATAAGTGGACATTTTTCTTCTTGCTAATTAAATTCATGCTTATCTTGTTGATTTTATGCATGTTTTGGCTTGATGCTTCATACTGGTTGATTTAGATGCCATGAAAAGTGCATTATCCCTTTAAAAATAATGAAATGGTTTATTTTCATGTTTTTGGCTTTTTTTCCCAAACTCCAAATTCAAATTTGCATTTTGGGGTTGCTTGCTTGACATGTTTGAGTCATTTGTGTAAGGTATGATCTTCATTTCGAGTTTGTCTTTATGTTTTGCATGTTTGCATTTTGGTTGTTCTTCATTATAAGGAAATTACAAGTTCTTTCCCAAGAACCTGGACATATCACATTACACTCCATCTTTCATTCTCCATGCACTAGTACATTTTGACTCATTTTTTCAACAAAAATTGGTCAAAATTTCAACCAATTGTTGTGTCACTATTTTTATCGTTGAAATTTTGACCAAAAATTGTATGTGTCAAAAGTTTGACCAAGAATTTGGTCAAAAATGACTTGTTATTGTGAGGACCATTGGTCAAAATTTTGGCCAATCTTGGTCAAAATGTCCACCAAACATTCATTGAATGTTTGACCAATGCTGACCCTTGATCGACCAACATACCTAACCCACAACTAATGAATTGGTCAAAATTTCCACCAAAGTGTGGTTGAAAGTTCAACCAATGCTGGTCCTTGATCGACCAACATGCCAAACCCACGACCAATGCACTGGTCAAAATTTTGACCAAGATGATTTGTTTAAAAAAAATTAGTGGAAATTATTTGTCTCTTGTTCCTTCGAATAGGGTATCTCCATATATGGAAATATCTTATAGAGATATTCCTGGTCTATCTCCTGATTATCAAAAGTCGTATCCATTTGTCATGATTAGCACTCATTTTGGCCTAATTATGGCCCTATGGGAAAGTTTCCCTCATCCATTACCTTTATATTAAGGATTTGTAGGCTATAAGAGAATGTTTAGATTTTGTCTCTAACTAAAATGATTATCTAGGACTCATTTGTTATTTTCTCCTATCTTATCACTACCATTGTTTCTTAGTCCTATACCTTAGACTTCTTGTCAATGTAGAACCTTTTTTTTCCTTTTTGTAGCTTTATGGGTTGACAATTTACTCATGATTTTGTGGTATTTAGTTCAACAACTTTATATCACTATTCTCTCTGTAATTTTATTCTAATGGACATGCCATTTAAACTTTGTAGCAACTCTAGGCTGATGGCCTTTAACAAACCTATTAAGACAGAGAGAATAAGGCTGATGTTGAATAAAAACAACAAGGTGGTTATCAAGGCAGCGATGATATCAATATATCAAATGCCCAAACAGGTGGAGATCCAATTGTAATATAGTGGCAATGTTTGCAGCCATAGCCCACCACATTTATGGTGACAATGATACAATAGTAGAGCTCTGCTCTAAAATTTTTCATCCTAACATTCAACTTGGTTTGGAAGAAGCATCATGGAACATCATTGGTGACCTAACAATTCCATTAGCTACCAACTATGGAATGCTATATGTCAAGGGGGAAGAAGTTCGAACACATCTGATCATTTTCACAAAAGATAAGGAAGCTTTTTGGGAAACAAGGTCCATCTTTGTGAGAAATTTGAGTTTCTTGGCACATTATCATGGAATGTTTGATCCAACAAATTTCAATTGGGTAGAAGATTACATTATAGAGGATGATGTGCTGGAAGATGAAGGAATGGAGGAAGTAGTGTAGGAACTTAGAGAGGAGTTCGATAATGACTCAGAGTAGCATAAGTTAAATTATATCTTTGTATAGGACTTGTTTGGCTAGTCTCTATTTTTAGTTTCTTATCTTTTCCTTGGCTACCTTGTCCTCCCATGTTGTCTTAAGGGAGAAGGTAGTATGTTTTTAATTTTACAACTCATTTAAACTCGTTTTCAGGCTTTTTGTGGTAATAGATAAACATCAAGATATTATTGGTTTGTGTTTGAGGGATGTTGTGGCTTTCTACTGTCTTCTTTATGCTATGATAGGTTTGATATCCGGGATATGTTTGATAGATCAGAAGTTTAAACTGGAAGTTCTAACTCTTTGTTAGATTTGGTAATTATTGATCCAGTTTGGTAGGATCTAATCAATTTATGCAGCAAAGGAGTGGTTCAATAACTGTAGGGCATTGACAAGTTAAAACTCTTTGTTTATCCTCTTGCTCCTTTTATTCTTTCCTATTGACACTTTCAGTTCAAGTTCCTCAATAGATTCACATATTTAATATGTAATCTATCTATTTCTAGTATTACATCAAAGGAAGACTATGATGTTATTTGATATCTAACTTGCCTAAGTAGGAAAGCAGAAATTGTTTCTTGCAGGACACTAATAGGTGTATTTTTCGCATCTCCCTATGTTGTTCCCACCTCTTACCTAAAAATTTCTCAGGAGCAAGTTGGATATTAGGTTGATAAGACTCTTCAGGATCCAAGTTGGATATTATGTTGAGTTCATGCCATTGTAAATATATATAGAAATCAAAGATAGTTTTGAGTGGGAAGAATATTTGATGCCAAACCTTTCCTTAATCTTGCATGATAATCATTTACATTATCACTATTATTTTTATATGCATGCTTGCTAAGATGACTTTTAATTACAATCTGCATGTTGTTTTCTTGTGTAGATGTGTTGAGAATTAGTGATATATATTGTTTGAGATTAGAAATGCAAATTTCTATATAAAAAATTGTTAAGGTTTCTGGATTGCTGCAATATGTAATAGCATTGCCTGTATTGAGGTATATGTTTTCCATATGCAACATCCGCTTCTTATATTGAACATAGGTCATGAATGGACATGTCCCTTCATGGGACATGTCTATTCAATAATCAAATGATTATTCTCTATAAACTTAACTATTGTTATGTATGTATGTATGTATGTATGTATGTATGTATGTATATATATATATATATATCAGATGACATAAGTATAATTATAAGAGTTAAGAATAAATCTCTAACTAATCTATACATTAACACTCCCTCTTAGATTAGTGGGGTAAACACATATAAGAGGTCTTTGATCAGAAGACTTCTTTTATTCAATGCCAAATATAAAACATTGTAACACGTGAGGGTTTGGCCTACAAGAATATCAATTTCATGATATTCACCAATCTCTCAAAAGCAATGGCCTATCGGAAACATCAACTTAATGATGATCACCAAATGCTCAGTGTGGTAATGGCCTATCAAAATATTAGGGCATGATATACACCAAGTACCGAAAATATATCTATACAAACAACTTGTACATAATCAAATTAATGATATCAACTGCCTAGTTGTTTGATTTACAAGATAAGGCCCTTACATGAAACACTTTCACAAAAATGAATCATGCTACAAGTTATTGTAAGGACGTCACTTTACAAAAACTTCTCCTATACAAGTGATAATAATTTAGAAGTCGTCATTTCTTCATGATGTACACAAGGGACAGGCTCATACATGAATGACATCAAAAGTTCACATGAAGTCTCCATGAATACTGTCATGTGGTGTTGTCACAACATTCACCATAAACATATCAGAGAATAAGGTTTCTCCCTCTTAGTTTGATATCAAATTTTCTGACCTCTTAGCACAAGGTTCTCTCCGATGAAGTGTTAGACTTCCTCTGAATCAATAAGATCAAGTTCACTGAAGGTTAACCAAATAGCATCCTCAGTCTTCTCCCTCTAAATCTTAATCTCCCTCTTTTTCCATTTAAAATTCCATGATGAATCACCTCATATTAGGCTTGCTACACTTAATCACTTTTGATTTAGTGGTGGGTCCTTCACATTTAGCTCAACTCGACCATCAAATTTGTCAAATTTTCCAAGGATCAAGGTGAAGTCATTTATGTTATCGCTTTTCGTGGGGTGATATTTGTCAAACCCCTCCAGATCAAATCTTAATTTATCTTGCTAAGAATGTTTGATTAGTATGTGATATCTTGTCAGATTTATTTGATGATTTGTGATCAATCCATTCAGCAATGACTTCCGCTATATGGATCCAAGGGTAGATGCTTATGATTATTTTATCAATGGTATAAGTGCCAGCCTTGTTTGATGTTCAAAGGATTCATGCTAAATCGTTTTTAATAGAGCGATGCCCTTTTTTAAAGAGATTGAAT
The DNA here is from genome assembly GCA_028749045.1 of Cupressus sempervirens. Taxonomy (NCBI): domain Eukaryota; kingdom Viridiplantae; phylum Streptophyta; class Pinopsida; order Cupressales; family Cupressaceae; genus Cupressus; species Cupressus sempervirens. The sequence continues at coordinate 43,302,626 of CM053792.1, read as the reverse complement.
TCAAACATTTATTTGGCCTATCTTCTCTTGCAGGGTCCATAAGGAATAATCATGCACTATGAGGTAGTTAAAGTCCTTCCACCCTGGTAGTAGCAATAGTTATCTTTGAATATGGGTCATCTTTCCTTCCACCGACCACGGTTATATTGGTATTCAGGTTTCCTTGTGTATTCCCCTCGTTGGTGGTATTGTCTATATTGGGTGATTCTGCCCTAGTCCAACGTAGCTGTAATTGTCTGGTTAAAATATATTTCTTTTCTCTTATGCCAAGTATAAACAGGGATGTCCCGCCTAACTCGGTGTTCTAATGTGTGTCACTTCATACTCACAACTTTTAATAGATACACAAGACGCCGACCATCTCAGAACTCAACTTACAATAATATCCTTATATTTTAACGCTATGTTCCTTAATCTTGGGTAGAGTGTGCTATATATAGGTGTTGACGTGTGACGTCTTCACCAACTATCCTTGTGCACTGCTTTGTGCGAGCTTTGATTTCTCTCACCCCTTTTTATCAAAATGATACTTAACTTTGTACTTCGGTATTTGAAATGGCCCATCCAATGATTGATGTTATCCTGTCGGTTTTTTGTTAATTAGATTAGTGCACAGATCATTTTCACGTGGTTGGCAAAACATTTGAAAATATTGATGATGATATATCAATTGGCATGTTTATAGGCAGCTTCTCCATGGATACTCCTCTCTGTAATTAATTCAATTCAGTGTGTTCTATTACAGCTAACGTGTTCAGATTTACACCCAAGAACTAATGTTCAGGAGTGAGAAGGTTATGCAACTATGTACGGATAGTATTCACCAGCGTTAAGGAGAAGGAAGGCTTCCAATCCAAACCATAAGAATATTGCCACTCCGAATCTGAATATTAACAATATTGATTTCAAACACTAGCCACAACAGACTTGAATAGTTCTTCCACAAATATTATCGTTATTAGCAAGTCTCGTCCCCAATAATTAGCCAAGGCACTCAATAAATTAAGTGCCTTATATAATCTCAGAAACCTACTAATAATCAATAAGTGGACCGCGTGGGTTACACTTCAAGTTGGTCATTGTCAATGCAGGAGATCTACGTTCCCATTATGGTGAAAGTCAACACTCACAACAATGTCTCCAGTGAAAACAAGGCACTGAAAAATCTTTTTGATTGGAATGAACTTGTAATGATTTGGCAATAGCATTCAATTATGTGGGGGGATGTTTCATTCAGTATGATTGCATTTGTAGCCTGCTCTAATACTATGTTAAGGTTTTCGGATTGCTGCAATATGTAATAGCATTGCCTGTATTGAGGTATATGTTTTCCATATGCAACATCCTCTTCTTATATTGAACATAGGTCATGAATAGACATGTCCCTTCATGGGACTTGTCTATTCAATAATCAAATGATTATTCTATATAAACTTAACTATTGTTATATATATACACGTTTATCAAATATCACATATATTAGATGACATAAGTATAATTATAAGAGTTAAGAATAACTCTCTAACTAATCTATACATTAACAAGAATAATTTAAGCAAGCCTTTATTTGAGATGATCGAGAAGATGGTGAAGTTAGATGAAAAGATTTGGTTTTAGTTATTTCTTCTACAAGCTTTGCCTTCTTTAAAAGTTTTGCAACTTCTTTACTCCATATTATTATCTTCTATGATTATCGATCATAGCTGCTTCCCCATAATGACATCGAAGCATTCCAGTTTAGGGTGGAAACCTTGGAAAGAAATTTGTGTAAAATATTATTAAAGATTTTTGTATTTCTACCAAATTCCTCTCAAATGATTTCTTTTTGCATTCTATTGAACGAATTTAATATTTCATAGTTTATTTGGGCAAGGAATACACATGGACATGAAAACATAGAAAATGGGCTTTAATATCCATGGTTGGATAGCTCCAAAAACAATCAGATTTCGGTCAAAATAGCTCTTTTCTAATTATGTTAGATAATTAAATGTAGATTCTGTGAGTAGTTTGCATCCTCTTCTTCAATATTTTTCTTATATTTAATGTGTTTATAGAATGCATAATGAGGGCCAAATTATTTTTGTTTTAATATATAAATTCAGTTTTACAAGATGGTATAATTTCATATTACACTATAAAAAACTAGATTTGACATTGCTTTTTTAGACAAATAGAGTTACTAATTTCTTTTTTTAATAACTGAAAAATATTTATTCAATTATAGAATTCAAAAGATTGTTCTATTTATAATAAAAGAATGCATAGGATAATAATGTTAGGCAGTTTACATATATACCTGATCACCAATATTTAAAGGCAGAACATCACCAACAAGAAGATAAAAAATGGTAACTTTAAATCTTCTCCTCCCTTGGATAACTTGAACATGTAATGCAAAATATTGTCAAATCAAAGCAATTGATAGTAAAAGAAAAAGAGAGAAAAAAAACTTGTCTATTGGTGAAATACAAGATTGAGGAAAATAGCAACAAGATATATACCTACAGTTGAATGTTCCCTTTTTCTTCATTTAGATTTTGCAACTGTAGAGACTGATAGTAGTTACTAATTGCTGCAAACCAAAAAGACAAGACACATAATAGTTTGCAAAATAAAACACAATGATAAAAAAAAGAAATTCTCATATGAATACTAGTTCTTGAAAATGGTTTTCCACATAACATAAAGTAATTGGAGATAATATTAGAAAAGAAAACTCTATTAAAGAAAAATTATAGCTTTAGGTAACAAAAAATTGTTTGCACCCTATATAAAATTCAAGACTCAAATTCGACTTCTAATCAATTCGCAAGATCTTGATTTTTTGAGAAAGATTTTCTACACATGAAAAGTAGCAAGCACACAAATGAATAGAGAACATTCCAAATATATCCAGCAAAAGAAAAAGCTACAATATGCAAAATGAAATCTTACATGTGACAAAAATTACGAGAATAACAACAAAAGCTATAGTTCCACCATCATACCACCTTTTCTTGATGCCCTCTATGTTGCAAAGTAAAAATTTGTTGCTAACTTCAATGTTTTGAAAGAGAAGGATATTTATCCATATTATTAGAAGAAATGCAAAAGGTGAAAAAGATTCTATGGCTTACTTCAATTCTTATTTGTAATCCAAGTGACAAAGCTGCACAGATCATTAACATTATTAATGTCCTGTCTTGACAAGTTTCCTATAGAAAAACTTAAACACCAAAAAAATTAGTCTATCAATAACCATAATATCAATTATGGAAAAAAACAATTCATAGTAAGAGTAAATGTTATTAAGAGCAAATGAAAATAGGATTTCAATAACCATAATGTTAATTATGTAAAAATTAATTCACAATAAGAGTGAATTTTATTTATAGAAAAGGAAAGTAAATATTACGAAGAAATTGTGTGCAACCTTTTGGGATATGTATTCTCCCCATACACATTTCTACAATGTAGTAACTCTTCAGGGTTTTCTTTAATAACCTTCTCAACATCAGTGTCTAAGAGCTTTGCTACCTCCTTTACCTATTACCAGTTATGTCTATTACAATCATAGCTACCCTAAAAGAAATTTCTTTGAAAAATATAAAGAGCTATATTTCCATTCATGGATCATTTTACTTTCTTACCCCACCTATCTCTTGTAGACTTTCAAAGTCTTTATCTGTAAATAAAAGAGCAAGCTTTTTTGCACTGATTCCAAAGTCTATTGGAGACTTATCTGACAAATGAAATATCTCACATGCTTCAATGTTGTATTATATTTTTCAATATTGTCAAAACAAAAAATGGAAAAACATAATAAAATATTAAAATACACAAAGTTTTGCAAATCATGCAATTAACAATGAAATTGGGTTCCCTTATTCAGAAGATTAAGATGATCATAAGAGTTTCAAAAAGTTAAAATAAAATAAGACAAGTTAGTAAATCAATGACTATTGGCAAATGAAATAAATAGAAAGTCTAAATCTAGAAACAATTTCATTCCAATATATGTATTCATCCTTCAAATTAAGTGTTAGAACTATATATCAAGGGCAAAGTTGCATGACTTGTACAGAAAAAAGCAACATTGATTATGTTGAAAATCCAGTCAATAGACATCAAATGAACATAAAAATATTTAGTAGCATTACGAAAGCAAACATCATTATAATTTAATGTAAAATCATCAATATTAAGGAATTTTCCAATCAAAATTCATATTATTATGTTTCTTACATGTCTAAGAAGCACATTAGTGCAACTTGTACTCAAGAAGAATCACCAACTATAAATAAAATGAAACAATCAAACAAAGTAAAATTCATACTAATATGCTCATCAAAATTTAGTGTAGTGGTTGAACAATACTATATTTTTACTTTTTTATGTGGATCTTGTATTTACACCAACTATAAATAAAATGAAACCTTAATCAGAACAATTGAAAAAAGTAAAATTCATACTGATCTACTCACCGTTATTGTCATTTGATTATTGCCAATAACAACATCTTACACGTAAAACTGTTGTTTCAGTGTTAGCCCTAGATCTAGCTGTAAGACCCAAAATGAGGCAAGTGGTAAAGCTATTGAATGAAATTGATTAATTAATGAAGGTATATTAGTTTGAGCTTCAATTGGTTTTGAGAATACTTTAATATTCTCTACTTAACAAGGCCAACCATGTGAAGGTGGAAGCTCATCTGGCCTAACCCCCCAACATCAATCTAAATTCTCCATTATCATCTAATTACATACTTCATTTATTCATTCATCCATTTATGAACTATAACATTCAATCAATACAATCACATAACATTCATTAATATGATATACAATTCATTAATATGCAATACTAACCAAGACTTCACTAACACATAACAATATTCATTAACATGACATAAAAATCAATATTAATATGTAACATTCATAGATAATTACTTAAAATGACGTTGTTTCATTATCCAACAAAGTTTATCAAGGAGCATTTAAAAAAAAACATTTCTTCCTTTTGTTTTTCTTAGCTTTCTCAAGGTAAAGGCTAATAGGAGCATCGATATTTTCCTAATTCTCCTCCTCTTGTTGCACATTTAATGTCAAATTATGATGCCTCCTCCTTTTTTGAGGAGTAGGAGGGTATTGCACTAAAGGGGCTCTGTTGCAATAATAAGTAAATGGGTTAAATTGGTATACTTTTTTTTTAACAGTTACAAGTATTTAATTAACAAGTAGAACATAACATGCATTTTTTTTATCTAACAATGCCACATCATGTACAATAACATTTTGATCTGTTGCCACCTCAACATGTTGAGCACTTGGAACATGCTCCACTCCTTCACCATGATGTTCAACATGCTCTAAAATATTCAATAAAAGGTTACACGTCAAATTGCAATTGAAGATGTTAAATTGTATTCATAATTGCATAATTAATTTCTAATAGAAAATCAATACCTCCACCACTATGATGCACATCATGGCCTTCATTATGCACAGGTTTTGTGATAGGATATCAAGGTTGTAGTGAAATGTTATGCACATTGTTATGCTATCAATTTATGTTGGAAACTAATACCAAAAAAGAAATTTCTCAACTATTCAATTTAATGTACTTTTCATTTGACCAATTTACCCGTGTCTCATTTGGTGCACTAGATTCTTGGGTATGGCTTTCGGATTCTTGGTGTAGGCGTGCAACCATGACTTTATAGCCTTCCTTCAAGGCAATTTTTTTATCTTCATCTGTGGGCTCTACATTGAATTCTATGCCCTATATTTTATGCTTAATATTTTTAGTTTTGCATGTATGATTTGATTAAACAAAATTATGTGTAACATCATATAATTTTTATATATGAAATTTTATTGCTGCTACTTACAAGTTGAGATTGGAGATTCATATAGCTGCCAGAGCCAAGTTTGTGTTGGCCAACCTTTTGTAGTCTCTCTTTTGTAGCCTTTGATGTGTCCTACAATCTATGAAAAGTTTGAAACATGTTAGATTATATATTTACAAAGATCACTAATTAGTGCATGATTACATTCTACTTAATACTATCATGACATACCTAATTTTTCCCTTTTCTGGTTCATTTCCTTTATCATGTAGCCTTATCTCTTTTGCATCTTTTATTATTTCATTCCACTCCATCAATGGAATCATAGGAGGACAGTCGTACTTTGGATTATCCTTTAGAGCCCTTCTATATTGGTCCCTCACAATCTTTATATGTTTGGATGCTCTTTTGAGAAGTAGGGCAGTGTCAAAAATATTTTTTCCAAAAAGGTCCTCAAACAATGTAATGAGCTGATTTTTTTAATTTAGTACCATATTCATTCCACCTTTAAAAATAAAATAAAACTGTTAGATCAATAACTTTAATAAAGTACAACAAATGGAAGAAAAGAAAAATATTGTAGCAATGATATTAAACTACGTACCTTTTACGTATGGTGGGTCCAAATAGCTTCAATGTCATATCAAAAAGATGATAAAAGAAAACATCATTTCTTACAAAAGTATCATAGGATTATTAGTCCAAAATGAGTTATGTATAAGTAAACTACAATTACACTGTAAATAATAACAGTTTTAAAGCACTTGGAAGCTTTTGTAATTTCTACAGAAACATAGTTTTCTTGTTCAACAACAATGTCCCCACAAATGAACCGATACTAGTCACACAAACTGCTTTAGGAAATGGTTAAGCTTTAGTAGTACTGGTCTTTGTTGTTCTATCAAATGAGGATCTATCTATTAGTGCACAAAATAGGTCCATGAGTATAAAACCCACCCAACAAAAAAAAAAAAATGCATGATTAACACATTACAAAATATGGAAAAACAAGGTTTTACCAGTTGTACTTGGCATAGTCAAAGATGTTTGCAAGCTCCTTGTTTCCAACAATGCACTCAGCAATACTACAGCGACAATCGAAGAAGTTGTCCACAATTCATCACGAGCTAAAGAATACATTGTTAGAAAAGACATTTGCAATGGAAAAAGATCAAATGGGATACTAGATAGAAGCATCAAAAAATGAAAGTTAAGTGTTATAATGTTTATGAAAACAAACAATGTTGCACTAGTAGGGGTATAATCTTATGTTATTGCTCATATTGTTTCACAATGTGTACAACTACTACATTCTTTCTTCTCATAGGAATATGAGAAAGTATTAATTAAAGAGAAAGTGTAATAATACTATAATTTTTGGTAATGCTGAATATATTGTTTAAATATATATACCGAGTTGGCATATATTTGACTACAAAATCAGACCCATATACAGTGCCCCTTGTATAATATTATTATTTAACTTATCAAACTTGAATGTTTAGAAGTTACCATTCATCGTTATATAATAAAAAATGGAAGGGAATCTCTTAAAGTGAATTTTTTCAAGATAATTATCACCAAATAATAATTATTCTAATACGAGACATTGCACACCATAATGAAGATCAAAACTATCGATGGATGAATTAGGTACAACCATATGGAACACAAAAAATGCCCCTTCAAATGCTGCAAGGGGCAGTTAGGAAGTGGTAAGTAATTAAACATCTTTTAATGATATAAAAGTGTACATATGTTTGTTAAGTAATTGAACATCTTTTAAATTAATTATGTTAGCTATTGCCTAAAATGTTGCTAAGAATGGAGCTGCTTTAAGTGCAACAAATAATTGTAAGCAAATAACTAGGATCACATGGAATAATACAACTTGGGCATTAATATGGGCTATGTTGACAAAATAGGATAAAGAAAGTCTTAAAAAGCATAATAGAATTACAGAATCCTTTGCAGCTAACAATCAAGTATCAGAGCTAGATTTTGATCCTAGGACCTATGGCTTATGGGGTAATTCTAATATGGAATCGTATATCACATAAAAACCACATTCAATTGTAAATTGTGATCATAGAATTTGAAGCTGCATTTCAAACTATAAATCTTATACCTGATACAATCTACAACTTACAAATGGATCTATTAATAATAAATAAGTTCTTAGTTGAACTCGATGGTCACAATACTCTCACCTTTCATCATAAAGCACAACCTAAACTAGTTCAAACAAAGATCCAAGTATCAAATAACACTTAGTCATAACTAAATCTACCTTAAATAAACTCAGTGGTGTAATAATATTGAAATTTTCAGTAATGTTCTAAAGAGAAAGTGTTACTTACATGAAGGTTGTGCATATTGATCACACAATCTCGCAGGTATCACAAAATCTTGTACAAGAACACATAATATTTTAGACCATTATCCATAAGATACTATAAAATATAAACATCTATTGAACTTTTATTATTGCTTAAGATTAATTAATGTTTACCTTCAAAGAATTAACTCTAAGAATCAATTCTTCTTTCAATGCCTCTATCTCCTCGATTAGGTTTCTCTCACGTATAATGTTAAGAATTTCATCATTGTATTTTTGAATGAGTTTGTGGGAAATGAATATAGGGTCAAAACTATGGGCAATGTCATCTAGAAATGACGCCTATGTTTCATATCACATTTGGTTTGCTATCATTTTCACTTTTCCCTATCAATAAGTATCAAGTTGTGACATTAATATCAATAAAATTCCATCAAAATAACTCCAAAGCCATAAAAAAAAAACATAATAATACAACATTTGTTTCTATATAATTTGTACAATTACAATAATTAAGGTTTACCTTTGCTAAAGAACGTGTCTAAGCTGGTACATCCTTGCCTGTGCGTTGTGGTGTATCCATGTTGCCCTATGAAAAAGATTAGTAATTCTTAGAAATCAACACCAAAATGAAAGTAATAGACTTACCAAACAAAAATATTAATAAAACAATAGATTGTATATTGGAGTCAATATTAATTGGAGGTAATTGGTTTAAATGTTATACTTATTAGTCCCACAATAGGGAATTTTTTGTATCTACACGATTCAAATTGTAATATATCAAAAGCTCTTCCTCTACACTTATTGATTTTATCACACATACAAAAACACGGTTTCCCTCACATGCCTTGAATATACAATTTGTTCACTTGTTAGTTGACACAGGTTGAGAACCATTTATAAATCCTACAATATTCTCTATTACTTTTGGCCTTCCATCAATATACATAGCGAGCCTTTTACTTTGATCATTTTCTTTTCATTGTATATAATTTGGTGACAATGCATATCTACACATATTTTTTAATTATTGCATAATCCACATCCAATTGTTGTGATTGTAACAATGTCCTACATACTCCATCAATTCAACAAATTTATTGTCCTTTATGCCATCCATGGAAAATAGGCTGAAACTATGTAATGACAATGGAGCTATGCGATATATCCTCTTGTTGAAAAAAAAATCAATGTTAACTAGAGGTAGTTCCTTGGGTACCCATTCTTTCTGAAGATGTGTGTTATTGAAAATAGATTGATACAAGTATGATAAATGTGTTTCAATCATTTTTTTGTCACTGATGTCAAACCTACTACTTGCTGGTAAGACAATTGCTTAGATGATTTGAGTATTATCAATTGTTTGATTAATGAAGAGGATTTGATCAAATGAGGTTACAATTGCACCTAGAGGAAAGGTTGAGTTATGATATGTAAAAGGAGTACAAGGATCAATTGAGATAGTGATATTATAGTGCATTTTTAATCTAATTAAGGTTGCAAAGGATGATTACACTGATTAAGTTAAGAATAACAAGTTAAACAAAGTATGTCTACAAAGCTTAACAATCTGCACAGTAGGTGCTGAGCAAAGTTAGTGTAAGCTGAGCAGAAAATCAGTTGGAGCTGAGAAAAGTCAATTTTAGTATAAGATGAGTGATACATGTAAGATGAGTAAAGTTTAGTTGATGTCAAGCACCAATAAACTTTAGTTTATGTCTAGTGATCTGATAGTGGATGCCAAGCAACATAGTATGTGCTAAGCACTAGAAGCCAGTTAATACCGAGTGTCAAATTTATGAGAAAGATCAAGAATTTGATGAATCTAAGCTTACAAGTTTGATTTCTTAGATTTTGTCAGCTGTGTGAAAGATAAGTGTGATGAGACGGTGGCACAAAATTCATGATGAACTATTTTGAGGTGAATTCAAAGAGAATTGAGGAAGTTTCTAGAAGGGAATGAAATAAAATGATGGGTAGATTGAATTCTACCTAATCTAACCTAACTCAAAAATGGATGATGGAGGATGAATGAAAAAAGATCTTAATTTTTTATTTATAGAGATGGCTAGTCAAAAGCAAAGGTAGTCATGTGCAATAACCTAAGGAAGACAAGGATTCTAGGGTATTGCTTGATTCAGTGACCTAAGAGAAGAGACTACATTGGCAAGCAAAGCAAGAAGGCTTAAGGGTATGATTGCTTGAAGGGTGAAAAAGCTATTAGAGTTGAAGTGTGTGAAATAAAAGTAGAATGGAGGATTGAAACAAATATTTGTAATCCAAAAGTGTGTTGTAAGTTGTTATAAGATCAAGCCTTACTATTACTTTCTAATAATTGTACCAGTCTAGGGTAAATCTTTTAGATTAAGGTTGACCTAATAGTCATTTATAAATCCTTTAACTAGATGACATTCCAAGTGAATGATATAAAGTCCTCTAACAAGGCTTACTCCTAATAGGGTGATTGAAATCCTTTAAGCAAGTCACATTTAATAATGTGCATTATAACCTTTAACAAGATTGGCCTTTCATAGGACATCACTTCAGAAGAGTGAGAATGAGTAGCATGTTACTAGTAGTTTTTCCCAAATTGGGTTTCCACTTTAAATCATTGTGTCAAATGTATTACTAAATCTATTATGTTTCATGTTTACATTTTTGCAAAGTTGATTTGATAGTAACCTACAAGTTTAAGTATATGTATGATCTAATGGATGCATGCATGATAAAAATATTTTATGGATGTGGGTTCACTAAGATGTTGAAATTTTTAATTGTACATCTGGACCCTGGATAACTAATTCACCCCCCCCCCCCCCCCCCTCAGTTATTCTAAAGAAATCCAACAATTGGTATCAGAGCCATTTTCTTAAGAGGACTAGTTTGAAGGTATTAGAAGCATAAAGATCAAGATGTCAAAAAGAGAAGTACCCAAGCTTAATAGAGATGTATTTCTTGTATGAAAAACTATAATGAGGCTACACCTTGAAGGACTTGGAGATCATGCACAATCTACCATCATCATAGAAAATGTTAATCCTACTAGAACCCTAACCATTGAAGATTTAAAAAAGAAGAAAGAACACAACTAGGAAATGTTGGAGACTACCTCTGCCCTAAGTTATGCCAAGTTTGATGATATCAAGGTTGTGACAATGCAAAGAAAATGTGATATGCTCTACACACTATCTATGGAGGTAACAAAAATGTTCTAAGAGCCCAAGCTAGAAGTCTTAGAGGTAAGTTCGATGATATGAGAATGCAAGAAGGTGAGAATATTGCTCAAGGATAAAAGATGTTGTTAATGCAATAAGAGAGGCTACTGGTAAAAGAGATGAAGATACTATACTAAGCAAATTTTTGAGAACACTGCTTCCCATCTATGCTATTAGAGTTTCTACAATACAAGAACTGAGATGTATGCCAGGAAATGATCTGACTCGTGAAGGTCTGGTAGGTAGGCTTGCTGATTTTGAACTATCTAATTTTGATAATTAAAAACTTGACAATGCCACTAGTACATTTGCACCCTTTTTTCTACCAAAAATTTTGACCAAAGCTATGAATCCTCTTTATTTTTTATTTTCATTCCCACGCTAGTCGCAAAATTTTTTTTTTTTCCCGATTTGGTCAAAATTTTGACCAACATCATTTAACCAAGTTGAAAATATCCAAACTATTCCCAAGTTGGTCAAAATTTTGACCAACATGGGTCATAATACAATTTGGACTAACAACATTTAGATAAAGTTGGATGCTCGAGATGAGAAACACATTTAGCACACATTTTTACTAAACTTTGGTGAGTCTTTGGTGAGTGATTTCACAGGATATGGTGAGTCTTTGGTGAGAAACACATTCAGTGCCAGAACTGTTCAAATTAGGAGGACAAAGCCAGAAGTGATTCACCAATTTGCATGTAAAATTTTATGCATCTGTTACTGCTACTACTTTTGTTCAGGATAGGGTTTGGGCAACAAGTTTTCTTAGTTTTTCAGGATAGGATGTGTGGGATGAATAATTCCTTAGGTTAACATTATTCATGTGCGATTTTTTTCTTATAAGTGTCTGTGAATCATGCTATTCCTCTAGATGTGGTGGAGAATGCAAGAAAAGCAACAAGAGAAAGGAAAAAGAGATCAGATTGCTAGTTAGGGATGTATAGAGGGCTTCAGAGGGTAGGATACTGATTGGGTGAATTTACAATGCTCTTGATTCTCTCAAAGCTCCCCATCTTTGGCCCTCAATGCCCATAGACTATAGGTTAGCCAAATGTCTCTCAATGACTAAGAGATTTGGTGGATGCATTTCTAAATTCCTTTGTATTAATCAATAGATAAAGAAGGCTAAAGCATTCAAGCTTTTTCAGTACTTCCACATATAATATCCCTGGACTAAATAGAGCATAGTACTAGCATCTCTTATTCAAGCTTGTGAGTAGGATTTAAGTAATGCAAACATGTTTTTCAATTGATAACATAGAGCATATTAAATAGTGCGGTGTCATTCCATTGGTTCATCCATAAAAATGTCTAGTGAGTTTATCCCTTTGCATACCTGTCTAATAGAATAGCTGGTGATTTTTTTTCCTTTTTCTATTAACATGTTTTTAAAATTTTATCACAAATTTTTGAGCCAATAAGTTTTGTGTCCCAGCTTTTTGCCACTCATTTGATTTAGCCTTCTACTAATCTTTTCTATTCATGTTTATTGAAACTTATTTTTAGATGATCACATTCATGAGTTAGATCTTTTTCCAAGAGGTTAATCAACCTTATATTTTGGTTATTTGAACTCTTATTTTGATTCACTATTTGCTTATGTTTCCATTTAATTTTTTGCCTATGTGAAAGATTCCTATAATTAAGCACCCTAAGTTTAAAGGTTGAGAAATATAGCTTATGGTGTGAGTTACCTATTTAGGTTTGACTTTGCAACTACGAGAGGTGTTATTTTTGCGGTTGGGTTTGGCTGTACAAAAAGATATAAAAATCATAAATGTTATTTATAATGGCCTAAACTTCTCTTTCTATTGTCAAGGTTTCCTATTCCACTGTATTATTTTTATCAATAAGGACACTTCTTGAAAATCTTACGTCTTTCAAATATGCACATTACACCTGAATGTAGAAACCTCTGTGGGAGTATTTCAAACTTCTGAAAATTTAATACATATTTTTGGCAATGTAGGAACTAGAAATTTCTTGCTATCCCATAAGATCTTGTCTAATAGCAATGGTTGCTCCTATCATGTGGATAGGTCACATATAATGTTGATGTACCTAGGCCTTCTAATCCAAAGGTTTTCTCCACAGAAATTGAACAACTATGATAAGAATTGCACTATTTGTTATTGACTTGCCAATGAAAACTTGATCTTCATCTTTTGCTTTAGAAAGTGTTCATAGGTTGCATTGACTAGTTTGTTTTGGATATTAATCAACAACAAAACAAGGGTTCTTTCCCTTGCAAAACCACAACCCAAAGACGTAACTAACAACTAGAAATTAGAGCACACTAAAAACAAATCAATATAAAAAACTACACTAGAGAAAAATGATAGATTGTAAGTTATAATTGACAACAAATAGTCTAATGACATATTTATAGTAGAATCTAGCAGTAATCTATAAGTGGACAAAATGTTTACCTAGGAAATGAAGTGCAGTAAGCTAGTAGCTATGCTAGGAAGACTAAGAAGTAATAAGATGTTCTTACTGGAACCATAGTCCAGTTTACCAATCAACACAAAAATAAAAAGAGTTTTCACAAAAAGCCCATGTAGACAATCACAATATTAAGAACAAAATGGATTTGGAGAGCTATGCATGGCTAGTAGATTTTATGTCACATCCTAATTGCTGGAGCACATGGCTCCAGTCATCCATAAATAACTTGAATAGTTAATTATATTCTCATTCATTCTCAATGTCCTTTCCCAATACTTTCTGCTACATGAGACACACAGAAGTTGTTGAACTATGTATCACATAGAGGTTGAATCTCAAGAGACTCCCTATCTTCCTTTGGAGGTTGATAATCTTGGTCTTCAACCCTCATAATTTAGTCCTCAGTGTGATCAACTTAATGGTTGCGATTTGACAATCGGTATGGTTGCCTTTGACAGCAAATGTATTAATATTCTCTTCCTCCAACATTATGTCTCTTCTTAAGTCTATATGCTCTGTTCTCATTCAGAAGGAGGTTGAGACTATTGTTTTTGGTCAAGGTGTTAAATCTAGTGTTCTTGGTGTAGACTCTGGTTGAGGTAAATCTAGTGGTTTTGGTGTTGAGACTGCTAATTCTGGACAAGGTAAGATACCTTGTGCTATGATTGTTGGTGCAAATCTAGGAACCAAAATCTTAGAATTTCTCCTTGTTCATATTATCATTTTGAGGACTTAAATAAGAAATAAGATTTATCCATAATAATAGCAATGGACCTATTTTAGCAATTTCCAAAGTTTCCAATTACCTTGCTAGTGTAGGAGCACCGCACAACCAAGCTTGAAAAAGAAATCCATTATTTTGATAGGTCACCACCCATAAAATTTTATTCAGTTCACTTAGCCTTCAATTTATAGGGCCCATGCCCGTAGATCCAGCAAAGGTATTAGTTTGACTCTCTCAAGTCTTCATTATGAATTCATAGATTCTTGTAGACATAGGCATTTGAATAGTTAGGGACATGACTTGGAAAGGCATATCACTGGCAGATCCATTTTCTAGACTCCCAACGACGAATATGGAAAAAGTTGATTCATATCGTTTGTTCAAGATTGTCGTGCTCTTCTAGCATCACTTGCTTGTCTTTATTATTGCTTAAGTTCTTCAATTTGAGTTTACTATTAAACTTCATGCATGTTGCTATTATTTTGACTATAGTTGCTATCTGATATCATTGTCAAAGATCTTCCTTTATAAATTTTCTTGTAACAGAGATGCATATTCATGCTATGTCAAACATTTATTCAATCATAAAGATATTGAGAAAAGGATTAGACTGTTCAATAGGAAAAGAACTTTAAAGAACTCTAATAGTAGATCATATGAAACATTTCAAAAGACAATTTTGTCCCTTATCCACCATATACCAAATAGTATTATCCAAAATATTAATTAAACAAAAAGATACAGTTTCATCTCAAATTTACTCACAATAACAATAATAATATGTCTACTTTCTTTGGCTGATGATGAAGGGGATAATTGCTTACACCTATTTTTAAGACCACTAAAATTAGAACCTGGTTTATTTACCAATAGGTGGTCTCACTAAATCTATCATCAAAGCCCATTTTCTATTGGCCATATGTACACTAAATTGTATACACCACCATTAAAGCATGTGGCATAATTGGAGTACAATGAATTTCCTACAATTCCAACATCCATCTTCACCCTAGAAGTGCCATTCATTTTGACATAATCTTCAACTTTCCAAACACTGTTTTGTGAATAGTACCCTTCTTTCTCCATAACTTGCTGAGATAGATCTCTGTGTCAAATTAAAGAAGATCTAGATCTTAGGGTTGAAAAAACCAATACAAAATCTTTGAAATTCAAGTCATTTAACATTTTTCCCATGAATGTCTTACAGATGGGATTCACACCAAACTCTGCCACAAAAGAGATGAGTTCATCTATTTTTATGAAGCCCTTCCTATTTCTACCAAGTGCACAGAATTGGTGATAAAAGGAAATAATTTGTTGGTGTGAGAACATGTAATTGTAGTGCTATTGAACCTCCTCTATTTCATGGCTTGTGAGCATTGATGAAATGTTTCCCATTCTTGTATCTTCAAAATTATAGCAGAGCAAATTTATGCGACTTCACCTCTCTCAAGCTTGCCCTACTTGCCCTGTCTCTTTAGAGCTCTAAAATTTATGGACAAAAGAAGATATTTTGTGATGAAATACCAACCTTTTTTTTAATATTATTTGTAAATTACATCAAGAACAATGTGGCGAACCCAATTATCTCTAAGTTGGATGATAGGGATGCGAGGTTTTGAAAATGGTGACGGCTTCCATATATAATGACTTTGGATATAATTTTAGTGCTGCATATTCATGCTATGTCTTAACCTATCATATATAGTGAGAATCAACTCATTAAGTTAAGATATTTCAACACTGAATTGTTTCTTTAATGCTACTGTGTGTCCCTTCTTTACTTCAATCATTTCTTTACTGTGTGTCCCTTCTTTACGACCCCTAAATTTTTATTCAGTTTACTTAATCTTCATACCATTGGAGATTAGTTTTAAAGGCTCAATGGTCTCATGTACATAGAACCCACAGGTAGGGGGCTTGTTTGCTAAAAAGTTAAGGTTTTCCTTGTGCTTTCCAAGGTTTGACCAGGGTTCTTGGTGAACTTTTATTTGGGTTGAATCCATAAGGTCTGGCAGAACCTAGACCAGGTTCTTTGCCTAGTCTGAATAGTCTAGGTATGGTATGGCTTTTGGCTTAATCCACTAACAGAGCTAATAATAAATTTTATATATTCACACTAAATGGAAATTTTTGGCACAATAAAAATTTTATAGTATGAAATGGAATTACTAAGGAAGAAAATTCATCATGTACCATGGCTAAGTGATTGTATAAATAGTATCCCATGTCTAACTTGCACACTCTCTAAAAATGCTTTAGTTACATTCATTTTGTCAAGGGATTTGTTGGTGCGTGCTTCTCCCATCATTGAGATATTGTAGGATTTAGGTGGGGTTTGGCTAGAGCTTCCATTTTGAGTTAGGTGCCCTATTAATGCCTTAGGTTCCTTTTTATGTACACCTAAATACCTTTCGACAATATGTTCTTCAATTTCATCTTTGGGCTCATTTATCTCATTGTTCAATCACGGTCAACAATGCTGGCCATGGGTGATAAAAACATATAATTGTTGTATTCTCAAGTGGGAAAAATAAACTTCATCCATCATAGTGAAGTATCTCTACTCTTGAGTTTTGACTGGAGATTTTCTATCCATATTTGTACCTAAATCCTTAGACTATTACTTGAAAACAATTGTAGAATTGTCTTTACACATGTGAATGAAACAAATCTACCTATGGCCTTATAAAATCCTTGGAATACACTGGTGTTGGATTGGGTATCTGAACTTGAGGATTTCTCTAGAATGAGATCAAAATGTTTGAAACAATAACCTATCAGACTTGCTAGGCAATCTTTACTTTCTGAACATTCAACCTAAGTCATCTAACCTTAAGATGTAGAAGTTCTTGCCAAATGTGGAGATCATTGTACCAAGAATTTCCCTAAAGGTTAGTATCTATTTTTCCTCCCCCTCTTGCATAATTATTTCATACTTTCCTCAACATATTGCCTTGTTTAAGTTAGTACATACAATGTTGGCTCCTTATTTGTCTAGTATAGTTTCATGCTTATTTCTAGACCCTTCACACATTTTGTTTTCTTCACTTTCATTTTCTTTGTTGCATGGATTATAGTCTATACATATTCTATTTGATGTTGGCTAAATGTTTTTTTGTACATTTAGGTGAGGTCTTTACATTTTATATATAGGGGTTGACTAATAGTGTCTAGCATTTACATCATCCAATTAAAGAAAGATGGTACTGATAATGATTTACCAAATTGTATATACCCTTCTTTGATGTTTTCAATGAGAAGACAATGCAACAATTGAGTAGAGGAAAATGCCAACTTTGTTTACCCCAACTACGACTACTTTGTTTCAAAGTAAATTTGATGAGTCAACAATTAAGAGGCCCAACCCAAATGAAAACAATGGTGTGAACCAATTGATTGAATTACACAACTGAAAGTGCAACACATAAATACTTGTGCTAATTCTCCCTTCCTTCATTTAGAGGTTGATTTAATTAGTTCATGTTTTATTGCATAGACATTCTAGTTGAAGAAAATATCCTAATAATGAAGACTTAAGAACCAAATTGTAGATGCCCTCTATAGAATAGATGGTATTGTGTTTGAGAAACCAAAAACTCCAACTTTGTTTCTAACCTTGTGCATGATTGTGAAGACAAAGCTTTCTTCAAGATGGATCATTTTCAGTGAATCACATGTAACCATTACTTTAAAAGCCTAGCCCAAATGGATATAACAGTATGTATTAGTATATTTAGTTTTCTAATTGAAAGTTCAACAACAATTATATCCTTATGTGAAATGAGGTAAACTAACATATTTGAATTCTAGAAGTCAATAGGTCAATATGCTTTTATAAAGGGATCAATCTTTACCATTTTGACTTATAACCTTATCCTCAAATCTGCTAAGAGGTTTTAACTTGTAAATACATAGATATTAGATATGATTAGAAAACTTGACCCTTGATATGTTTGGCTAGAAATTTTGCAAAGTTGATATGAATTGGGTTGCAAAACATTTGAATCTTAGTAAGAGAGTTATTATGTTATGATACTATAAATGAATTACTCATGTCTCTATTTCTCGCAAATTGTGTCTTTGAATATAATAGTTATTGATATTCATTTTGTATGTATGATGCAGAAAATTGAACTGGAAATAGAAGCATAACTTGTATTGGATAGAAGTTGGACACAATTCCTTGTATGTCAAGATTGACTTTGTATTTATTTGGATATACTGGATATTAAAATGGAAAAAATAATTTACAGAACCTATTTTTATTAAGTATTCTTTCTTAAAGATGGCGAGATTTGTTGCATGAGAATTCTCTAAATTTTTTATGCAATGTATCAGCTACCTGAGCAACTACAAACACCATTCATAGATGTTATTGAAAGTGGGAATATACAAACCATGCCAAACAAGATCATGCCAGCCTCACCATTTCCTAGGCCTAGAGCACTTCTATTGGGGGATGCTTTCAATATGAGGCATCCATTAACTGTTGGAGGAATGACTATTGCATTATCTAAAATTGTGGTTCTTAAAATTCTTTTTAAACCTCTTCATAACCTTCATAGTGTATATGTGAAAATGCGGCCTATGCTAACACACACACTTCAACACGGTCATTGCATGCGGATTCATCTCGAAATGAACATTGGATTGTTCATCCGAAATTTGCCCTGCAAAGCGACCTGTTACCTTCTATCTAAAGGGATTTTGCTTGTTAATATCCTCAGAATCAAGGTGCAAGCAACCAGACCCTCTAAGAACGAAGGATTTGACAATGGAATTAAGCTAAGAATGAGTATGCAAATTAATCTAAAATGAAAGATTAATCTAAAATGAAAGATGCAATGTAATCTAAGAACAAATAAAGAAAACTAAATTAAGCATATGCATGATTAAACTAAAATGAGATTAAACTAAGAATGAGAATGTATGCAAGAAATGTAAGCAAACGTGAGCATGAATTTTAGCAGCGATTCGATGTAAATTCTCCAAATTCATCCTCTTAAAATGAGGAGATGAGGGTCTCTTAAATAAACTCTCCTGGAATCCATCAATGGTTGAGATCGATTCAGATCAACGGTCAGGATTGAAGATGAGGTTCAGTCATAAAGGGAGATTCCCAAATTAAAGGGAGTTAACAGACTTAATTTGAGTAAAATAAGGAGTTAACTGTTTTAATTTGAGTAGAAAAAGGAGTTAACTCATTTAACTCATTTTTGATCAATAGTGAACTGGAAATTTCCCTTTTTGAACTGAAGAGAGATTTTGTTGAGATATTTAATTTAATAAAATGAGATATGCTCTCATAATTACTTTTTCTATTTAATTAAATAATCTTTAATTAATTAGAGACACTTTTGTTTAATTAAATAACTTCATTTAATTAATTAGGAATGGCTTCCCATTTAATTAAATAACTTTGTTTAATTATTTAGAAGTAAGTACTCCATTTAATTAAATAATTTCTTTTAATTAATTAGAAATAGCTTTCTCATTTAATTAAATAATTACATTTAATTAATTAAAATAGACGTATTTATTAAATTAAATAAATTTAATTCCATAGTACATTAGCCTTAGGATATAATATAATTTAATTAAAGTATAAATACTTAATAATTAAATTAAATATTAATCAATAGGTTTAATGTGACTAATATGAGTAAATACTATAGGAATTAAATAATAAGCATGATGAATGTAGATTTAGGTTTTCTGCATCGGACAATTAAGTCAAGTAGCGAATAGCAGAATGAGAATTGCTTATTAGAATATGACTTTAAGATTGATCAAAAATAGACCAGGATTGGTTGAGATGGCAATGAGCCAATTTTGGGGTATTACATTTTGCCCCTCTTTGAATGAATGTGCGAGCAGCACGTTCAATTCAAAGAAAATCAGAAAGCATGATGCAAAGATGAGATTGGTTTTGAAGGTGATGATACGGAGACCAATTGATAAGCTTTTTAAGGACCATCTCTAGAACAGAGCTTAATCCTAAGGGATCCGAGTAGAACACTTAGATACCTAATAGTGATAGCATTTAAAAGACTACCTCCAGAACGAAGCATAATCTTTAAGGATCCAGATAGAACGTCTAGATACCTGAAATTGATAGCATTTAGAAGATTATCTCCAGAATAGAGCGTAATCTTCAAGGATCCAGATAGAACACCTAGATACCCGAGAATAATAGCATTTAGAAGATTATCTCCAGAATAGAGCATATCTTCAAGGATCTAGATAGAACACCTAGATACCCGAGATTGAAAGCATTTAGAAGACTATCTCCAGAAAAGAGCTTAACCTTCAAGGATCCAGATAGAACACCTAAATACCCAAAATTGATAAAAAAAAGATAACAAGGTTCAATCATGAGTCGTAGAATCATCCTCAGAACGAGGCTTGATCCTCAAGAGAAGGGGTTTAGATTGTCTCAATACTTGTCTATCAAACTCTGAGAAGAGTTGTTATAAGGTTGATCAATTGATGAAAAGATAAGATAAATGGCAAAGATGCCAGATAGAAGGGAACAAAAACCCCAAAGTGATGAGATGCCCCAAGTGACTAGGACATAAGATGGGAACTAGATGCCCCGAGCAATAAGTATTTAATGATGTAATCATCCTACCCCCTCGGGAGCGAAATCGAAAGATGACACACCAGAAATATGATTTGAAGCAGTATATCATGAGATATAGAAGAAATTTGAGATTCAACAGAATCTAGAAGAGATCAAAATGATCTGAAGAAGATACAGAGTTGATTTGAAATGATTGCAAAGTTGGAAAGACCAAATTTGACCAGAAGTTGACCAGATTTAGCCATAGTTGACTTAGGTTGACTATTTTCAAAATGAATTTTGAAAATATGGAGAATGTAAAGTTGAAAGGATTCAAAGAATCACAAAGTATCAGAAAGATTTGGGCTGCACAAGCGTTCGATCGCGTCGGTTTCAAAAATTTTAAAATGCAGTTTTGAGGCTCTTAGATGTGTCAGATTTCGAATTTGATCTCGAAAATGGATCTAGAATGGTCCAATTAGCCAGGGGTGTGATTTTTGCGCAAATCTGAGCACTTTAAAAAATTTGGTCAACACCTATATAAGGGCTCGAAGGGTCATTTTCAATTCATTTGTGCTTTTGTCTTGTAGTGATTTTGAGTTCTGATAGAGACATGGCGGTGAATGTGAGATATCATCGTTTTGAGTGCTCCAGATGACACAGCCGACCAGCAGACTACGGACCACCGGCGAGTCATCAATTTCCCATCTTTGTACTTTTGTTGTCACACATTTTGAGGTCATTTATGCATGTTTTTAGCATGTTTTAGGATGTTCAATTTTTTCTTCACACGAGACCGATCTCTTCTCGCGTGAAGATCTTCTTTCTTCGCACGAAGAAACAGGATGCACTATTTCTTCACGCGCGGCCGAAATATCTTTGCGTGGGGCGATTTTGGTTTCACGCAAAGGTCGAGATTCTTTGCGCAATGCAATTCGTGTTTCGCACGAGAAGATTTTTGTTCGCGCGAGAAGTTCCATCTTCGCGTGAGAAGATCTTTTTTCGCACGAAGGCTAGATTCTTCTCACGAAGAAAGAATTATTTCGTGCAAAAATGTATATCTTCGCGTGAGATTTCACGAATCTCATGCAAAATTTTGCGATAGTTTTGTGATTTCGCACTTAGAAATTGCAGTTTTTTTTCATTCTGATGCGTCATTTCGACTTGATACTGATCGTTTGTTTGTCATTTTTTTATTGTGCGTGCAGGAGGTCTTCAGAGACGTTTCATTTAGATCACATTATTCATCGTATGGAGAGTTATTGTGGAGTCTGGATGACGTAGATCGGGCACACATTGCCCGATTGGGTTTGTCTTCACTATGCCAGATTGCAGTCGTGATGGTGAATCACGATTTACTGACTGCATTGGTAGAGCGTTTCCATTCGAAGACGAACACCTTTCATTTGCCGATGGGTGAGATGACTATCACCCCAGAGGATATATGGAGGATACTGAGGATCCCATTTCATGGCACCCGAGTTGTCTATGATACAGTGCCTCGATTAGGGACAGAGGCACTTTCTATTGTGTTTGGGAGAGAGCTACCGAGAGGCAAAGCCATCAGCTGGGATGAGTTGATGCATACCTATGGACCCACACACAGGTTGGCATCTGTGTTGGGTATTTTCTTGAGCTGCTTCCTATGTCCTGACAGGGGACAACATGGGTTGGAGTGTGGATGGGGTGTCATGCTCCGTAGGATGGTTGAGGCACCTGAGATCTTTGGGTGGGGTCAGTGCATGTTGGCCCATCTTTTTCATGAGATGCATGAGGTCATCTTCCACAAGAAGAAGACCATGGCAGCAGGTGTTTATGTGCTACAAATCTGGGCCTGGGAGCATCTACCTGTATGTAGGCCGACTTTTGAAGATTCTCGGGAGCCCATGGAGCCATACATCTGCAGATATCGAGGGCATATTACCCAGGCCCACCTGGGTAAGAATGAGCATTGGCGGACACATCTCGATGATTGAGTGTCTGTTATATGGCGACCCTGGAGAGAGACAGAGGACTGGGATGATGCCCCTAGAGAGTTGCCTTGGATGTTTAGTTCTCGACTGCTAGCAGGCAGGACGACATCAGTCATAGAGAGATTCATCATCTCACGAGTGTGCCGACAGTATGGCTGACCACAGGACATTTTAGCTGAGTACTATGCCTATGCCAAGGTGCAGAAGGATATAGAGTAGGGATGGCCTCCACGGATAGATCCAGGACGATCCATGATAGACATCCGCAGCCTAGTTGTAGTTCAGTGGGATTACCTGCCAGAGGTAGTAGATGCCGAGATGACGCCTGCATATCAGGCATTTTTGATGAGCCATCCGTTCTCACACTTCACGGATCCACTAGGGATGGCAGGGCAGGTACAAGGACAGGGACAGGTGGCCCAGTAGCAGCAGGCACAGCCACAGATGCCACCACAGGTCCAGCACTGGGTACAGTAGATACCTATTCCCCCATGTCAGATGAGATCAGATCCAGGTGCTGGGGGCAGTGGGGCAGGACATAGTCAGCGGAGGAGGCAACAGATAGAGGAGCAGGCCCCTCAGCAGGAGGTCCCACAGCAGTAGGTGCCTCCACAACCACATGTACCTCCACTAGAGATGGTTGATGAGGATATGCCAGATCAGCCGGCAAGTGGGGTACAGGATGCGGTATGGCGATACCGAGAGTAGGTTTGTGCGGCCTCCCGACAGTTGGGAGAGTTGCAGATTGCATTGGCAGTCAGGGATGCGCAGCTGGTAGAGCGATAGCGAGAGACAGACCATCAGAGAGAGCGCGCGAAGACTGTAGAGCGCAGGCTGGAGCTAGCACAGGATGAGATCCGCTTCTAGTTTACTCGGGCTGCATATTATTATGTTGCATACACCAGCGCTGTACCTTATGAGACATTGTAGGTGCAACGATTCTCTTAGTATGCGCGAGAGTCTGGAGGTGCACGACCTCCTGTCAGGCCAGATATGCCACCACCGCCTCTGCCACCTGCTCCCCCTACTCCTCCTGCTCCTCCTAGAGGTGAGAGTTCGGGACAGAGTTAGACGCTTTGTGCCTAATTTTTTATTTTGATCTTTGGCTATGTATCGATTGGTGTGCCAGCACATGTATCATTTTTGATCGATTGCACTTGAGTAGCGCCCATTTTTGTACTGACCCATTCTTTGATATATATATATATATATATATATATATATATATATATGAGATTTTGAGCCGAGTATTCCTATGTACATGTCATTGTCTTTTTTGTTTTGCTCTGATGTACATGAGATATATGTTTAGATAGAACACATATGTATGAACTGACATCTGACATAGTGTTGTGTGTTTTTGTTTGACAGTCACAGGTATTCCATTGAGGAGCGAGAATTGACGAATCAAATGCTTGTGCAGCCGTGGAAGAATCTGATGCATGTGGAGTATGAATAGAATTACCATCGAATTGCGTGCTAATGCAAATGGAGTATGTAATGCAGGACTATGTTAAATGCAACCCTAGGTCTGGTTACCAAGCTTCGACGATTTATCATCATTGGATATAAAATATGGCTCGTATGTTATACAATTCCCACTGACATTGCAATATGAAAATATGAATATAACATATGTTATTGGGATGTTGGGATTAAATGTAAGCATTTGAGGCACAAGAAGCCAGAATGACCAGAACATTTGTCCCTTTTAATGTAGCAAGTTAACATAAGCATCAAAGCATGAATTCTAGGATGACCTGAATATTGCTTGCATGACAGGCACACCAAACACACGGGAGATTCCTCTTATGTTAAGCATTCAATATTCATTCTATCCGCAATGACCCTTGCGTTCGTAACCTGAGACAAAAGCGTGCTAGATATATTCGCAGTGACCTGTACGTTCACTTAATAGGACGTGTATCAATATGTACTATAGCATGAAGAGTTCACTCCAACAAACAAGGAGAAGAACCAATGTTATTGGCATATTCATATAAAAGGAGTCGAGGTACACACGACCATCCAATACGAGATGGAGGCTCTTATAGTGGACACCCCTCTTATAGGAATAAATCAACTAATTAGAACTAAACCACGAACAGAAAGTAAAGAAAAAGATTATGCCCCTAGTCATTACTTCTCTAGTCGAAGATGACATCATCGAGTTGCTCGAGGAGATATGATAAAGCAAAAAAAAGAAAAAAAAGAAAATTCTCAGCATATCCAAACAAGTATATCATTATTTTTTTGAGTTCAATGTTTTTGGGATTGATGTCAAGTGTCAATGTCCAGAACATGTAAGAAAGAAATCTCTTCAGTAGGGTGACAACAGTAGGCAGACGCAGTCAGAACGACTGGTGACTGAGGTCAAAGAGGAATCTTCATGATGAAGAACCTAAGAAGGACTAAGCGATAGTAGATAGACACAGCCAAGATGACTAGTGACTGATGCAAAAGAGATCTTCCATAAAGGAATCTTGAGACATGACCCGAGCAATGGTAGGCAGACACTGCTGTAACAACTGGTGACCATTGCGAAAGAGATTCTATGAGGAGAATCTCTAAAAGAGTGACACTAGCGATAGTAGGTAGACGCAGTTAGAATGAATGGTGACTATCACGAGGAAATTCTATGGGGAGAATCTCGAAAAGAGTGACACTGGCGATAGTAGGCAGACGCAGTCAGAACGATTGGTGACTATCATGAAGGAGATTCTATAAGGAGAATCTCGAAAAGAGTGACACTAGTGATAGTAGGCAGACACATTCAGAATGACTGGTGACTGTCATGAAGGAGATTCTATGAGGAGAATCTCGAAAAGAGTGACACTGGAAACAGTAGGCAGACGAAGTTAGAGTGACTGGTGACTGTCACGAAAGAGATTCTATGAGGAGAATCTTGAAAAAAAGTGACAGTAAGGGGGGAATTTCCCCGAGCTATGACAAGACTCAATCCATGGATACATGAGCAGGAAAAGCAGGAAAGCGAAAGCCTGAAAGCGACTATAATGAGTAGCCAAAAGATGTGCTGCAAGATGGAGCATTGGGAACAAGAGGCGCCTGTTTACCAAGTTTTCACCTTCTTGGCAGGATTTTCCTTTTTTTTTTTTTCAATTTTTTGGTATTTTTCTCTTTTTGATTTTTTTGGTATTTTTGTGATTTTTAAATTTTTTTGGTGTTACGAAGGAACCTATTACTAGGTTTTCACCAGGGTAACAATTTTTTCAGGACTTTTTCTGATTTTTAGGATTTTTTTTCAGGACATTTAGATATGTACAAAGAGCTTGCTGAGATTGAATCAACTATAAAACCACTTCAGGTAGAGAGTGTTCATAGGCTCTTTAAGCACTTTTCCTTTGGTTGTGGAAAGTTGATAGGCACTAGATCCATATACTGCAGTAATGATGTAAGGACCTAGCTAGTTTGGTTCAAACTTTCCCTTTTGCATTCGTTGTTGTTGATTCTTAGGATTTTCTCTCAGGACGAGATCACCCAGTTGGAAGTCACAAGGCCTAATTCTCCTATTGTAGCTTCGTGCCATTCTTTGTTGATATGCTCGTAGATGATCACAAGCCACTTGTCATCGTTCATCCAGCAACACAAGCTCTTGAAGTCGGGCTATCCTATAGTCATCATCTATGATAAGACCTTTCATAGAGATTCTCAAGGTAGGAATCTCGACCTCTATCAGAAGCACAGCATCCGCCCCATATACCAACGCAAAAGGAGTCGTGCCCATTGGAATTATAATGCTTGTTCTATATGCCCACAGGGCTAGATTGATCTGGAGATGCCAGTCTCTCCCTGACTTACTGACTGTGCGATGAAGAATTTTGAGGATCGCCTTATTGGATGCCTCAGCTTGGCCATTACCCTGGGGGTAATAAATGGAAGACCAATGTTGTGTAATCTTGAATTTCTTGCATAGTTCCTTAAGGTCTTTATTTTTGAACTGTCCTCCATTGTCAGTAATGATTGAGGACAGTATACCATATCTACAGATGATGTAGTTTGTGATAAAAAGCGCTACAGTTTTTCCATCAGCAATTGTGAGAGGGACTGCCTCTACCCATTTCGTGAAATAATTTGTAGCGGTGATAATGAACTTATGTCCATTAGAAGAGGTTGGGTGAATCTGTCCCACCAAGTCAAAGGCCCATTGTTGAAATGGCCATGTTGTAGTAGAGGGAATCAGCTCTCTGGCTAGAGTGTGAATGAGATTCCCATGTAGCTGACACTGTTTGCAGGACCTAGCATATTTAATAGCTTCTTGCTCCATTTTAGGCTAGTAGTAACCAGCACGAAAGAGTTTACGAGCTAGTGTTAGGCCATTGGAATGAGATCTGCAAATGCCTTCATGAACGTCAATTAGTGCATGTTTGGACTCGTCGGGTTCTAAACACCTAAGGAGTGTTCCATCGAGACCTCTCCTATACAGATCGTTAGCAATAATGAGATAATGTGAAGCATTACGGATTAGGTAACGTTTCTCATTCCAGATCAAACCTTCCGAAATGGTTTGATTACAAAGGTAGGAATAGATGTGATGGTAGCGAGATGATTCTTGTCCTATAATAGAACAGATCATCTTGGAATCAGGTGTGTCATAGGCTGGGTAGTGTAACGTTTCCACCAAGAACTCGTGTTGGAGATCATTTTCTGGCATTTGTAGAAGGGAGGCCAGAGTGTCCATGGTGTCAGCTTCTTTATTATCTGCGTGTGGCACTTGTTGGAAGGTGATGTGTGCAAAATATTTTGTCAAGTCATCAACCATGCATTTGTAAGGAATTAGTTTTTCATCCTTTGTTTGATACACATCATTTACTTGGTTGATGACAAGTTGAGAGTCACCGAAGATATCCAACTGATCTACTCTCCATTCAGCTGCAATTTTCATACCATTGATCAAAGCTTCATATTCAGCAATGTTATTTGTACAAGGAAACAAAATCTTGTACGCTTTGGGCAATGAGTATTTTTGTGGTGTGATGAAAAGTAATCCAGTACCTGATCCTTGTTGTGTGAAGGATCCATCGAAGAACATAACCCATGTATGGTGAGTGAGTGTTAGAATTGACTCATCTGGAAAATCAATGTTTATTGGTAGAAGACTCTGTATGGGTGCCTCAGCCAGTTGGTCTGCAATTGCCTGTCCCTTTATAGCTTTGTGTTCAACATATTGAATGTCAAACTCACTTAGTATCATGACCCATTTAGCTAACCTTCCTGTGAGAGCTGCCTTACTGAGCAAGTACTTTAATGGATCTATTTTAGCCACAAGCCATGTAGTGTGGGCAAGCATGTAGTGTCTCAACTTTTGGGAAGCAAAGACAACTACCAAGCAAGCTTTCTCAATAATGTTGTAGTTTTTCTCATAAGAGACCAATGTTCGACTCAAGTAATAAATAGCTCTTTCTTTGTTATCATTATCTTCCTGAGCCAACAGGATCCCCAAAGATGTTTTAGTGGCTGAAATGTATAGAAGCAAAGGCTTCCCATGCATAGGAGGCATCAGGATTGGTTGATTGACAAGATATTATTTAATCTATGTTAAGCTTTGCTCACAATCTTGGCTCCAATTGAATTTCACACCCTTATGTAAGGTCTTTGTGAAAGGTTGTGATTTATGTGCCAATTGTGAAATGAACCTGCGAATAGATTGAAGCCTTCCTTGTAGTCCTCTCATCTGACTGATGTTTCGAGGTGGTGGCATGTCCATTATTGCTTGTAATTTTTTTGGATCTACTTCAATTCCTTTTGCAAAAATAATATATCCGAATAGTTTTCCTGATGTGACACCAAATGCGTACTTCTTAGGATTGAGCTGAAGACCAAACTTTTCCATACGATCTAGGATTGGTCCCAAATTGTGCAAATGAGTATTGTGTTTAGTGCTTTTGACCAAGGTATCATCAACATAGTCCTCCAGAGTTCTATGCATCATGTCATGGAAAATTGTAGTAACAGCCCGCTGATACGTAGCTCCAGCATTCTTTAAACCAAATGGCATCACATTCCAACAAAAGGTTCCCCATGCACATGTGAAAGTTGTTTTCTCTTGATCTTTTGGCTCAATTTTTATCTAATTGTATCCAGAAAAACCATCCATAAGTGAGTACATCTCATAGGCAGCTGTCATGTCCACAATCGTATTAATATTAGGGAGCGAAAAGTCATCTTTAGGACATGCCAAGTTAAGATCATGGAAATCTATACAAACTCTGATAGACTTATCATGCTTGGACACAGGGACAATATTGGATATCCATTCAGCATAATCAATTGCATGAATGAAACCAGCCTTCAGAAGTTTCTCCAATTCGGCTTTGACTATTAATGCAACATGAGGATGCATTTTTTGAAGCTTCTGTTTAACTAGTTTTATGCTTGGTGTTATGGACAAGTGATGCATAATAAGATCAGGATCCAATCCTGGCATGTCAGAATATGTCCAGGAAAAATTTATTTTCTTTCCCTTGAAAAAGGCAATGAATTGTTCCTTCTCTTCAAGTGACAATGACTGTGCCAGATGTATCACATGAGGATGTTCTTCTGTGCCTAGGTTAATTGGCTGTGTCGGCTCTATTAACACTGATGATCTCTCTTGAAAGTGACTGGGAAGGACATCAAATATCTCATCCGAGGGCACCTTAGAGAGGTTTTCACCCTTGGATACGTCTTTTGTTTTTGTTTTTTTTGGATCTGACACTGCCACAATGTGGTTTTCACCATCAAACCTCTTGCATTTTTTCTTTTTAATCTTGTGACTGAGATATTTGATGTCGGCCTCAGTCATGTTGACGCTCTGCTCATTGGTGGAAGACGTTACAGGTTCAATAGCATTTAGGTAATAGGCAAGAGCATAGTCATTCTGGAACATGGGGACTTTGTTAGATGCATTGGGGTTCCAGTCTATAAGATTGAGATGTGCGAGTGAGAGAGTAGTGGCTGGTTCAATTGCGTTCACAGTATAGTCATTAAATGTGTGGACCAAAAATTTGAGACCTATGGCAACCTCACCCATAGGTGTATTCAAACATCTCAGAGTACGAATGTTAGTAATTGACGACTCTAGGACACTAGTTGGATCAAACCCCTGTGACCTATCCCTAGACGTTTCACTCACTTTGATTTGATTTTCATAGACATGCACTTGGTCAATGTCTTTATCAGTAGTCGCTTTTGAAAGATTGTCAAATTCATATTCATGAGAATCGGTGCTACATGGTGAGAGACTATAGAACTCCCCAACAGTGATAGGGACATACTCTCCTTTAGCCTCTGAATTCTTACACAAATACTCAATATGGCATGACTGACTAGATTCTCCCTTTTCTGGATAATATTTGAGTTGCTCAGCATTGTCCTCAGAAGAATCACTAGTATCATCCACATTGCTAACACGTGGCACAAAGTCATCTGGCTCAACAAAGAATTTAGCAAGATCATAAGGAATAGGATGAGGGTAAGAATCCTCATCATCAGATTCTTCCTCTCGAGTACTTGACCCAGATTGTGACTCATTTTTAGATGAATTCTCAAGTACGAGTATGAATTTATTGGATCCCAAATGGAAAGGGACCTTCTTGAACCCTAGGCCAGTTGTGTCACTGTTGCTTCGAGCTGTTTCTTTGATAGGATCTATTAAACCATTGTTATTGCACCCAATAGGGCCGGTTCCCTTGTAGCCAAAACGCTTCATAAGTTTAAGACCAGGTCCATACTTTTTAGGAGTGATTTCTCGAGCTTGTTCTGTTAGGTCTACTGGAGACTCTTCTTTGTAAAGCCATGCAGTAATGGCTCTATTTTCGCTTTCATCTTCTAAGGGAACTGTAGCTTTGACAAAAGAGCCATTAAACTTGGTCTGAGGTATCAACACGAATGGCTTCTTTTCTACTGAGGGTCTCCCAAAATGTCGAGGGGACTCTGGAATAGATGTTAATGACAACACTGGTTCCATGTGGTACTCTCCCATACCAGTTTCTTTCAATTTAAATGACTGCTCAATTTGTTTCAGCTTATTGTTGTGACAATCAGTAGACTCACGGTTAGCAAGGACAAAAGAATTAGTAGCTTTGAGCATATTGTAAGTATAGCTAGTAGTAGCAGGAATGGTAACTTCAGAGCCATGAAATGGGAATTTAATG
Organism: Cupressus sempervirens; assembly: GCA_028749045.1. Classification (NCBI taxonomy): domain Eukaryota; kingdom Viridiplantae; phylum Streptophyta; class Pinopsida; order Cupressales; family Cupressaceae; genus Cupressus; species Cupressus sempervirens. Next base: position 43,271,371 of record CM053792.1, on the reverse strand, counting down.
CATTGGTGGTATGTGGATGGCACAATGCACATCTCATGTATCCATGGCCATCCCAACCAAATTTTGTAGGCTAAGGGAATGTCAAGCACCTAACAGGTGACATCCCTTTTGACAGGACCGATGCGAATTGGTAAAGTCACAAGACCTAGTGACTTTTGTTCTACTTCATCGTACGCTTTAATAGTGATCTTTCGTCGAGGATCAACAGAGTCCTCAGAATAATCCAATTGTCTAAGTAGAGCAACAGAAACAATGTTTAGGCCAGCGCCATTGTCAATGAGTACCCGACGAACACGTGTCTGGTGGATCATAACCTCAATGTGTAGAGGCTAATTGTGTGGGTGATTCAGTGAGTTGTCATCCTCCTCGGAGAAGGTCATAAGATGAGGTGAGGTCAAGTGACCTACCATGGATTGAAATCGCTCAAGATCAAGTTCTTGAGGAACATTTTCCTCAGTGAGGGCTTTGTCCAAAATTTTCCTATGAGCAGGCAAGATTTTAAGCAGCTCAAATATGGAAATGTGAGCATTGGTTCGTTTCAATTGATCTAAAACACTATAACTAGTTGCAGTCAAGTTCGTCATGTGTTTTGCACCTTTACTGGATGGACTAGCAAGGGCTTTGTCCTTGTGTTGTTCAAGATTTGAAGTAGGAGGTGTAGGGCCTTTGAGCACCAGTTTTGCATGAGAGCGAGTAATAGTGTTAGCACAATGCTGTGAAGATGCATTATCTATGTTATTGGAAGTAGGGCCTCTCAAGACAAATGGTGTCTTGGGTTTATCATTATCTTGCTTGCCCTTTATGGTAATAACGTCACAGTATTTAGAATCTCCAAGTTCAACCATGTGAATGACATTGTCATCATTGGAATATGTATAGTTGACCTTATTGTAGGGTTCTGGTTTTGAAGTCTCTCCTTTTTCATAAGCTAGGAAAGGCTCTTTGAATGCCTTGTGGTCCAAGTTTTTGTTATGTCCATCTACCACAAGTTCACCAACATCAATCATGTCTTGGACTTTATGACGTAAGTTTATACAGTTGCTAGTTTTGTGTCCCTTGTTTTGGTGATACTCACAGAATGAGGTCTCATTCCACCATGGTGGATGTGGTTGTGGATCATAGGGACAAGGGTTATCCATTGGTGAGATAAGCTTGTATTGTAGCAATGTTTTGTAAACCACATCCAAAGGTTCTCCTAAAGGCGTATACTCTCGCTTGGGTCGTGCTGCCCATGAGTTTCTCGGTTTGTTCCTAGACGCCTTATTGTTAGGAGGAGGCTTCTCAGCACTTTTGGTCGCTTTGAAGCAGTCTGTGAGATTAAATGCTGCTTTAGCAGGTTTTGGTGTGACATTATCAACAACCCCATCATGTACAATTTCTCGGTTCTTGTTGACATGTTTGGTTTTATCCCTATTGGAAGTGGAACCTTGTTTTGAGTCTCTCTGAAGAGTGAGCTCACCTTTCTTGACCATAAATTCTTCGATACGGATAGCCTGTGTAATCATGTCTTCAAAGGTACATGGACCTTGTAGTTGGAATCTATACCTGAAATTAGGTAAGAGGTTATTAGTGAAAATTTTGAGCTTCTCCGTTTCTGGGATTTTATGGGAGTACTTAGTATAAAGTTGTCTCCACCGTTGGAGGAAAGTGAGAAAAGGCTCACCAACCTTCTGTTTAAGGTTGCATAGATCTCAGATATTTATAGGATGTTGAATGTTATGAGAATATTGCTGAATAAATGAATTAGCAATTTCGTCAAACATCTTGATACCAGGAGGTAAATGTGAGAACCACTCCAAAGCTTGACCACCTAGGCTTCTAGGGAATAAACGCATGAGGTATGTTTGATTGTGTATAAACTCCATAGACAAAGCACCGAATTCTTGCAAGTGATCTTGGGGATCAGTAGTACCAAAGTACTTGTCATATCTGGGTAGTTCTACGCCTCTTGGGAAAGGTGGCATGTTTATACTTTTTTCAAATGGAAATGAACAAAGAGTTTCCAATGTGTATGTCTTTTTGGGTTTCTCTTTCTCATGCATCATTTGAGCCAATTGGTCTTGCATAATTTTCAGTTGTTTTTGGAGTTTAGTGGTCTCATTTTCTTCTTCATGTGTGATAATGGTCTCCACATTGAAATGTGTGGGCAGTTCAGCTCCCCCTTGGGCGAGTTTGAGAAAGTACCTTTCTTTCTCTTCGTTGAGTAGGATTCCCATGACCTTCTGAAAGTTTTTGTCTCTTCGACATCTTGCTATGTGTTCAGGAAGGATTTCCACCTCTTCTTGTTCTTCATCAGTGTCATAGTCTTTCTCTTTCTCCTTGTCATCCCTAGGTTGTTCTTGATATCGACTATGACTACCCTATTCAGGTTCAGGATTAGTCATTATAGGAACTTGTTCAGTTTTCGTATGTTGCGTTTCAAAAGGGTCCGTAGAGAAAGGATCATACATTGTGTTTTAGGATGCAGGACTCTTACCTATCTCAGTATCCTTTTGGTAAAAAGGATTCCTAATTTGTTGCAAATTGGAAAATGTTTGTTGAACTTGAGATGACCTTGCAGGTGAGGAAGATCGTGAAGATGCCTCACTAGCCAAACTGGATATAGATTGCGTAGCGAAAGGTAAGCTACCTCTACTGCGATTATGACCCCTAGCATGACCACGTCTATTGTTATCAGGATAAAACACATTGCAGGTGAGGAAGATCGTGAAGATGCCTCACTAGCCAAACTGGATATAGATTGCGTAGCGAAAGGTAAGCTACCTCTACTGCGATTATGACCCCTAGCATGACAGTCATAGGCAAGGACAAGAAGCTAGAACCTGGACAAGGACTATACTAAGATTGAGTCTCAAAAGGGACAAGATAGTAGCAAGAATGTTATTTACTAAGGCACAAATGGTCTGATTTAAAGGCTAGAATAGCCAAAGATTATGACCACTGTGGCACAAAGTATGACAAGCATTAAGATGAGAACCAAGATTACGTATAAGATGAGACTAGTCAAGGTATAAGACACAAGTATTCAGTTAAGCGAAGTGTCACTGTTTCAAGACTATTTGCAAATAGAGAGCGATAAACAGACACAGAAAAGGATAGCGTGCAGGCCACAAATTAGCTAGAACAGACCCAAATTGTAAATGCTGATACAAAGTCTCATGCGAAAAACTTTTACGGGCTGCGTGAAGAAGTTTTACGGGCCGCGTGAAGATGTTTCTGTCTCGCGTGAAGGTCAGTAACAATTTTTAATTTCGCATGAGAATGTTTTCTAGATCACGCAAAGATGCACAACAGAATTTTAATTTTGTCCAAGGACAAAATGGTTTCGCGCGAGAGCCAAATGATTTTGCACGAGAGCCAAATGATTTCACCTGAGACCAAAATGATTTCGCGTGAAAGGATAGAACAATTTCACAACAGCAACTGATTTTGACAAAATTTTTGATCGTTCCAATAACCAGGCAGATAAACAGCCATGTAGAACAGCAAGCAAGTGATTTCAAGCACGTCTGAAAACAATGAGCAAGGGCAAAAGCAACCTTGCGCATGAACAATCAAGTGACTTAGTTTGTGCTAATCCCTAAAAGAGCTATTTGTGTACATTTTCAAAGAGTTTTGCAATTATTGCACACATTCCTAAAAAATAAAAGTTGGCTTCTCTAAGGTATTTAGTAATGGTTTGACTCTGCAACTTTTATGACTCACAGGGGTGACCTCCAATCTCGGTGCACTGAGGTTTTGACACAGTCTAAGAACTTAATCTTCAAGAGCTACTAGGGAGATCTGACAACCCACAATGAACCACACCCGTGGAGATTTCTTCCACAAGGACATTTATATAGTAGTTTTCACTACCATGGCAAAAATGGCTATTACTGCTCGAGGTTCCGTCAATGCAGTTTTCCCTGTAGAGGGATTGTCTGCTATGGTTAACCCTCTCTAAAGGTGACTGACTCACAATAGCATACCACAAGGGGACTTAGCTTCCAGATTCAAAGTTTTGACACCTTTTCACCTTTAGCCCAATCAAAACAAACAGATTAATCTGACACGCTAGACTAAGATTATCTCTTAAAGATCTATGATATCATCTTCCTGTGATCTATCAACCTCTTCGAAGAAAGGATGTCTTAATCAACAAGTCGAAGATTCATCTATCTACGAGATGCTCAAAGTATCCTCCCCACCCATAAGGAATCCATCTTAGAGAAGAGTTTCACTAGGAACCCACTCCCTCAAGATCCACGAATAGTGTTCATGGGGACTTAATTACTATGTGTGTACAGATGTTAATTCTTGAAAACAAATCTATCTAAAAGTAATCAAAAAGCACAAGGTGGTACACTTAACGCTTTAACTAATGTGAGGTGAGTCCAAAGATGTGGAACATTTAACCCCTCACACAAGCCAAAATGAGTCCACAACTCAGAAATTAGTGAGTTCTAGAAAGCACAAAAGGGTTGCCTTGTGGAGCCTTTAATGCTTATGTCCTGTAGACCCCTCCCCTATTTAACGTGGTGCTAAGCTTGCAACCATAGGGTGGAACGAGGGGCCAACGGATTAGCGAGTCCAATAACCCAAGATAGCTAATTAGATCTATCACTAAAGACTAAGCCTGCTAAATGAAACTAATAGAGATCACAACCTAGTGTCAAATTATGCATGTGTTGTAAAATGAAAATACAGAAGGAAACACACAAGCTCAACACGAAAGATGTTTGTTTTAGATCCAAATGAAGTGTTATCAGTTGAGGAAGATTACCTGGTGATCCTCACAACACGCTTAGTAGATTTTTACCTATTTTTGGCAACTTTAGCATGCTTTTCCTATTGTTCCACAAACTGCTGCTATGCTATTCAAAAAAATCAGAAAACACAGAAACATTAGAAACCACGAACAATCAGCAAAAAAATTAGAAAACATGCAAATTAATGCAAACAAATGCCTCTATCAACAGAGTTTCGCGCGAAGAAGTTTTACGGCCCGCGCGAAATTAAATTCAGCTCGCGCGAAGAAACAGGTCTCGCGCGAAGTTTCGCGCACCAAAGAATTTTCTCGCGCAATGCGGAAAGAATCTTCGCGCGAAGATTCTAGATCCTCGCGTGAAAATGAACAGTTTCGCGCGAAGATTCTGAATCTGTACGAAACAGTATGGGCAGAGAACAAATTTTTTTTTTTTTAAATACAGAAAGAGGCTAGAAAAATTGATTTTTGAGCCCCACGGTGGGCACCAGAAATGTACATGTGAAAATGTAGCCTATGCTAACACACACACTTTAACACGGTCATTGCATGTGGATTCATCTCGAAATGAACATTGGATTGTTCATTCAAAATTTTCCCTGCAAAGCGACCTGTTGCCTTCTATCTAAAGGGATTTTGCATGTTAATATCCTCAGAATCAAGGTGCAGGCAACCAGACCCTCTAAGAATGAAGGATTTGACAATGAAATTAAGCTAAGAATGAGTATGCAAATTAATCTGAAATGAAAGATTAATCTAAAATGAAAGATGCAATGTAATCTACGAACAAATAAAGCAAACTAAATTAAGCATATGCATGATTAAACTAAAATGAGATTAAACTAAGAATGAGAATGTATGCAAGAAATGTAAGCAAACGTGAGCATGAATTTTAGCAGCGATTCGATGCAAATTCTCCAAATTCATCCTCTTAAAATGAGGAGATGAGGGTCTCTTAAATAGACTCTCCTGGAATCCATCAATGGTTGAGATCGATTCAGATCAACGGTTAGGATTGAAGATGAGGTTCAGTCATAAAGGGAGATTCCCAAATTAAAGGGAGTTAATAGACTTAATTTGAGTAAAATAAGGAGTTAACTGTTTTAATTTGAGTAGAAAAAGGAGTTAACTGATTTAACTCATTTTTTATCAATAGTGAACTGGAAATTTCCCTTTTTGAACTAAAGAGAGATTTTGTTGAGATATTTAATTTATTAAAATGAGATATGCTCTCATAATTACTTTTTCTATTTAATTAAATAATCTTTAATTAATTAGAGACACTTTTGTTTAATTAAATAACTTCATTTAATTAATTAGGAATGGCTTCCCATTTAATTAAATAACTTTGTTTAATTATTTAGAAGTAAGTACTCCATTTAATTAAATAATTTCTTTTAATTAATTAGAAATACCTTTCTCATTTAATTAAATAATTACATTTAATTAATTAAAATAGACGTATTTATTAAATTAAATAAATTTAATTCCATAGTACATTAGCCTTAGGATATAATTTAATTTAATTAAAGTATAAATACTTAATAATTAAATTAAATATTAATCAATAGGTTTAATGTGACTAATATGAGTAAATACTATAGGAATTAAATAACAAGCATGATGAATGTAGATTTAGGTTTTCTGCATCTGACAATTAAGTCAAGTAGCAAATAGCAGAATGAGAATTGCCTATTAGAATAGGACTTTAAGATTGATCAGAAATAGACCAAAATTGGTTGAGATGGCAATGAGCCAATTTTGGGGCATTAAACATAGTGCCCCAGTGCTTTGTCAGTATGTGGAATTGTTTTACATTCTTTGCAACGTCTCTACTTGTAATAGTTGGAGTAATTTTGTCCATTCAAACAATAAGAATAATTAGTCCTACAATAAAATGCTGTTGAAATTTCATAAATACTAAAAAGTTGTTAGTGTAATGGTAGTTTTCAATGAATGGCTTTTGTTTTAGTTTCAATAAAACTCTCAGCTAGTGCTCGGTGCTCTCCATTAATTTCCTCCATATTTTTCCCTATGTACAAGTCAAAGAATATATTATCTAGGTTTTCTGAGCTTTGTAGGTTGTTGCTCTAGGGTACAAAATTTAAGAGCCTTATGCAAAGGCTTCCATTAGCTATCCAAGAGGGTACTATCATTACATAGCCTATTTTAGGAATGAACATATCCAATACCTACTTTTTGAGTACCTACTAGATGGTTACTTTTCAAAATAGAATTGTAGAAGAACCATTGCAATGCCTTTATATCTTACTTTCTCTAATTTTTCATAAATTTTCTTCTAAAACAATAACTACTCCAATATTAGGGAGAGACTGTATGCTGCTCCTGATTTTAATCTATGCCTATTCGAGGGCCATGTAAATATTCAAGGGCCATGTAAATATTTGAGGTTTAAAAAAATAGAGTTGAATCTTTCTGTCTCCCCATGGACCTCTCTTAACCACACTAAAGCAATGTAGGAGTAAACCCTGATTGAGATGAATAATATATAAACCAAGGCTTATAGAAGCCCTTCATATTGTATGCCATAACTACAAAAAGATTATGGTAATAACACAAGGGTAATAAGCACCTCCTTACATACTTCTGTAAGTTTCTATTGAGAAAGAAAGAAAGAAATTATCATAGTGCTGAAAAATAAATTTATTAAGGGGTTAAGTGTTCTATAATAGACCTGTACTTCAAATCCCCAGAGTGAAATATTGTGCATTATACTCAACAAATAGGAACTTATGACGACCTTGTTTGATAGCATGGAGACCATCTTCACCACCTGGACAATGTAACATTCTCGCCACCCTTTTCCTTATTTAGTAGATAGCCACATCATAGATTTTGGATAAGAATGTGCTTTGTTTTTTGGATTGATGGTAAAGGGTGGGTTTCAGGAAGAGCCCAAACCCTTGTCCATGATTCTAATACATGTTTTAGCTACAGACTAAATACTAAAAACTCCATCTCTATGCATCTACATTCTGCTTACATTTGTTGGCATTATTTGGTTATAATCCACCTAGAAATGAAGTTCCAAGACATCCATTGATCATGCCCGCACTATCATCTCCTTGGGGAGAGCTCCTCAGACTCTAACATTAGAACCAAATAGTCTAATCACTTGACCACACTCTATTGAAAAATGAAAGGCAATTGATCTTCAGATGTTATGTTCTACATTTTAATATTTTATATGTAATTTTGTTGTTCCATAGATCCTGCATTGCCTATTTTTTTCTCCCATTATATATTAATATACTTTATTTTTTTAGGAGACCAAGTTTCTACAACAAAGTTGCCAATAAAACATAAAACCCAAGAAAGCATAATAGTTGCTCAACTTTCTCACCAACCTTACAAACTTGTTGCTCTTTGCTTATAATATGCACATTTATTTATACAAGGAGATTTGACACTATACTTCCAGTCTCTAATTGCCTAAAAATACTATTTCTATATTGTATTTGTAATTCTTTTTGTTCTTCTATAGATCCTATGTTGCCTGATTATTTTTTCTATTAGCTATTAATAAAACTTTCAATCCATTTTAGTACGTTTAGTATCTATTTACGTTCTGAATGTTTTTTGATTCTAGACCTACATCTGTCTCTTTCTGGAAGGTATTCATTTTGATAATAAATAAGAATTTCTCAGGCTAGTAGATATGCATATTTCTTTATTTCGTTGTCAGATTAAAGGGAAAGTATGTGATATCTATAATCATCTTTCTTGTAAGGATAACTACGAAGACTACCAAGCTCAAGCTAGTTTTAGGGATAAAATAGTCTAGATTAAGGTGTTTTATTAGATGCCCAATCATGTCAAGCTATTGGTCAACTTGTTCCTAGGGGGATTTGAACTCAAGTCATCCTCTTTATGAATATTTATGGAAAGTTGTTTGTCACCTTATTCTAATACGAGGATTTGAATTTAAGTCATTCTTTTTATGAATGCACTAATTTATAAATTATACAAGTGACCTTTGGACTCTCCAAAAAAAAAAAAAATTTCTACTATAAAAGGTGCACAATAATCTTTTTTTTTTTTGTTTCTATTGGCTCTTTTCTTTGTTTGCCTGCATTTTGTAGTCTCTTTGTTAGTAGCATGTTTATTTGTTTCAAATTTGAATGAATAGTGTCATTATCAAAATAATTTGTTGAATTTGGTTCTTTTTGTGACTTGTTTCCCATGTTATGACCAATTATTGGTATCTCTATTTTAATTAATCTCTAGCACAAGTTTTTGTTGAAAGATTACTTTAATGAGTTTTATTTTTGTTCATCATTGTAGCAATTGTAGAGCTTCTTCATAAAATAGTTGATGAGGTAATATTTTTTTGTTCTTTGTTTCCTAAGATGAATTACTAAGGTGGCTATAGTCACTCATTTATGATAGTGACCACAAAGAAGCCCATAACTAATATTAGTTCTAAAATAGGTTTATGCACCTAGTGTTGTTTGCTAATGGCTTATCTTGATGATGACTGTTTGTCAACTTGATGTATGATGTTTTCATGATAAGAAATCATTTATTTGAAGATTAATCTTCTATAATGGTCTATATTGTGGCTCAAATTTTTTTGTCCAATGTTTCTCATTTGGTCCACAGATACATCATGGTGCAACTTATGTCAAAGTGGATCATATTTACAACCCTCAAGATGCTAGTCATGCTTTACTTGGGTTAGAGCATTTTTCCTAGCTTTCTATATTATTCTTTGTACAAATCAGTTGTATTTACTTTTATGAGTACATACTAGTTGAAATATGATGTATTTCTTTGGCAGATGATGAAGGGGGCATGGATCCTGATTGTATTCGACAATGCATGAGCTTGGGATATTCTATGTAGAACACAAACATTGCTATAGGCCAATGTAATTCAAAGGAAGATTAGCTATGCTTTCCATTGCATAAAAGACTAGATTGCATTTGTTTGGGGAATATCACATTTATTAAATCAATTTAATTTATAATTACATGACTGTACTTGGCTGTTTTCATTGTTGAATATATTCCTATCCATTTGTGTATGCAAATGGTAATGGCTTTAAAACAAGCACAATGAGATTGAGAGCAGATGCAATTGTTTTTACTCAAATAGCTTGTGGCAAGTGCTTTTTGTTCTTTATTGAAGCAAAGAACAATCCAAGTCACATCATAGTTTATCTTGAGATTTTTCTTACTAACATTACAATTAATTTTTATTTTTCTTCTTTTTTGTTCAACTCTTATAAGTTTTTGTTTTGAGATTATCAACATAAAATTGACATGAAGGAAAAGCTATACATTGGATACTTCAAACAACCATCAATCTTAGTGCATTAAGCAGTTAAACACTTGGTGAAACACATGTAACAACATTCATAGTTTTTTTTTTTTTTTTCCCATTAGTGGGAAAATTCATCCATTATTAGAGCTATTGAATTAAAAAGGTATTTCACCATAAATTCACTTTTTCATCTTGACCAGCTAATTAAGCATAGGGGATTATGATCAACAATAAACTTTTTAAAGCCATATCAACCTCAATTTATTTTGAAAATTTCCTCTAATCTGCTCTCATCAATTCTTTAACAATCCAATACCCACAATCATTTTTTTAATTAAGAATTCACTCCTACTAACAACATGCAGTGGTTTGTAGTAACATGCAAAGGTTGTTCATGTTCAAAACATGTTGATTCTATACTTTTGCGATGAGTCATTTTTGTTGGTGAATTTGTTGAATATATAGTAGCCTTCCCTTATTCTCCAATAGGCCATGGTCCCTCTTCAGAAGGAGGAAGCTTTACACATATTTCCCTTTGCATAGCCAGTGTGGTAGTTTTTACCCCAACTGAATGCTAACCAGGATGCTACAATTATGATTACAAAGTAGTAGTACTCTTTATATTGGTTTTGTAGAACTTTTTCTAGATCATTGGATTTCATTTGGAGCTAGCATTAGAGAAATATTTGATAAAGTGTCCTTGATCATCTCCATACCACTGTCCTCATTCACCTCCCCACTAGAGGCCACTTGGCCAATCTCTCCTGAATCTCATCACATGCAAATTGTAACTCAGCAATAGCTACTTTCAGCCTTTTCCAATACCTATTTGGAGGGACCCTTACAATGGAGTCCTCAACCCGAGTCCTCTCAACTTCCTCAAAATGTGTCATCATGGGGAAAAAACATTGGTGCTCTTTGAAAGCCTTATAATGAGACAAAGCTAATTGTACACCCTCTACTATGATGGCTTCTAATTCTGTCCGAACCCTAATCATGTATTGAACTACCATTTCTAGAAATTAATTTGGTAGAAGGAATTGGAGAATTTGTATTCTAATAGTAGCATTCAAGAGATATTGTGCAATATGGAGATAACATCCCTTTAATTTGTAACTTTGTAGTGATGCCCTCACATCAAAGTTTCGCAAGACTACTTTTATAAACAGCAACGCTAAAGCAGCTGGTTCTTAACAAGTGAAATTACCAAAATTTTATTGTAAAGATGATGTTCCAATGGGTATACACCTTGTGTTTCTATTTCCCAAGCATCACCTTTCATGTTAGGAAATTTTTGGTTTTTGTCATCTTCTTTGGTCATATGTTTAGGAGGAACTTATTAACCTACATACTGTTAATTTTCAACTTGGTAGCAATCTTAGTATTTGTTGTGTGTGAATTGTAGGAAAGAGATTCTTTTTCTTCATGTTGCAATTTTGAAATCACATTCTAGCTCTCCAGATTGTTAAATTTGATGTGACTTTTTCATTCTTTTTAAACTTCATTTTTGTTTGGGGGATCTTTTTCCAACTCTGAAAGGACCCACATGACATTTAGGTTTTATCTTCTGTTTCACTTTGTTTTATATCTAGTACCCTATACTACATCTTTTACTCTTGTTTTCCTAATTTTGTACATTGATGGCTGGTAGGGGTGATTTCCTCACATGAATCTGTATAATTAGAATAAAAAAGGTTCAAGGCCTAGGGAAAGTAACTGAAATAGAGTCAAAAATTTAAAAAATAGAAATATTAAATGGATTGCACAGATGGAGATTTTTTCTATTCTTTAATCACTTTCAGCTGAAGATGTCAATATCAACGGAAAACTATATTGCATAGGCAAGCTGCAAAATCATTGCCCTAGAATTTCTATCACCAATAAAAAAGACATTTGTCTATTTAAGACATTATTAGGCTTTTTTTATGCTTGTGCATGATAGTCAGACAACGGAGACTTCACAAGCTGATGATCAATATTAGATTTGCATTTGATCAAAACTTGGCAATATAATTACTTTGCTTGTTTTTATAAAATAACATTTTAGTATCATGACCGTGGTCTAGTATATTAGCAAACATTAGAATAAAATGAATTAAATTTCAATTGCCTACTATAAACTATTCTTGGCTTCTTGAATTCTAACTGCTAATGCTTTTTGGAAATTATTGGGAGAAGAGGCCCAAAATGAAATTTAATATTCAAATATAGTACAAGGAATATTTTTACCTACTTTTTGTAGAACTATATATCTTTAATAACCACTGATTCTTTTGACTGATTGACTCAAGGATCCACTCTTCTTGATAAGATATCTTGCTCTAGGGACCTACTTACCCTCCAATGAGTGTAGTGGTTTCCTATCTTGCTTCTATCTTAGCATTCATTGTAATCCTCACTGGATTCTACATGGAAGTTTGTGGAACAATCTTTGCTTATTTAATTGATTTGAACCATCAAGTTTTGTTCTTCACTTCAAAAACTTTATTTTGGTAAAAACAAATTTAAAATACCAACTGCTTATTGTTATAGGTATTTTATTGAATGTCAGTGTCTTCCTATTAGCTTCTTGTTCAATATCTATCTTCTGGCAATAACAATTGTTTTTTCATGTTAGAAAAGCTTATGAACTACTTAGAATTGATTAGAGAAGTTGGCTTCTCAAATGTGATGGATTTCAAGGGAGAACCTTAGAAACATTGATCTTAGATATTAATTTGGGCTTTGGCAGAAGCAACTAATACTTATGTGACACCTTTCTCCTCAACTAATGCCAATAATTGCATCAGATTTAACTTGTTGCAATAATAATATAGTAAATATTCATCTAAAAATATTATTACTGCAATTATCAGTCAAAGAATTCCAACTAATGATTTACAAATGTCAACATTCTAATTTTATTATTACAATTTACAACAATTTTAACTTTAAAACAAAGCACTATGGAAAGAACATGATGTAGTTGCATCCTCGTGTTAAAAATTTAAGATGAGGGATTAAACTCTCTGAAACTTCCCAAAGTTGCATGTTTGTTTCCTATAGATGAATATTTTATCTAAATGTCTTCTAATACTTTTCATTTTGCATGTTTTTAAATATTTCAGAACAGGCAATCTGGTGATGATGAAGCAATAGCTTTAGATGAAACATTTTTTACTGCATTAGAGTATGGGTTGCCACCAAATGGTGGATGGGGAATGGGAACAGATCGTCTTGCTATGATTTTGACTGACTCCCAGAATATTAAGGTCAGTTCTATTTGCTTCATTGCTTATTTATGAAAATACATAATTGATAGAACAACTAATAACTGTACACCATTTTCAAGGAGTTCTGGTCTTCCTTGCAATGAAACCTCAAGAAGATAATTCCTTCGAAGGTTAGTTTTTATTTATAAATCATGGTGAAGCTACTAAGGCTTTACTAATTGTTTCTAAACATGAAAGGGAATTTATTGTTCACTGTGTTGGATGCCAATTTATTTGGAAACTTACAATTGGAAGAACTTTTGGCTCCAATATAAGTTCTGTAGTGGAAAGTTGGCTTTCTTTTGGTTTGTGGTAATTCTTACTTTTAATTGAATGACATTCTTGTAGTGCTACTAAAGTGATGATTGAATGCCATATAGAATTTGTTCCTATCTTAAGGGAGAAAGAAATTGGAAGAGAAGGTGAAATATAAAGGAAGCTCTTTAGATTGACAAGTGCAACTATGATTTCCATAAGAATTTTAATAAATTGAAGTAATCTTCAGTCATTAAATTCTAAAAAAGAGAAAAATGACTGCACAAGTAAACTTCAAAAGTAGTTGTTCCATAGTAAACTTCAAAAGTAGTTGTTCTAGTGCTAAAGTTCTTGTGGGATAAAATGCATAATTTTCATATAGTGGTGTTTAGTTTAGGATACTTTTCTTCTTCAACTTATGTACTACACTATACTATACTTTGAAAACTGACTGTCATGAATATGAAATTCCTTTGTTACTTTGATTATATAATATATCATTATTCACATTTGAAAAAAATTCTATCAACTTTGGCAATATCAAGAGTGCATAATGAGGCATGTTACACTTCAATAGTTCTACTTTTGCTTACATTCTTGGATGCTTTCATTTCAAAGAATACATGTCCATGCTATATGTTTATGTTCTTGTTTGTTCCATGCTGTGTCAAGTGATTTTTCTTAACCAAGCCATTTAATTTGCAACCTTTTAAATCTCTGCAAAGATAAAGTTGGAGCAGGAGAATTTTTCTTCTCAAAGGTGTCCTCTGATTGTAAAGTGTCCTAATCCAACTTTACCTTTGTAGAGATTTAAAGGTTGCAAATTAAATGGCTTGGATAAGAAACAATTGCTTGATATAGCATAAATTTTTTTTGACCAAACATTGCTGGAAATTTTGACCAATTTTTGAGAGTTTTCTACCAAGAATTGGTCAAAATTTCCACCATTTATAAAAAAATTCAAACATTGGTGGAAATTTTGACCAATTCTTGATAGTTTTCTACCAAGACTTGGTCAAAATTTCCACCAATTATTAAAAAAAAATTGACCAAACATGGGTGTAAATTTTGACGAATTCTTAATAGTTTTCTACCAAGACTTGGTCAAAATTTTCACCAATTATAAAAAAAAATTGACCAAACATGGGTCGAAATTTTGACCAATTCTTGATAGTTTTCTACCAAGAATTGGTTGAAATTTACAAAAATTCTAAAAAAGTTTCAACCAAACATTGGTGGAAATTTTGACCAACAACGACAAATCAGAGTTAGTAAAAATTAAAAAAATTCAATGAATGTATTGGTCGAAATTTAAACCAACATTCAGGATGGTCAAAATTTTGATGAGAGAAATTACCATGAACTAGTTAGTCAAAATTTTCACCAACTTGCGTCAAAATTTCAACCAAAATTCATCAAAAATTGAGTTCAAATTTATTAGTATGTCAAATCTACTTTCAAAGCTAAGTTGTCATTGAAGGAACCTAATGAGAAGAAGAAGAAAAAGGTATAATATGTGTCTAGTAATGGTGATACACATGAGAAAGATGTAGATCAACTTGAAGCACTACCAGCAAGGAGATTTGACAAAGGTAAAGGCAAGTTCAAAGGTAAATTACCTATCATGTATTTTAATTGCAATGAGGTTGGTTATATTGCTACTAGATGTCCAGAAAAGAAGAATTATAGAGGTGGAGACAAGTACAAAAGTAGAAGAGATGAAGACAACAAAGATTACAAAGAAAAAGCAAGAAGTCTTGCTACATTGCTAAAGAGGAAACTAAAAATAGATCTAACGATCATGATGATGAAGTAGTGTATGTTGCAATGAAGGATGAATCTAATGAGGATGACACAACTGTACTAGTGTCTTGTGTGAGCAAGAACGACAGATGGATCATTGATAGGTGGTGTTCACATCACATTACTAGAGATAAAACTAAGTTCATTACCTTATACTATTATGATGGAAATAATGTAAGGTTTGCTAAGGATGAACCCTATCTAATAAAAAAAAAATGTTATTTCAAAATAATAGAAAACATTTTATATGACAATGCTTATTATGTTGAAGAACTTAACTATAATTTGTTGAGTGTCTCACAATTGAATAATTTAGGATGTAAGGTTGAGTTTGAAAACAAGATTACTAATATATATGATACTAATGGAAAAATAATTGGAAAAGGTGATCAAACTAGAGGTAATTTATTCTACCTTAATATAGAGGATGCTACCTATTTAATTGTAGAATTTGATAATGTGTAAATATGACACACAAGGTTATGTCATATTAATTTTGATAACGTAGTTAGTATTAGTAACATGAGAAGAGTTAGATTTTTTTCTAAGTTGAAGAAGCTTGACAATATAATTTGCAAACAATGTCAGTTAGGAAAAATGACAAATTCAAGTTTTAAGAATAAAACTCATACCTGTAAAAGAATATTAGAGATTGTTCATACTGACTTGTGTGGACCAATTGAAGTGAAAAGCTACAAAGGAGACAAATACATTATGTTATTTGTTTTTATTTTATTATAGTTATTTATCTAAAATAGAAATATGATGCTTTCCAAATGTTTAAGTGGTACTTAGCAAGAGTTGAGAAGGAAATAGCTAAAAGTCTAAAATGTTTGAGATCTAACAGAGGAGGAGAATTCACATCAAATGTGTTTGAGATGTTTTGTAATGACAAAGGAATCAAAAGACATACATCTGCTCCTAGGACCCCTACATAAAATGGAATTGCTAAAAGAGGGAACATGTTTGTAATGGACTATGCTAGGACACTCATGATGGATAAAAATGTTGCTTTGAGATACTGAAGAGAAGCTTTAAGTACATCTATCTATACCTTGAACTGTGTGCAAGTCAAGAAAGGTACTTATTCAACACCTTTTGAACTATGGTATGGATACTCACCCAATGTAAAATATGTTAAGGTATTTGGAAGCAAGTGTTATATTCTGAAATATTTTATGAATGATAAATTAGATGCAACAAGAAAAGAAGATATATTCTTTGGTTATTCCATAAGAAGTAAAGCTTATAAGTGTTTAAATACTAACACTAACAAAGTTGTGGAAAGTGAAAATATGACATTTTATGAAAAAATAGAAGTTTATGAGGTTGAACCTATGAAGGAACTAGAAGAATACAAATTATTTGTATACTTTATGAAGATATAATTTTGAATGAAGATGTTGTAAATCAAGCTTTAAACCAACAACAAGTTTCAGTGACTGTTGAGTCACATACTATGAATGTCGAGTTGCATTCAAGAACCAAGCTACATTCAAGTGCCCAGTTACAGAATGAAGTTGAGGCACATTATAATTCAAAGGTTAGTGTACATGAAAGAGATGTTGAACTACCTAATGGAGATGTACATAGTGATTCAAAAGTTGAGAGACCAAGTGAAGAAACCAAAGCAGAACCAAGATTGTCTAAATATGTCAAGAGATGTCACCGTGCTATATAGATCATTGGAGATAAAGATGCTAGACCAATGAAAAGGAAAAAGTTAAGAAATCATACATGTTTTTTGAGCATGAAAGAACCTAAAAAAATGAGAGATGCCTTGGAGAATGTGGACCAGAGTAAAACCATGGAAGAAGAGATTGCACAAATTGAGAAAAATGAAACATGGAGTCTAGTTCCTAGACCAGAAGATAAAAATATGACTGACACCAAGTGGGTATATAGAAACAAGTTAGATGAAAATAGTAAAGTTATAAGGAACAAAGAAAGATTAGTTTGTAAAGGTTATGCACAAGAAGAAGGGATAGACCACTAGTAGATTTGGGTTCATTTTTTGACCTTTATTGGTCGAAATTTTGACCCAAATTTCAACCAAATTTTGACCAACCCATTGGTTGATATTTTTCCAGTCGATATTTTGACCAACTCACTGGTTGGTCAAAATTTTGATCAATCTGTTGCTCGAAAACCTTCCAAAGCCATTGTCTAGGTTCAATTAGGAATTGGTCAAAATTTTGACCAACAAAGGTAGAAAACATTTTGGCATTGGTGGGAATTTCGATGAACAAAGCTAGAAAAAAATTTAGACATTGGTAGAAATTTTGACCAATGAAGGTGGAAATTTTGACCAACAAAGGTAGAAAAAAATTTAGGCATTGGTGGAAATTTTGACCAACAAAGGTAGAAAAAAATTTAGGCATTGGTGGAAATTTTGACCAACAAAGGTAGAAAAAAATTTAGGCATTGGTGGAAATTTCCACCAACAAAGGTAGAAAATACCCAAATGCTGGTGGAAATTTCAACCAATGAAGGTGGAAATTTCCACCAACAGCTAGGTGTAAAATTTTTTCAGGCATTCTATAAAATAGTTCACATGCCTTGCCTATGATATGACATTTTGCATGCATCCTACACTCTCTCATCCAACTAATGATGAATTACGCTGAGTGATTTGAAACCATGATTCTAAAAAACACACACAATCAAATCCAAAATGAACTTGCACTACAAATGGATTGTGGAAATCTGATATTGTTAATTTTGCATGCATGTCTACCAGGAAAAATATATGTTTAAGTTGTGATTTTCCTGGTAGACATGCATGCAATTTTACCAATATCAGATTTCCACAATCCATTTGTAGTGCAAGTTCATTTTGGATTTGATTGTGTGTTTTGTAGCATCATGGTTTCAGATCACTCTGCATAATCCATCATCAGTTGGATGAGAGAGAGTGTAGGATGCATGCAAAATGTCATATCATACGCAAGGCATGTGAACTATTTTATAGAATGCCTGAAAAACACTAACAGTAACTAATATGAAGAATATATAATTAGTTATATGATTGAGACAAATCATGTACATTGTATGAAGACAATCCATGGCTGACAGAGCCTACCAAAAGATAAAACATATGATAAAAATAATTATTTTCATGTTTTTAACATATGGGGTACACATAACATGACTTATTATTGCACAATTCAACTAAGTTCAGTTAATTTCCATAGGGATTGTCCCCATTTAATGGTGAACATTTTGCCACATTTCAAGCCTTTTGATTATATAAATAAATGGATAGCATGAAAAGTTTAAGTAATGTCAAGCCATTTATTTACTTGATATATAATGTGAATAGAACTATTATGTTGCTCAACAACCACCAAATAAAATTATCATTATGTACCCAAAAAGGGATGGACGAAATGTCAGAACCAACCTCCAACTAACTACTATCACCATCCCTCTATATTATAAGTTATAGTGGTGCTCTAGATTTTCTCTATTCCATCATACACTTACATATCATACACTTTACCATAGTCCATATCAACAAGGTTAGAGAGATCAATTTCATTTGACTAGTATGTGGAAGACCTTGATGTTGAGAAGTTGTGTGATTCACGTGGAGTGGAAGGTGTTTTGGCCCCTTGGAAGGAAGCTTCATCTCTTTTATCAGCTTCTTTATTTTTACTTGGAGAAGCATATTGCTTTGAATTGTCCCAATGGCTCCTTGCAAATGATGCCAAGAGTGTCCTTGCTATTTTCTTCTGCCATAACATAATGTTCACAAAGTGTTACAATTGTCTCTAGATGAAAAGAAATTGTAGAGGCTTAATTGACATGTGATTTTAGTTAACGTACTATCTCACAATCAACTAGATGATGAGCTTCCTCAGAGCACTGAAGAGGTTTCAATCAAAATTTTAAACTATTTAAGTTTCAATACAATATATTATAATCAAGAACAATTTGTTGGAAAAAAAAAGCACCTGCTAGAAGGACAATTACTAAGCACACTATAACATAACTTACATTATAACAAAAGTTGTGTGAACATTTGCAAGTGATATCATAGCACCCACTTCCAATTACTAAAATATGATACATGAGCAATGTAAATATTGAAATGTATTGTCTCCACCTTTTTGATGCAGTCATAGCAAAGAAAACTCAACACAAATAATCTTACCAATTCTAAATGAAACTGGCAAAACAGTTTGTGATCTTAGCCATTTGTCAGATACAACATGAATAAAATACTGGGGTGGAAGAGGTTCATGTATTGGGACAGTGAAGCTAAGGTTATGAATCTTTAAACACGTATATAACATGTGTGTTTATATTCAAGAAAATGCTAAGTTTTAAAAATATATAACATTTCCCAATAGGTCTTCAAGAAGCTCACTATTATGAATAATTATACATTAATGATTAATCACTATGGGATATCCAATTACATTAGGAAAAGATGATTATAAATCTTATGTTTTAAGTAATTTTTCTTGTTTTGTAACTTGTTATTGTTAAAACACTTAATGCAGTGCATTTTTATGCTATTTAAAGAACAATAAGATGTAGTCCTATAACTGAGATTTACTTTTTGAAGAAGAAATGTTGAAGCGTATGCCAAAAAATCTAGTTGTCCATGTGCAGGGGACATTTTTTCTTGCTTTCTTCCCCATGCCTGCATCAAACTTGGGCATCATGTCATGATTCACATTAATATACACTTTATAGTTGATCCAAAGATTGATTGATGGATGAGAGGGTCTTTGCAAGGCCCTTCAAATACTGGTGTTGTAGCTTCAAATGTTGATCTAACAATACTGTGAATGACTTCTATTTCCATTGCAATCCGTATCAAGTTATCAGACTCCCTTATATTTGTGATAGTAGGAATTAAGAATGCATTTGAAGGAGGTGAGGAACACATTGCAGGAGTCACCAAAGGTGTTATACATCCATCTTGAGAGAGCAAGTTTGAAACCAGGCCAATGTTTGTTTTTTTAAATTTGAGCATACAACTAAAGCTTGTGTAGGGACTAAACACAATTCTAACATAACCGTGTAATACTTTCATTATTTTTTGCTAATAGGATCAAACAATTTTCATCTAAGGTTAATCTTCACTGTATGATTTACTATTATTTGAAATATATTCTTCCATGGGAAGGTAGTAGTTAGGAATCTAGTTGTAAGATGACCGTCATAATATTGGATGACATATGGGTTTCAGTACTCTTGATGGTTAAATATGAAGATAATGGAACAACTTCTCTAGAGTTATGGAGGATCCTAGTAAGGAGTCATACATGCAAGGGATGCTAGGAAGTAGTTATGTATGGTGATGGCTACTTTTTATCATCAGACTCAAACTAGATGCCCAAATAGCATATGGGATTCCCTATGTGGAAGCATGGAATCTAATGTCCCTTAAAATTAATGTTTGAATTTTGATAATTTGTTTGATCTCCACCCCGATATGAACTTTCAATTTGATTTATCTAACACAAATATCATGTATTAAGGTTATATAATATATAAGCATACTTTATCCATGTTTCCATGCTTATATTTTAAGTTTTCCTATATATTATAAAGTTTCTCTACTTTTAATATAGTTGTCCCCACTGTAGTCCCCTGTTGTCCCCTGCTCTAGGATTAAAATTCATCCTAGAAATCTATTTTCCTGTTTCTCCATTCCCCCTTCGTGGAACCCTGTGGTGAGATAGGTTTGGACCCAAAGCATATTCCTTTGTTCTCAATCTGGGCTGTGGAAATAAATTTATTAAGATGATCAAATAATATCTAATTCTTAGCATCTCTAAATATGGTTGTGTTTTTCTATAAATTTATTTTCCATTTAATTATGTTAGTTTCCAACAACACACTATGAGGGAGTTACAAGGTGACTTCTAAGATGATTTTATGTTGAAAAAGTGGAGTGCTACTTTGGACTTGAACCTTTAATAACACTTGCTATTCCAGTAATGATGTTAGCTTATGTGCATCACTAGGATTTGAGACCTCCTTTGTGCTGTAAATTGAGGCATATGACCATTAGAAGACTACCCTTTTTCTGATATGTTTGTCGAGCTTATTGCTTAGCTATTGATTTGTGCTATATCTATTAGTAGAGAGTAAAAATTGGGTCAGTTTTAGAGAACTACTCATCGACTACTACATATTGCTATAGGTTATTTGCAAGCGGTTGCATGCTATTGTTGATTAATGTAGCCTAGCATGTTTTGTCAATGAGAATCCACCAGTTTTAATGTGGTGAGTTCTTTATAAAAAATATTTTTTGTAGAACTGGCCAATGGTTGCATTCATTAGAGAATTTACACAATATTATCAGTCTATGGAATTAAAATTCAAATATAAAGGGAAAGACATGGTGCCTAAAGGAATTTTTGATTAATTAGTATGAGTGGTCACTCCTAGGGGATGGAGAGGACTCTCCACAAGGGATAAATTGCATAGGTAACCAACTGCTCTCTAGTAAAAGGCATGCCTATTGGGTAAGCTTCATTTGTCATATAACATTCATATAATATTGGATAGCCATAATGTGCTATTTAGTAATTTGTCTCTAGGATTACTATTAGATAGGGTATTTCAATACATCATATAGTTGGAAATAGGTTCTAAGCTTGTCATGAACATCCTTTACTACCATCCACAGATGTACAGAGAAGAAAAAGAAAACACTACAAAGAAATAGTTGGAGATGGATCACATTAGGCCAAGCTCTAGCTCTTTTGAATCATATGTGGTGCTTCTAAAGAGAAAAGGTGGTATGTGAGATGTGCATAGACCATAGAACCTTGAGCAGGAAAATCATCAAAAATAGGTATTTGTCTACCATCAAGAATAGGTATCTGTCTCTCACGATGAATGGCTTATCAATGAGTTGCATGGAGAAATCTATTTTTTAAAGATTGATCTCAAGTTAGGATATCATTAAATCCACGTGTGCAATGAGGATGTGCACAAGACAACATTCAGATTCTATTTTGGGTACTACAAGTTTTGGTCATGGCTTATGGCTGATAAATGCTCTAATGACTTTCTTGTCATGTAGCCATTGCCAATCAATAATCAAGTAAGATTTTTTTTTTTTTGATGATATATTGATTTACACATAACATAGCAATACCATCTAAAGCATTTAAATATAGCTCTTGGAATAGTAGAGCAATAGGATATTTTTAAAGAAGTGGGCTATTGCTAGGTTGGGGTTATAAATTTTCTCTACTTGTGCCTTGTTATTAGTGCTCAAAGTTTTCAAGTGGATCAATAAAAAAATCCAAACCATTTTGGATTGGCCTCTTACTAATTGAATTGATATGGTTAAGGGGATGCTTTGGCCTTTATAGTTAATGTAGGAGGTTTGTTAGGTTTTGACTCTCAACCAAAAACTCCCATAACTAATATGATTAGAAAGTGAAAATTCTCATGGGTGTGACATTTCCCAAGAGGTATTCAAGAAGCTCACAGAGGTAACAAATTCATGCTCTATATTATGATTACCATCCAAATTTCTCACAACCATTTGTTGTATAATGTGATGCATTAGAAGAGATAACTGATATGATTCTAGAAAATTGAAAGATTTTAAAAAAGGGTTCTCCATATATGACAAAGAGATGCTCATTATCATGCATAATGAGAAAGAAGAAGAGACAAAAACTAGTGCTTCCCTAATAAAAAAGTGTTTATAGAGAAAGAAGAAGAGAAAATACCCAAGATTTGGTGTTGCTCTTGAGAATGGTGATGTTAACTTCAAAGGCTTTAGATAAAACAACTCCTCTTCTTAACTGATAACTCTTTGTGTGTGATATCTTCTTACCTACTGCCAATGAACATGACATTGTAAGAAGACCCTGAAAAAAGATAATATTTCATGAATATCACCATGTGTTTCTACACATTTTGTAAGTTGATGATGTAATAATGCCTACAATACTTCACCATATAACACCAATCTTGCCTTTCGTGCCATAAAATCTCAAGATTTTCAATCTGTGTGCATTATCCCTCAAAAAGGTTTCTCTTTGATTTTATGAAATTTGATAATATGTAGCATAAGGGCAAACAGGACAGTGCAAAGAGAGCTACTGGATTGCTACATGTAATTTGCCAAAAAGCATAAACCTACTGAATCCACTTCATTTCTGAGTTTCCACATATCAATATTATCTCTTGTATCACAATTTATATGGACCATAACTATTTAATTACTTTTAAATTTGGATGTTGTTTGTGAAAAGAGGATTTAATATAATACCAAGATAGTGAAATGAGTAAATAGTTGAAACTTGACTGACATTGCAGCATAATGGAAATATGTGTTGCTCATACATACCAACATAAGCAAAGAAAAGGCAATATAAAGTAGCAACAATAGATATTGGAATGGAGGCAAAGATTTCTCCAAATTTTCCTAGAATGACAAAAGCACAAAATCAGCTCTGTAAATTATTAGGTTTAAAATATAATATCCAAATACTATAGAGAATAGAGAGCCCAACTGAAGATGATTATCACCAAGAATATGGAAGAATATCATAAATCCTATTGCTATTTGTATCACCCTGCAACTTCCAACTCATGTCAATGCCAAAAGACCAGCATTCCCACTACATGTAGATAACACACAATTTAGAGTTATGAATTAGTCCTTATTCATGAGGGCCAAGGAGTAGCTGAAAGTGCTAGGCTTCTTACATTGATACAATGGACCCATTTAGAGTTCCAAACATCTCATCCAACAAGAGTCCAATTCCCTACAAAAATACCTATTAGATCTCCTCCCTAACCTTCCTCTAATAATGCTAATGTACAAACACAAGGAAAATAGGAATGAGAGAAGTAAAGAAGAAAAAGTCCACTCCTCACCTGCCAACCTATACCTCAGCTTAGGATAGATGGAGGAGGAGCTATGGCACCTGCGTACCTTGACACAACATAAAATGCACCAATAGACTACCAATTCAAAGAACAACAATCAATACACTTTGCAACATATGGATAATTAACAAAGTAGTCAACAACTACAAAAATAATTAAATATGAAGACTTGAATTTGGAATTTGAAAAGCTAACCTCAATGAGTGAGACAAAAGAAACAACCATCATTGCAAATGCTTATCCTACATCAAATATGGGCGCTCTCCATTGGAATGGATAGGGAATCCTTATCCTACAGAATAACAAGAATGAGTGAAAATTGTTTTCAAAAATGTGATTTAACATGAGAAATTTGTAAGTCATCAAATCATCCCATGGTTTTGAAAATAAGAAAATAACTCATTGCTATCTACTAGGATAGAGAACATGCTATAATAACACTATTAACAAGTAAAGCAATGAATCATGTATATAAAATATATTAATAATGCAATTGCACTAGTATTAGAAGTACTTCACAAGACAAAATTAATAGGAATAGCAATTGTTTAAAGTGATAAAAAAACAAACGAATAATGTGGCATTTCCTAGAGAAACTACAACTTTCATTCTGGCACAATAGAAAGTGATGGATAAATTGATAATAGACTGAACCCACATGAAAAATATTGACTTGCAAAATAATAAAATAAAAACCCCTCTAAAGAAAATTATGTGCACAAAACTAAATAACTACATGTACTTGAGAGCACTGAAAGTGATCTAGATATTGACAACAGTAGAAATAAAAGAATGTATATAAAAAGCTTAGCTTAAATAGGAAGTAACATACAACACTGATATATGAACAACAGAATCATTAAAAATTGATAAAGTAACTTACCATCTAAGTCTAGTACAAGGGTTATAGGTGGCCTTTGCCTTGCTTGTTTGGGTAACAATATGGGTCGATATGGAGAAACCACATTCGAGAGATTAGGAAAACTTTTGATGAATAAATATGGGTCAAAATCATCAAGTTCATTAGAGGTGCTTGAGTCATTGCCATCATTAACACCATATTCTAAAGACTTTGTCTATTGTATTGCGAGGAACAAGCATTCCTCATTTGAGTTAAGGAAATCTTCAATAGATACAGTGTCATATGTATAATTAGATGTTGCATTTTCATCCACAAGAGACCATACAATGCAATTGTCAGTGACATAAAATGCTTGTGATTGAATAAATTCATCTTCAAGAAAGCTTGTTGTATTTGTGAAAGAATCTTGCACAGTTGCAGTTGCATCAGTATACACCTTGAACATAGATGTGTCTTTAAATACATCTAGAGATGAATAAAAAGCAGAGGAAGTCATATAGTTCTCTTCAGATGCAGCATTATCATTGTCTTGTATGTTGTCTACTATATCGATTCACTTATCATCAGCCTCGTAGTCATCAACTACAAAAAGAAAAGTGTTAATGAGTTCAATATTCAATGCCCTGCCCATTTCTTCTAAAATATTTAGATATTTAAATCGTTCCATGAAATCTAAGAATTTAAATTGAAAAAGTGAAGGAATTTGAAAGTATGAAAATTTGAAAAAGATGTATGTGAACCTTGGTACAAAAGATTGGAAAAATGGATTTCTTTGGAACACAATAAACAAAATTGACAGAAACAAGAGCTATTAGAAATCCCTGAAAAATGGATTAGAAAAAGGCAACCAATTTCAATGGTAAAGAAGAGAAGTAAAGCATGTCACACAACTACCATACAAGAAGAAACAAAAAGAAAGCATTTCATGGTCATGGCTATGTAATACAAGGTTTCTCTTGACCCTTCAAATTTCCATTTTAATGATTAATCATTATCATAGATCTATGGTATATGTCCACAATGTCTACCTATTTGTAGATTTGGTTCATAACTCGAGGACTACCCAAGTTTGACATCAGTTATCCACAATGCACACAATCATTTATCCAAGTTAAGATGATGCCAAAAAACATGTAAATAGATAAGGCTTTGTAAAATATAACACATTTGACATGTCAACATTTAAGGTTTTGTATAGTACGATCCTCTCTTGTTGCATTATTGATCAACCAAGAAAGACAATGACTAAAGAAGATTGACAAAGTGTGACATGATGAAATCCTAACAAGATCAAACTTTGGTTAGAACCTATGTTTTGGGGATGTTACAAGTGGCAAAATGTCAAGCAATTGTTGTAAGTTGTAACTATTTAATTTTATATAATGAATATAAACATTGACAATGAAATTGAAAACAATTATACTTAGTTGATTAGATAGTCAACTTTTGATTCAACCGAAATGTTATGTACAAGAGTAAACTTAGTGTAATATAGGGTAAAACAAGATGTAGATGATTGGTTTACTTTTGAATGATACTCTTATAAGCTTAAGTATCTCAAGCTAACTTCAATGTCAATCTTAAACTATGAGCCAATTATGAGGCAGGTTGCACATACCCTTGAGCAATAAAAAGCTTACAAAATACCTCCCATGTCTTGCACTAGAAGAAAGTACTAAGGAAAGATGTTATCTTGGCTCCTAAAATAAAAATTTTAGTGGCAGAGAAAAAAAATTCTATACCTGTAGAAGGATCACTTCAAAATGCATGGGAAGGACTAGAAATACAGCAACCCCTAGCACTAAACTAGTCAAAGCAGTTCAGGTGAGATTATCAGCTCATTAATTAAATTTAGTTTTGAGAGATAAATGGAGATTTTCTGGGTTCTTAACTTTTACATTGATATTTATTTGTATTTTATGTAAAAAGAGTCATGTACGATGTCTGTTATACCATTCTCTTAGTTCATTTTTAAAAAAAACAATTATGTGAAAATTACATCTTTCACATGGATAAAGGTACAAGTGATAAGTTAAATTAAGCCATTAGGCCTTAGAAATATATTAATGATTTTGGATGTATGTGATTGTGCATAGGTATATGACAACTATGCCTCAACCAAGGCATCATCTAAACTTATCTAGTAAGTAGTTGTGGCTTGAACTTGTGTCTACACTTGCATCAAAATATATCTTGCCTCTTTATGAACTTTCACATAAGTTTTTTAGTAGCACTAGAGTTTGCATTTTTAACCAATTTTGGGGATAGGGACTTCAGGGAGATTACTTCCAATAGCTACAGTTTCATGTTTTTCCAGTAATTATAGATTTCTATTTTGCAGAAGTCACATATTTTGCATGCAAACATTCCACACATCAGTTGAGTTCAGATGTTTTTAGATTCCTCCACTTGTTTCAAATTCTGTTCAGTTTCATCTTTTGTGAGGCTTGCAAAATATTACCACAATCTTTGAAGTATGGCTCATAACATGCATATATGCATATCCACAAAATGGAACAATGGACCTTCTAAAACAGAAGCAAGAGTATTTGTATCCCTATTATGATATTATCCATTCTTTTCACATGTATCATGTAGTTATATTACCATTGTATTCAGTTATATTTAACAAACAATGTGCCTTAAAACATTTTCCATCGGCATTTCATCTAATTATTTTTAGTTTTTATTATTTAAATATTGATCAAAACAAAAATTAATAATAGCATTATGATACACATATTCCATAGGTATTTATCTAATTGCCAACTAAAAAAATGCTTTAAGTTAATAATAACTGACCTTATTATAATAAGGAAGGTTATCAAAGGGGAAGGTTTCCAACATACCACCACTGGCACAATTAGTTGAGGCTTCATCATTAGGCATATGACAAACATGTGAAAATTGGGTCTCAACTGCAAATTGATGTGTTGTATTCATGCATAATTGTACAAAGAGATAATAGTTTTCTTATTTACAAATAGGAAATGGATCCAAAATGACAACTCCTACATTTATTTCTATTGACAGATTTAGAAAAAAAACAAATTAAGTTTAGCAATATTCACAACTTTTTGCCAAAAAGTAATGTTCACTTTGAATGCAAATACATATGAAAAGACAATCCTAACCTAAGGTGACCTTCAATGTTTTGTCTTCTCAATGGCTACCGCTAAGCCACAACATCTAACTATTAATTAACAAAAAGCACAGGTAGAATTCCAATACAACAATAATCTATTCTAGTCTATAATAATGTTTTATTTAGCTGTTAGAAAAGTCAAATTCCTAATTTTATTTTTTAAAACTTTCAAACTCAAAAAGCATTTAGGAGAAGCTTGCCCATAAATAGAACTGTCATTACAACAATTTGAAACTTAGCAGCATTCTCTAAGAATGAGAATGTATTATAGCCTCTCCTCAAATATTAAAGTTGTAGTTCTAAGACAATTATTTCACAATCCCAACTATATCAACTAAATCTAAAACATATTACTTCTGAAGTCTTTGTTTAGAAACCTTACATAATCAAATGACTCTCAAGATATTGACAATTTATGGCACATTAATCAAGAAGAAAATGGTTCTACAAGAAATGCAATCAAGCATTATACAACCTTTTGATCATTGCAAGAGTCATTTGCCATAGAAAATGCAAGTCTTAGATCTTGAGTTTGATAGTCATCATCAGCTGACTTCTTTTATAGTTGGTATCCTTGACTCATTTTCCTCCAACATATTCTGACTAGCCATTGCATGACTTGGAAAAATGCAAACTGAAACATAATTAGGATACTAGTCTAGGCTTTTGACAACTTCAGCTGGTATTACTTAATGGAAATGAGGTGGAAGGATGAGTCCTTGAGGCTTTGTATGTCATTTAATGATGGATCCATCATCTCACAACACACTAGACCAATCAATCTTAGAACATTGCATGATTTATGTTTTAGTAGTTCTAGGCATATCAATGCATGAATCAACAAAAGTTGCTATATTAAAAGGCATTTCAAAGAGCTAGTTATTCTCTCTTTATAATTGGGTGTGAAAAGTAGGAAATGATGATTATAGAGGTGCACTCCACAATGAGTAGGGTTTGTGTCATGGTAAGTGCTTAGTCATTGCAGTCAAATTTATTGTAGTACACCTTAGGAATGTCCCCCTTGGTCAGCCAGCGCTAGAAGAGGAGGTCCTACCCTCCTCAATAATTGGTCCTAAAGGGCACTACTTGGTCACAATGTGACAAGTTTTGGCCCTAAGTTTGACATCCTAAGCACTCAAGAAGAGACCTACCTTAAGAGATTTGGTACAAATTCCCTCAACCCTCCTCGGGTTACTTCCAAAAAAACCCCACTCTAGTTCAATAAGCTTCTTTATGATCAACATTATATGATTCTTAGGTTTAGAAACAGTTGTAGGCTAGTGCTTATAGTCAAAATGATGAAGACAGATTTTAGTGTGTCTCTATCAGATTACTCTAACAGAATAAATTAATCTATGTAATAAAGTTAAAAAGATAGAATCTAGAACAAGTATTATTTAGAAAGCAACATGCAAGAAGGTAGTTATGAGCAATTAATTTAATATTTCTCACTTATTATGGAGATGCTGAAAAGACTAAAGAGGTGTAAAAGTAAACGAAATCATAGTAGCATGCCATTTACACAGCAATGGTAAAATTACAAAATGTAAATGGAATTCAATTATTCTAGAATTGAAATAGCTACAACTGGGGAGAAAAAAGATAATACTATATACAACCGAAAAAATAAGGACATTTCGATAAATTCCATGGGCAAATTCCACTTTGAAGGGCCTCAAAGATGTAGAATAAGAAAATGTAGAAACTACTATAAACTTATTTTTTCTGGAAAGTTCAGAATTATGTCTAGAATTTTTATTTGGATGATTGTGTTACTTCTTTGATCATTCATTTATCCTTGAGAAGTAGTAGGTCCCATTGCTCCTAATTGTAACAAATGAGGTAAGTTTTCCTAATTTTGGTACATGGTGAACCATTTTCTCTTTTGCCAAAATTGTCCAACTCTAATGACTGGATGGAGTGGAATCTATCAATTATTCATTTCATTGACCACTATATCAATGATTTGATTAGTAGTCATTTTCATGGCATTGGTCATGGTTTGGTCTAGTGCTCTATAATGGCTTAGCAACATTTGATATGTGCATGAGTGGTGGGATTTATGGATAAGGTAATTCTACTTTGAGCACTGGAGGCAACTTGTGGTAGGGTGCCTGAATTATCACTTGTCTTCTTATTGATGGCCGATGTCACTGTTTTCCATTTGGACCATTGACCTTCTCTTTTTGAAGATGCAACCATAAATTGTGTCCACCTAAAACAAATGAGTGCTATAAAGCTAATCAAACTATTCCTTGTATTTCCCACTATTATATGCTATAAAATTTTGTGAACCTGCTATCTTTGTCAAATGCATACAAAAAAGTTTTTTTCTTATCTAGTTCCCTTTTAATGTGGGGTTAGACCTCTTCCAACATGACATGTAGTGCTACATCAATGGATGCAATTGTTCGAGTAAGCTTTTTGAAATGGATTGTATCTTATGAAAATATGAAAGTCTTTTGAATGTAGCTGCATGTTAGTGTGAATAAGGTTATTTTCTATCTAGCTCTTTCTTAGCTCTTTTCATGCTAGGTTAAGGTTACTTAGGGTATCTTCATCAAATGCATACAAAAAAGTTTGTTTTCTTATCTAGTTCCATTTTAATGTGGGGTTAGGCCTCTTTCGACATGACACATAGTGCTACATCAATGGATGCAATTGTTCAAGTAAGTTTTTTTTAAATTATTCATATCTATCAAATCATTTCTTCAATCTTCCATTGTGCATCAATATCAAAAGGATCGGCATTAAGAAGTGTCTACCACATACAAAGCCCTTATAGAATTAGAAAAGAAAAAAGAGGTAGTACCTTAAACAAGAAAAACTTTGTATGTCTCAAGCTGAAGGTTATAATTAATATAAGTACCGAAGCATTATCCCCCTCCAACAACTAGCACTTTATTCTCCCATCCTAAACTAAATGAAAAAAGGAAATAAATAACTAGTATAATAAGATTAAATTTTAGATACGAGTTTGAAACATGTGTAATCCCTATGAAAAATTAGTCATGACCATACTTGCTGGATTTGATTATAGAACAGATGTGGCATGCTGAGTTTGAACCCAAACTTGGAGTCAACACTTTGATTTGGCAGACACTTGGCAAATTGAAGAAACCATGAAATATAGAGGGTTTTTAGTGAACTAAATGCTTTTTCTATGCAAACTTCTCCTAATCAGCTTTAAGAGATATATATATTTATGTAACAATATATTTTTTAAGCCATTGTTGTGCACCATAGCCCAGGGGCATCATACCTAGATCCCAAAATATCATACATCCAAGCTTTGATCTTTCCATCAATGGCTGTAGAGAAAATGAACTATATGCAAAGAAAAGAATTACAACCATCCTACCTTCCACATTATCAAGTACTGAAAGCAATGGAAAATGACTTGACATTGGGTGGAAATCAAACACCAAAATAAGTAGTGGTGCAAATATTCTTAAATATTCAATTTCCATGTCAATACATCAAGTTTTGAGAAATGAAGTACCTGGATACTTTCTTTGTGGTGAGGACAAACTGAATGTACAAGTGCTTCATGGCCTTCAAATGTATATTATTTTTGACCAGCTATTGCATCCCATACCTGCAGCATAGAGAGGAAGGTTACCTCTGGTCTCACATAAACTAGATGACTATAAGTAATTGAGAATTGATAAAAATAGATATGGACAATATGCTTGGAAAAGGAAACACCTACAAGACCAATGCAAGTGTGTTAATAAATCAATGGAAAGAATCTTGACCCAAGCAAACATAATAATATTTACAAAGGGCATTTAGTGAATATGCACTAAGGTCAAATTTTCTACACACTTCCCTTGAGAATACAAATAATAGATTCACTTACCAAGTACTTGCCCATCTGGGCTCCAGATACAACAGTTCATTGATACAACTAGATCTTTTAATAGGGCTGCCTAAGACAACATAACAGAAAGAACATATATAATTATTACCTAAATAAACACAACACTATCCTCTTGAGTAAATACTAAATATATTTTCATGTTCCTTATTAAAAAATTAAAATCAAAATTCAAGCTTATTAAACTATGTCTGCTTGCATTGGCATTGAGCAGGCAGAAATGTCCCAAACTTTAAAGCTCCTTTGAGCTAACTTTCCCCTAGATGCTACCTCCCAAATTGCAATGTCACCAACATTTGTTCCAACTGAGAGATCAAATCAAAAATCAAAATCTTCAAAAAAAATTAAAAAAAATTCTTTACTTACAAAACCAAAGCCACATCTTCGTAATTGAAGGAAGAATTGTACATCATGTGGAATTACCTAATAAGATTATTTGTTGCTAAGGATGAAAATCCATGCTCATGAAATTTGAAACTTGATTGAGGGTTTTTGCCACTATTTTGGGAAGATTTTCTTGAGAGTACATGGTATGAGCACCTGGATAACTCACCTTAAAAGAAAATAGTAATATTGAGTTTCAGTATTTAGAAGAGAAATTCTTTGTATCACTGTCAGTGAACATTCTAGAGAAAAAGAATAACCTAGAAAAGATACTCTACACACACCTCATCAGATTGTCCAATTCAAAGAGATTTCATAAGATCCTCAGAATCAACAGACTGATAATCAACTATAGGACCATTTGAAAGTGAAGTTCTAGGTTGTTTAAGGATAGCAACTGATGCAATTAAATAAATTAGAAAATGGAATTTTCTATGTATTGGAATATCCAATAAAAAAAATTAGATAATCTTACACTTCTTACAAGATCTAAAAAAGACAATGTTATCTAATACAACTCATAAGAAATAAAAATTCTTTCACATGCCACTGAGCTTGTGAAATGTGTCTCCTTATTAAAAAGTATATATATTTTATGCTTCCAGCAGCCATGTCTCGAGATATGGTCAAGTAAATTCACCTATATTTTGAGGTGGTGTAAGAGATATAGGCCCAAGAGCTACTACATGGTGTGGAGTAGAAGGATTTTGACTAGCCATCCATCCCAGAGAACTAGCAGAAGGAGCACCCGTTGGTTGAAATGGCTGAAATCATATTGCAAAGGAACTTGTCTTGTTAACAGTAACACCAAAATGAAAAAATCACTAAATAAAAAGTTATAAAAGAATTGATAAAATAAAAGACTTAAACGAGTGATGTACCAGTTGATTCACATCATGGGGAGCACTAGGAAAGGTTGCTCCTTTTGGGAGTGCCCCAACAAGAGGGTTATTTGAAGGAGTTGGTGCTCGAGTTCAATTAGTAGGTGCACATGTATGATCTACAAATAATGTCTTTCTATTGGGATTGGGTCTAGGGTTCTTACAAAATTGATGCTGCTAATTAAGACTGAACATAGATAATCCAATACCAAGCTTTAGAATATAATAACCTTAACTAAACCCCTATTTTACATTAACACTTTAAGATTATATGACATTCAACAAGTATTACTCAACCTTCTCACACCACTT
This sequence comes from Cupressus sempervirens, assembly GCA_028749045.1. Classification (NCBI taxonomy): domain Eukaryota; kingdom Viridiplantae; phylum Streptophyta; class Pinopsida; order Cupressales; family Cupressaceae; genus Cupressus; species Cupressus sempervirens. The sequence continues at coordinate 43,237,688 of CM053792.1, read as the reverse complement.
TCATTAACTTAAACATTGCAAATTCTTAAACCAAGTTAGCTAGCTACAACATACCTTTGATTTATGAGAGTTCTAAGACAAGATGCTTTGAGGCCATGAAATTGGAGCTTGTCACAAAAGTGAGGATTGGCCTCTATCAATTTCTTAAGTTCCATCAACATAATGTTTCTTGCAAACTTGGACTCCCCATATTTAGATAGCTTCTCATTTTCCTTGCATGAATCACAATCTCAATCTTTAAATGTTGTGCTCAACATAACACAACTCCTATACAAGCTCCTAGAAAAATAAATAGAAAATTAAACTTTTCTTGTCAATCATTCCAATATGAATACTTTTGTCAAAAAAGGGCTTCAACAAAATGTAGTTGTATATCCCTACATGAGAATTTTAGTTCCCAATAATATATAATAATATATCAGAATTTGTATTTATGGGGAAACAATCAATTTCTCAAACTCATTACAGTAATGGACAATTTTAAAGTACAGGTGAGAAAATGAAGAATTAAATATTGAAAAAATGACATGAGACCTGAAGTTCTCCAGAGTAAGAAGTTGTATAATCTCCTTGAATAGCTCTTCATTGAAAGAAGAAAATACTTTGAGATTCTTGACTAGTATGTCCACAACCTTAGCCCAATCTTGTCTAAATACACTCAATCTCGAATTAGTTTTCCATAACCAATCATAACCGCCGTCTTTCAAAAATTCTTGGATTTCTAAATCCCAGCTAAAAAAAAGTTAAGCAATCCTTAATATGGTTCCCACAAAGACATCTGGAAAATATACAACATTTCCAAACATTTTTTTATGCACCTAAATTATTTACTGTTTACAAGGAGCATAGATTTCTACAAGACTAAAATTTAGGTCATCGTTCTAATACTATTAATTTTAATAAAAAAATGCAAACTATAAGTATCTACAAAGGAACTTAAAAAACTTACTTGTAAAGTGCCTCTAGATATTTCTATTTTCTGATCTCAAAGAAAATTTTCATGGAGTATCGATTATCATCCACCTTGGTGAACCCAGAAAGGTAACTTTCTACCTCATCCCAATCCCCTGCTTGCACTTGATCCTCAAAGTACTTCATGTTGAAAAAATACCTAGATTCTTGCTCCAATCTACAAATATCCACAAACCCAAAACATCAGAAGCCAACAAAACTAGATTCAAAAAATAAAAACACAAGAAAATCCATTAAAAGAAAGATGGGTATCTTCTGGTTTCCATAAGATTACTTATGTGTAGTTTACTTGAACTTCTCATCATCCAAAAATTGTAATATTAGGAACACCAATTCCCTGCTCAAAGAAGTCATGTCTGTCGCCCTTGCCTCTAGTGCAACAAATCCAATAGACCACAAAGAACTACGAAAATTACTAGAGAGTCCAAACTTCCCAAAACACATGCTAAAAAACAATGTGAAAACCAACCAGAGCTAAACTTGCCTCAACGCACTGCAAAAAACCATGTGAAAACACACAAAACCCAAATGAACCCACACACGTGAAAAACATACAAGCAAAAAATGTTTCTTTTTTTACCATGTAAGCCCCGTGTTGGTCAAAATTTTGACCAACATGGAACTTACATTTAAAAAAAAGAAATTTTTGCCTTAACATTCTGACCAACCTAAACTTATTTAGTTTATGGTCAAATATTTTGGTAGAAAATGAGGTTAGATGTAGTAGTGGACTCTGCAGAAACATTTTCCTGCTGTTGCAAGATTGGAAGGAGTAAGAATTCTGCTTGTTTACTCTGCATACAAAGGTTTCAAAGTTTACCAAATGAATGTTAAGTATATATTTTTGAATGATATATTAGAGGAAGAGGTTTATATAGAATAGCTAGAAGGATTTTTTGATGCTAACAACAAAAATATGGTATGTAGACTACACAAAATTTTATATGGTTTGAAGAAAGCACCAAGAGTATGGTATGAGAGGCTTCATAATTATCTTGTGAAGATTGGATTTGAGAGGAATGATGATAAAAATAGTCTATACTTGAAGACAGAGAAAGGACAAGGTATTTTACTTTCGAAATTTTTTGTTGATCATATCATATTTGAAGGTCAAGATACTTGATGTAAGGCTTTTACAAATGAAATGAAGAAAGAATTTGAGATGTCTATGTTTGTAGAGATCAAGTTCTTTGTGGATTTGCAAGTACATCAAATGAAATATGGTATATACATCACTCAGTCAAAGTATGTTAAGGAGATGCTAAAAACTTTTGGATTGGAAGATTCTAAGCTAGTAAACACAGGTATGGTAACAGGCTATAAATTGTCAAAGAATGATGATTCAATTGAGGTGAATCAAATATTATATAGGTCTATGATTGAGAAATTACAATATGTAGTGCACAACAGACCTAATATTGCATTATTAGTTGGGATAGTTGCAAGATTCTCTACTAATCATAGGGAGAATCATTTGATGACAGTTAAGAGAATAATAAGATATCTAAAATGAATAAAAGACTATGGTCTATATTACAAGAAAAATAAGAAATTTGAGAGCCTACACTAATGCTGATTGGGTTGGAAATATTGATGACAGAAAGAAAAATAGTGGAGGAGCATTTATCTTAGGAAAAAGGCTGGTCACATAGACTAGCAAGAAACAAAATGCATATCTCAATCTACTGCTAAAGTTGAATATGCTACTATTGCAGTAAATTGTACAAATATTATATGGATCAAACAACTACTTAAAGGTATGAAAGAAGAAAGCACTGAACCTGTGATACTTTATTGTGATAATACAAGTGCTATAAATATATCAAAGAATCCTATGATTCATACAAAGACTAAGTACATTGAAATCAACTATTATTACTTGAGAGATTTAGTTCAAGATAAAGAGGTGATGATGGAATATGTTAACACAAAAGAACAAATAGATGATATCTTCACAAAAGTATTACATAAGGATGCTCATGAGTATCTAAGAGGTAAGCTAGAGGTGATACCCCTATCAAAGGCTATCTAAGAAGTATGAGGAGTGCCCTACATCAAACAATGCCTAAAGTAGTCAAAGAGCTAGAGTTACAAATTAGTCACAAGCTAGGTGACCAAGGGAGAAACTGAGAATTTTCATATTTGCATATTAAAGATGAAAAGTCTTTGGTATTATTTTCAAAGAGGGAGATAGTGTACCAAAGGGAGATATTAAAAAGGGAGAAGAGGGAGAAATCATGATACTCTTGATCTTGTTAAGGGAGGAACTATTGAAGGAGAGATCTAGAAAGAGAAACATAAAGGGAGATAGAAGATACAGATAGAAGAAACATGGAAATCTACACTAAGGGAGAATAGTTCACTTGTTGATAACATCTACTTAGTAAGAGGGAGATAATATTGACTAAGATATAAGAAGTGATCAAGATGGAGTCATAAGGATGAGTTGATTGATTGTCTATTGATCAGAACATAATTTTGTAACCTATTCAAAAGATAGAAGTTACTGATAGAGGGAGAGATTTTAATACAAAGAATTATTTTCTTTTTGATATTTTGTTGGTTGTACTGATTAAGTTTGGTTAGTTTGGTTTGCCATCAATACCAAAGAGGGAGATTGTTGAAAATAGATTGATATAAGTATGATAATGTGTTTCAATCATTGTTTTGTCATTGATGTCAAAACCTACTACTTTCTAATAAGACAGTTTCTTAGATGATTTGAGTACTATCACTTGTTTTATTAATGAAGAGGATTTGATCAAACGAGGTAACAATAGCACCTAGAGGAAAGGTTGAGTTATGATATGGAAGAGGAGTACAAGGATTAGTTGAGACAATAATATTATAGTGAATTAATAATTTATTTAAGGTTGTAAAGGATGATTACACTAATTAAGTTTAGAAGAACAAGTTAAACAATGTATACAAAGATTAACAATCTGCATAGTAGGTGCTGAGCAAAGTTAGTCTAAGCCAAACAAAAAATCAATTGGGTTCAAGAAAAGTAAATTTTAGTGTATGCTGAGGGATACAATGTAAGCCAAGTAAAGTTTAGTTGATGTCAAACTCCAATAAACTTTAGTTTATGCCAAGTGATTTGATAGTGGATGTCGAGCAACACAATATGTGTCAAGCACCAGAAGCTAGTTAATGTCAAGCATCAACATTATGAGAAAGATTGAGAATTTGATGAATTTGAGCCAAAAAGTTTAATTTCTTAGATTGTGTGAATCGTGTGGAAGGTAATTTTGATGAGCTGGTGGCACAAAATTCATGATAAACCATTTTGAGGTGAATTCAAAGAGAATTAAAGAAGTTTCTAGAAGGGAATGAAATGAAACAATTGGTAGATTCATTGAACCCTACCTAATCTAACCTTACTCTAAAATGGATGATGGAGGATGAATGAAAAAAGATCTTAATTTTCTATTTATAAAGATGGCTAGAAGGTAGTAATGTGTAAGAACCTAAGGAAGACAAGGAGTCTAGGATATTGCTTCATTCAGTGACCTAAGAGAAGAGACTACATTGGCAAAAAAAGCAATAAGGCTTAAGGGTATAGATGCTTGAAGGGTGAACAAGTTGTCAAAGCTGAAGTGTGTGAAAGCCAAGTAGAATGGAGGATTGAAAAAAAGATCTATAATCTACAAAGTGAGTTGTAAGTTGTTATAAGATCAATCCTTACTATTACTTTTTAATCATTGTACCAGTCTAAGGTAAATCCTTTGGATTAAAGTTGACCTAAAAACCATTTGTAAATCCTTTAACTTGGTGACATTCCAAGTGAATGATTTAAAGTCCTCTAACAAAGCTCACTCTTAACAAGGTGATTAAATTCCTTTAACTAGGCCATTTATAATAGTGTGCATTGTAACCTTTAATAGAGTTGGCCTTTCATAGGGCATCACTTTAGAAGAATGAGAATGAGTAGCATGTTACTGGTGGTTTTATCCAAATTGGGTTTCCACGTTGAATTATTGTGTTAAATGTGTTATTGAATCTGTTATGTTTCATGTTTACATTTTTGCAAATTTGATTTGACAGTACCCTACAAGTTTATGTATGATCTAATGAATGCATGAATGATGAATTTTTTTAAGGATATGGGTTCACTAAGCTGTGTAAATTTTTAATTGTACATTTGAAGCTTGGATAATTGATTCCCCACCCCCTCCAATTGTTCTAAGTAATTTCAACATGTGTACCTTAAGGGAACCTTCCTGCCATGTTCACTCTCATTATCATAAGATCATGACCCCCTTAACAAGAAGAAATTGCATTTGTTTATTGAATTTTCTTCTAATCTTTTGACCTCTAGTTGATCTCCCTATTTAAACCTACTAGATGTCTCACTTTTGTCTTCTATTCCTACATTTTCCTCACTCGAGGAAGACAGATCAGACAAATACCTATTTGGCGATACCTACAATCCATAAAATGAGAGACATACTAGGACTAAAGTTGATGTTGATGGTAAAGAGAAGATATGCAAATAAAAAATCATATCTATATGGTCTATTGACTTATACCTATCAATCCATGTGACTATACAAGATCTTGGTCAAAGGCATTGAATATCCTGTATATGTAAATCACTTAAGTTAGCCAAAAAAATGGTCTACTTAATGTGTACATCTAGAAAAATATTGGACATGTTGTACTTAATGTTTATATCTACACATATGGTTTTGAAAGAAAAATTTGGTCACCTCACTCAAATTCACCCATATTATAACCAATGAAAATTTGTCCACTTAAAATTCTCTATATACTAAAAATTACATAGAAGACAAAAATTATATGATGCATT